>CM077021.1:74146357-74746357 GCA_039090855.1 Macrothele yani | reverse complement strand
CGAAATGCTGGTCCTCTAGTACGGTGGTGCGCCGCAGCTGCGGCAATCGTTCCCGTCGGTCCGTCCGTCCGTCCCTCCTGCACCCACTGAATCCATACTCGCATCACTGTGGCTGGATGTCGTCCTACACGGGCGCCGATGTCTCGGTACGATAAACCGCTGTCGCGATAAGCCACTATTCGTCCTCTGTCGAATTCCGAAACGTGCTGGAATGACTGCCGTGTTCTGCGACTAGGCATCAGGAAACTTCCCACGCACAGGTCCGACAGCAAAACACACTTCCACTACTTACACCCCGAATTCTGTGCACCCTTCTTATAGTGCTTCTTGGTGGCGTGCCGGGCGCACATGATTTGCATATGCCCTGCAATGCTAATCGTTTGCATGTCCTCTCGCGGGAGACGCATGCTGCGAATTTCAGGCCAATCGGATACTTCCTTCTTGGTGTTTTGCATTTTGGGTGGCCAGCTGTGTAAAATATTTTGAAATTATGTCATCTGAAATGGTGAATAAAAAATATCGTTACTGAGATCACTATTTTTTTTTTTTTGAGATATTTATTCCAACCTACTATTTTTTTTTTCGTGGGTGTTGTTAATGGAGTCATTATATGCAAATTCAGGAATTGATTCCAGAAACAGGAAAGGACGTTTTAAATTCACTTTTCCCGTAGAAAAAGGCTCCGATTCGTTCTTAGAATGACATTTGTAAAATAATATCGAGCTTACGTTATTACTTTGTTCGTCCACATGTCGACACCATATCTCTGCAAATATTATTCCGAATTGAAAAAAATTCTTTAGCATTGAGAAGTGTGAAATGTGGAAATGCCGTTGAATTGCGTTTTTCTTACGAATCACAATTTCGCCGCTGGAAGGCCTTATTGCAGATGATATCGAATTAGAAATACATTTTATTTCATATATTTGCGTGCAAATAAAAAAGTATTTTACCTTTCGAAGCCATTTATATCGAAGAAAGTTTTAGGTGTATTCACTCTTTCAAGTAGTGCATTTATTTTTTCGCTAGGGGGTGTAAAATTAAATTGCGTGTTCCCCGACGTTCCTGCTTCTAGAACTCTAGAACTCTGATTTGAAAAATTCTTCCTGCTCCGGACAAGCTCTTGGTTGGAAATTTTTTTCATATAATTTCTGAATTTCAGTGAAGAATGGTTTGGCCTCTACGGGATGTAAGTGCAGATTTATATTTCTGAAGTACTTGCAACAAAATCTGAGTATCTAAAAACTCGATTGAAAAATTCTTTCGCGGACCGATACCGCTCAGAAAGAAAAACCTTTTCCGAATATTTTATTATTGAAATAATACATGGTTTCTCCTATTTCTGTCAATGTCTCTGCTTCTGAGCGTCTGATTTGAAAAATTATTTTTTTGTTGGAGAGCATTTCCTGCGCGAAATATTTATTAAGTAATTTCAAAATTTTCCGGTAAAGTATATATTTTCCGCTAGGGAATGTAAAAGTAAATTGCGTTTCTCTCGATATCTCTGCTTCGAAAACTACGATTTTAAAAGTTCTTCCTCGAATGGATACAGCTCCTGATGGGAAGTGTTTTGCATATAATTTCTAAATTTTGATAAAGAATGGTTCGGCCACCAGTGGACGTAAGGATTTTTTCGGCTTTTGAGGTACCTGCAGCAAAATATGAGTTTCTGGAAACTATACTGGAAAAAAATCTTTCACGTACCGATCCTGCTCACCTCGGAAAACCTTTTCGGAACATTTTCTTAAAATAATGCATGTTTTTTTTACGCTCAGGCGCGTAGATATACAGTATGTCCTTTATTTCTCTGTGTCTATGCTTCAAAGGGTCCGATTGGAAAAATTATTTCTTTGTTTGAAAGTGCTTCTGGTGGGAAATGTTTCTGACGTAATTTCAAACTATTTTAACGCACAAGTGTGTCACTAGAGGGCACAAAGTCACGTATCCGTGTACAGCAATATCTGCATGACTGAAACCCCGATTAAAAATATTTTTTTCTGTCACTCACTACTAACTGTGAAAACTCGTAGTGTTTTTATTCTTCCAAAAAAATGCACAACCTCGCCGACAGGGCCGCCATGCTGAATTGGGTTTTCCCCAAATATTTGCTTCTTAATGTGCGATTTAAAAAAAATCAACACCTGACGCCATTTACCTTGTGGAACACACCCTATTGAGAAATTCCTTTTTACTTTATGCCATTTGTTACAATAAATATGTGGAACATTATCCTCTTTCAAGAATGCTCATCTTCCCCGCTGGGCGCGTAAAGGCCAAAACCGTTTTCTCGCTACCCCTGCTTCCAGGAGACGTATTTGAAAAGTTATTTTTCCATCAATAGTATTTTTCATTTATTTTCAACGTTTCCATTATTCAAAACCCTTCCGATAGAAGGCGTAGAGTTATATATTATTTACTTCTACATTTCTTCTTACAACCTTCCGATTTGAAAGTCTTTTCGTCTCAGAAACGTTTCTTCTGCTGAGAGAAACTTTTTTTACGCCAGTTGTTAATTTTCGTAGCATACTTTCTTGCCGCTGTTTATTTTTCTGGACGTTTTATCGATTGTTAAAATCCGTTTGTGATTTTTTCTATCAGGTTCCATTGACTATGAATAACGGTGATAAATTTCATTCGCTTTGGAAAGGATCCAAAAGACGTGCTCATTACAACCGAAAATTCCGTGGCATATTCCTTTTGCTGTTATGTCGCAGTGCTGTCTCGCAGGTGTCATGTAAACAAAGCGCAGTAGCGCATTAAACTTCTTGAACAGCTGATAATCAGAATATAAGAGAGAGCCATAAACGCGTTGTTATGCAGGGCCAAACAGAGATTATACCAATTTGTGCCTGCTTTTAGTAGGTTTTTTTTGAGGTTAAACAATCTCAATGCGAAATTCATAGCGTTTGTTATAAGCCATCGCATAAGGCTACAGTTGTCATCCGTTCCTAGTTCAGGTCCCTCACTCACCTATGACTCTCATCCAGGTTCTTTTTTTTTTTTTGATTGGAAGTTTAACGACCACCGTGAGCAACTCAATGTGCTATAAGCAGTCGCCCGTACCTAATTTAGGGCCACTGGTTCCAGGGAAGGGAGACAGCCATTGCCGTAAGACAAACACAACATCCATGCATCACCGGGATTCGAACCCGGACCCTGTCCGACGAATGATCAGAGGCCATCGCTTAGAACACTGCGCCACCGGGCTTCTCATCCAGGTTCATGGCATATGAAAGATAAGTAGCCAGGACTTTACACTTCTCAGCCTCTGGAGTGGCTTCTATTAGTTCGAATCATCTCAGTAATGTTCTGTTCTAGAAACACAAAGGATAATCGACTCATTCATGAAGAAAACAGTATCGAAATATTTCTGTTCAAACTCTAAAGTCCCAAAATATTATCTCAAAAAAAGGAAGGCTCCATGTCTATCTTTTTCTTTAACCATTTTATCACAGCTTCTGTTTCTTATTCGTAAATGTGATTAACACAGATCTTGCAACTAAATAAAATCCTCAGGGAAATGAAAGGAATGACAATTTGCAGTGTATTTAATTTTATATTATATTTCGTACTTGGGCTTACTTTTTAGCTAAAAGCCACAGTAACAAAAGCAGACAGCAAAATATTAAAAACAAATGTAACAAATGTTTGATCATTATTTCGACTATTCTGGCACGGACTACAAGACATGTTCTTCATGAATAAATGACGCATACTTTTAAAGAAAAGTTTCGTTTAGAGTTTCTTTTCTTGTATTGAAACTATTCACAAAATTTTGCGATCTCAGGAACTGGCGATCACACACAAACAATTGAAGGAAGATAGCTGCACTCATTTCAAAACTCAAATTCCGAGCAAAAGCCTCAGACAGTTTGCATTCATCAGATAACCTGAATGAATATTTTTTCAGAGCCAAGTGCACGATGGAGCAGCAGTGCCGTTTTCGAATTTGATCAAAGTTTTTCTACCTACAGAATAGGCAAAACAAGAACATAAGCTGACGTTTTTGTTACATTTCACATATGCGTTCAACAAAAGTTTTTTTTTTAAATGAAAAGGGAAAGAACACATAACTTTTTCAATTATTTTCCAAACTGCTAATACACGAAGATCTAAACGTTACTTATCCCATTAATAAACTATACTTTACAAAGCTGTGTGTTACAATGTAGTGCTAATGAAAAGTTAAATATCTACATGGATCTGTAAGAAGCAGTTGGCTCACAATAGATGGTGGAAATGTTCTCCATCTGTGGATACACAATCCTCAATTCTTTTATTTTTATTTATTGCAATCTGTCGGATGGTATTTACTCCGATGCTGGAGACATACTTCTCGGTGTGTGGCGAGAGTGCGAGTGTTGTTCTTGTACATATTGTTTTTTGAGTTGCGCCTGGAGGAGACCCTTCAGGTGATCTAGCAAGACGATAGTCCACGAGAGATGATGCGCTCACCAAATAATCCATGCAACACAAGCATAGTGTCACTTGATGTGTGCGTTGTTTCACCGTTCTGCTGCAGCCAGCAGTTGTGTTCTTCAACATCTAATAACGATATGAAGTGTTGAATGATGTCCTGGTAACGATCAGATGTTACTGTTCCCGTGAAAGAAATTGGACCCACTGTTCTTTTCCACGGAACAGCCCACAGATTCCAACTTTCTGGAAAGGTTCTGGGCTCTCATTAAAAAGGTGCGGGTTTTAAGATCTCCTGCTGCTGTTGTTCTGACTGTTTACGTCCCCACCTTAATGCAACCACCAACACCAATAAAGAACGTATTCGAGAAGATGCAAACCGTTGTAGAACAAACGCAGAAATCTTCAGAAGTATTGTAGTTTTTTCTCTTTATCAGATATTTGCATCTCGTGCATGAATTTAATCCAAAAGAGACGCAGGTGTAGCTTCGTTGTTGCTTTGTGAACAGTCCCGTAAGATGTCTTGGCGTATTGGGTCACTTTCTGAAATGACTTAGTGATGAACACGTGAAGAACTGATGGACAGTTTCCAAAGAATCCTCGGTAAAGACTGACGGACGGTCTGAAAGTTTATGATCGTCCACACGACTAGATTCTCGAAAATGGGAGACCAAATGACATAATGGGACTTTTTTCCGCACTTTACTTCCCGGAAAACGACCACACATTTATCCTGGCATTTAGAGAAAGACTGCAATTTGAGATAACTTCCCATAATGAAAGCGCGCTAAGCTAAGGTAAAGCACAATTTTTGTTCAGTCGTGACGAAACGGCTAACGGCGGCAGATGCGTGTCATATCACGTGATCAGGGCAGAATGACCTTGTCCTGCGCAGTTTACTATTGCCACTACATACATTCATAGTATCTGTACAATTGATTTGCCATGCAAATGCAGTTTACAATTTTGGGTTCCGTAACTTTTGAATCACCATGTATATCACTTCACTTGCTTATTTTGAACATAAAGCATTTGTTTTGAGCATCATTTTAACGTCATGTAAGAGTTTTCAGCATGTATATCTTTTTAATTTCCGTAGTGAAACTCTGTTATAATGTCCTTCAGAGGACTTGAAAGTAATGGCCGTTGCAGCCAATTGCTGTTACAAACGATCTAAAATAACATTGAGAAACAGAATTTATACTTTAATATCTTTTGTATGTAGTAAATGTATCTACGTAACTTTTGTAGAGCTGTAGTAGGTTATTAATTATTCCAATAATTGTAGAATTGACATACATATTTTTACTTAAGTACTGTGCGTAGTAATTAATATACAGGCACACATAATTTGCCAATATAATCCGAAAGATTGAAACACTACATGTTGCAATCACGTAAAGAAATCGCGAATTGTCAGTTGGTTCACAAATTTTAGTTCCAATTTTTGTAGAGTTCTTCAACCTGAATGTACATGAAAGGGAAAGTCCCCATCTTCTACGACATTCGTTAAGAAAAATTGTTGTAGTATTGCAACTGATTCTAAAGCTTTCGCACTGAAAATGTGTGCACTTCGTTCTCCTTATCATCCGTTTCACTTCTCTCTTCATCATCTGTATTATACTGAGTGATAATTCAAGCTACGTATCACTTACAGAGGGAGCTGATCTGGAAAGCAGATTACCCTCTACAATTTCAAGCACCTACAGGACTTCTGCTCTCTCTCTCTTTGGCAAAAGCGATGCCATTTCATAACTTATTTTGAGAGTGGAAGATTAACTTCATTATCAGTTAATTCTGCTTCGGTTATTGAACTTGAAATCACCGTTATTGGGAGGTTCGCCTTTATTTCCATCTTCGTTTCAACAGAGTTCTTTAATCATTGAGTTAAATGTTATTTCCCCGAAACCAACACATTTTTGTTGTTACAGCCGAGTGCTAGTTACGTCGAGCTTGCATTAAGCTAGTTTTACTGTAGTTATTCATCCGTTATTATATTTGTGGCTTTAATGTTCTGCTGTAGGTGGCGGTCGTCTGAACATTGTCTCAATAGGCTACATTCATCTGAGTAATATTAAGTAAGGTTCAGAGAAGAAGACCTAAAGCTGTGCAGAACAGAGCCCTCAGAATGATCACCATGGCTCTGCCGTCGACTCCGACACAGAATTTGAGGGGATCGCCTCGCTGTAGAGACGTTTCGAGAATATAACTTGGAATTCGCCAAGAAGTTCTTTATGAAAGCGGAAGCTGATTTAATTAACTTTTTGGGGGTGTATTTCACTATAACCTAAAACAAGCCCTCAGGCGTTTGTAAACTAAAGCGGCTGTCGCGGCATCCCCTTGATAGAAACGAAAGGAAAGGAAACACTGTGTTAAGTACTGATTCTTTTTTTTTGTTTGAGGGTTTAACGACCACCATGAGCAATTCAATGGGCTATAAGCCGTCGCCCGTCCCTAATTTAGAGCCACCGACTCCAGGGAAGGGAGAGAGCTAGTGCCGAAAGACAAACACAACACCCATGCCTCACCGGCATTCAAACCCGTGTTCATCTCGGATAGATGATCAGAGGCCATCGCATAGACCACTGCGCCAACGGGGTGGCGTACTGATGCATGTGTTGGACACCTTGAATCAGATGAAAAATCCAAACGGATGGATTTGTGAATCCCAGTGAAGTGTCCGGGAGGGGATTAGGCCCCAGATTAATGTCACGACTAGTTAGCTGGTCTATTATGGCAAGCTGGCATGTGCTGGTCAGTACTGGATGTCGTTCCAGCACCAGAGATTTCCAAGATATCCCTATCCCCGGGTAGTGGAAAAAGATTGGTAGATTCTGTACGTTGCCGCTACTCCTTGGCAGTACGCTTTGACACCCTTCTAATGATTCTGAAGGCTACGTTACTTCATAATGCTTGCCTTCTCCTTCTGTCTCAAACTTTTCTTTCTTTCCAAGCGATTTCGCTTAATAAAATCGCCTAGCTTCTTATCTACTGCATTTCAAAGCAGTTTTTAACTTGGAATCAGACTGTCTATCCCAAAATTACTTCTTTTTACAGCTTGCAGCTTAGCGACACTTTTTCCGAGGTGGAGTAGCACTCGGAGTAACGCTTGCAGTGTACAGATACATAACAGTGAACGAAGCTGTTTCCAGAACTACTTGATGGGTTAGTCTGCGAAATGCTAGCAGCAGAAATCTAATATCTTTCGTTTCAGGTCTTAGAACAAGTGTTATCTGAAATATGTTTTCATAAAGCACCCTGGTCTAATAGAAAAAAAGGTATGACATAGCATTACTTGACAGCAGGTAAAACAGTGCGGGGAAGGTACTTCTGAGCTTATTTTTCTTATTGTGTAATACCAGTGTTTAGGAGGAAGCTCCGAACATGCACAAGTAGCCACATGCAAGACTAGTTGCAACCGCAAACTACCACTTTAACAATTTGCATGACATTAATTTTTCTCATTTGCGTAAATAACTGGATCTGAACTCTTAGGTAAAGAATTGTGTGAGCATGTCTGAGAGGGTTCACTTATCTTAATTGATTCTGGTGAAAAAGATGACAGACAAAGAACAGTAATTATATGTAAGACATTATATATTCTACGTAGAAACACCGTTTAGCACATTTATAATGGTTGCACCGGTATAAAAAGCAATCAAGAATTTCTAATTTCAGTAAGTGTCGCTGTAATAGTTTTTATTCCAAAACATCAGAGAAATGTTTTTTTCATCATAATCAAGTTGCAAATTTAATCACTTGGCTTCTTGAAATTTTGAAATGTTTCAAGTATTTAAAATGGAAGAATTGAAGGGAGAGTTATGAATCGCACACTAGAAATCTCGGAGTATTTTTGAGTTCATGCTGCGAGAAATAGATGTGGTCTTTTCTTTCTTCCTTTTTTTCTTTCGAGGTGCTTTTGGGCGTCTAACAGTTTCATTGAGCATCTGATGCTATAAGGAGTCTTCCATTTCAGTTTAGGGCCAATGTTTCCAGTGGCCCTAAATCCGAATGATAGAGCTTAGGACAAAGACATATCCAGTACCTCTTCTGTGACTCTCAGCTGGGCTCATACGTGGTCAACAAGATAATCAATGCCTGTGCAGCTGGGGTGGAGAGAGATGCTAAGTCACTACCACCGTTCCTTCTTAGGGCTCTCCCATTACCTCCAGCGCGTTCTTCAAAATGCTTGAAGTCGCAGAAGTGCAATGTTTCTTGTTTTTTCAGAGAACGTGTGATGATGTAAAGAAACATTTAATAAATTATGAAGTTTATTTGTAAGTTGCTCAACCGAGGCGGTTAAAATATCCGTCGCCTGAAACGGTCAATGCTATTCGAGTAACATTCAAAATCTTCCAGAATATTCTATCCAAAAAGTATGAAAATTTATTGTTTAAATCCACTGCTCAACGTTCCGTATTTTTACCACTCATTAAATAGTTTTTTGAGAAGAATAACGACGTCTCCTTTTTCAGCAAATGCATTCAATGTAAAAGTGTGTTTTTTTCAGCAAATTTCTTAAAACGTTTGCAAACATATGCTTGAAAATTCCACAAAAATTTCAGCTGAACGCAAAGTTAGGCCGCCCCGGTGGCGCAGTGGTCTAAGCGATGGCCTCTGATCATTCGTCCGAACGGGGTCCGGGTTCGAATCCCGGTGAGGCATGGATGTTGTGTTTGTCTTACGGCACTGGCTCTCTCCCTTCCCTGGAACCAGTGACCCTAAATTAGGGACGGGCGAATGCTTATAGCCCATTGAGTTGCTCGCGGTGGGTTAGTCGTGTTTATCTGTGCTCCTCAAGTTTTCGTTGGTGTGTTATTTTTCTTCGTTGTCAGTGTTCTATTTCGTGTGTGTGTTGTGTGTGAAGGTTCCGTGTTTCTTTTTATATGTCTGCCGAGCTGGTAAGTGCTTATTTTGATTAGTTTACCTTATTTTTCTCCCTTGGCCAAGCTGGCTAAGGGCTAAGCTTTTCCTCGCCATTGCAAATGGCGGCTTCCGGGGAGAATGACGTCCTAACCCTAGCTACCGGAAATGATGATCTCCCGATAACAGTTTCTCTAAATACTACTACCAATGACGAGTCTATCTCGATAAACCACTCCTCCTTGCAGCCTTCTGTTGCTGCCTTACCATCGGATATCGCCTCTTCTTCCAAGTCTCCCAGCGGTGATACGATGTCTTCTCAAAAAGCTAATGATGACGCCATGGATGTTTCGCACTCCATGCCGGAATCATCTCCAAAGCAACATACAACTACCCTCTCATATGCTGACGTAACCGCATCTAAGTCGGGACCTTCCCAGTCTTCTTTTTCTCCTGGACAATATGAGATGACGCATAATGCTGAATTCATTGAGGTTGTCCTTAAAGAAGATACCCCTTCTGGGCTGAAATTCCTTCAAACTATGGAGAATGGTGTTGTATTTCCGAGCCTGAGAAATACAAAACTTACTGCATATACTGCTGCTCTTCGAGAGATTGTTCCTGCATCAGCCATAACTCATGTGAGCAGGAAGCCTTACAAAGTAGTTGTTTACTTCTCTACTCCTGCCCATTCCCTACATGTACTGACCAAGGGCATCTCAATTGGTGATCGTCACATCCATGCCAAATCTGTTTCACAGAGTTCCGTTGTTGTAAGCTTCTCACCAGTTCCACCTGAGGTTTCAGATGATCTCTTGATTGCCGCTCTTCTTCCTTATGGCCGGATCATTGGAGGTGTAACTACCTACTCTTCGTTTCCAGAGGTGCCAGAAGATAGATACCTACTCGGGTTTCGCCGCAATGTTCGTGTGGTCTTCCCTTCAGAGGAGCACATGCAGCGTATTCCACCCACTTTACGTGTACGCTGTTGTACGCACATTAGAGAGATATTCATCACAGTAGGCTCCGTCTGTCCAAATTGTAAAGGCACGGGACATCATCGCGCTCTATGCCCTCATAATGCGAACACTCTTTCCAAGTCAACAGCACGACCTTCTTCCTCTTTGTCACGTCAATCGGCATCCTCTTCTGGTGCTAAAGACCAGCAACAGCAGACTTCCTCAAAAAGTAGTGACGCAGCAGTTGGTCAACCGACGTCTACAAAAAGTAGCGAGACAGCCGTTGGTCAACCGACTTCTACCAGAAGTAGTGAGACAGCCGTTGGCCTACCGACGTCTCCCATAAGTTCTGAGACAGCCGTTGGTCAACCGACGTCTACCAGAAGTAGGGAGACAGCCGTTGGTCAACCAACGTCTCTGGGTAAACCCTCGACCTCGGGTGCTGCATTGGCGCCCCCATCATCTCTTCAGTCGAAAGAGGCGTCAATTGTTAATCCAAAGTCTCCTATAGAGATGGTTGATGACGATTCTCGTCATACTGCTACACCGACCGTTGAGGTTGCTTTTTCAGTTCCTTTTAAATTGCCGGAAGTTCTAATTTTGGTTACAGCACAAAGTCGTGGACGGGCGAAGCGACGTAGAACTTCACGCGCTCAGAATAAGAAGGTTAGAATTACAACCACCCTTAGGGCAGGACGTGATCGTTCTAGTAGTCAGATGCTCACGTCTGATAGCTCTATGGAATCTATTATTAAAAGAAATCCGTCTTGTTGCACGATGATATTTATTCAGCTAAAAAATGAAATCTATATACAGTTTAAAAACACATGAGCACTTTCGGTGTCACATTGACACCTTCATCAGATGTAATTTCACCATGTGGCTACATGCTGGTCTTAAGTACGTGGAGTAGATGCATCATGGGAAAGGTAATGTCAATGTCACATGATATACCAGATAACAAGACAATCAAAAAAGGCATAGTTAACCAATGATCACTTAACAGAAGCAATTGCTATTGTGCTGTCCTTCCCAACAAGATTGCTCCAAGGTTCAGGTAAAACATAAGGATAATAGTCATTACAGCAATTTGTATTATAAGCCGAAATATAGAGGCTTTCTGTAAATAACAAGGAATAAACAGAGTTAGGTGTGTTTATGATTTTAGCGTTGTCCCAGTCTGGGATGGAATTTCCAGCACTTATGGTTCTTGCAAAAGAGGTGCTTTGGTGATTCATTTTTAGATCATATCTGTGTTCATTTAATCTCAAATCCAAATTTCTTTTGGTAGAACCCACATAATGATTGTTTAGTTCACCAGAGATAGTGTCAAGCATAGGAATAACATACACACCCCATTTTTTCCCTTTGTCAATTTTGTCACGATCATTGCGGATAATGGTATATAGATTGCATGATCGTATTCCAAATTGTATTTTATGACGAGAACATATGTTGGTAAGGAGGTTTACAATATGTGGATTAAAATCAACAGATCCAACATACTTTTTAGGCACTTGCTCACTAATTAAAGCTGTTGACATAGAAAAACGTACTTTATTGTGCACTCCCTTAACAACGTTGTCCGGGTAACCATGGTTTTTAGCGAGGGATGATATCCATTGTAGTTCTTGAGCTCTGGCGAAATGGCTAGAAGAATGTGAATCATCATCATCATCATCGTCAACCATTATCAATCCACTGCTGGACGAAGGTCTCCCCAAGTTTCCTCCACAACGGTCTGTCTTGTGCCAGTCTCCTCCATGTCACTCCCGCATATTTACGAATTTCATCCACCCATCTCCCATGTGGTCTTTTTCTGGGTCTTTTCCTGTCCCTTGTAATCCAATCTAAAATTTCGGTTGTCCATCTATGGTCTGTCCTTCTGGCAGTATGTCCAGCCCATTGCCATTTCAGGGATTTAACTCTGATCATGATGTCTTCCACTCTCGTCATTTTTCGGATCCACGAGTTCCTCTTCTTATCTCTCCTGGTTATACCAAGCATGCACCTCTCCATGCTCCTTTGAGTTGTCTGCAGCCTTTGTATGTCTCTTTTAGTTAAGGTCCACGTCTCTGCACCATACGTAAGCACTGGAAGGATGCATTGATCAAACACTTTTCTTTTAAGACATAATGGCATATTGCTCTTGAAAATTATGCTGTTTCTTCCAAAGCTCTCCAGGCAAGTTTTGTACGCCGATTAATTTCTTCATCAATGTGACCCTCACTTGATATCTGCTGTCCAAGATAAACATACGTATCTGTTATCTCCAGCTTTTCTCCATCAATCGATAAATCTTCATTTCTTGTAAAAGCATTGAACATCACTTTTGTCTTCTGAAAGTTCATTTTTAATCCCACTTCTTTACTCTTGTCAGCAAGTTCCTGGATCATACTCTGCAGCTCTGATGGGGTAGTTGCAAAAATGACTACGTCATCAGCAAAACGAAGGTGGGTTAGATAATCTCCATTAATCTTTATCCCTTTGTTTTCCCAGTTCAGTGATTGAAAGACATTTTCCAATGTGGCATTAAAGAGCTTCGGAGATATGGTGTCACCTTGTCTCACTCCCTTTCCAATTTTTATGTGTGTTGTATTTTCAAACAGCCGAATCTTTGCACTTGCATTTTCATAGATGTTATTAATAATATTAATGTATGCATCTTCAATACCGCAGGATTTCAGAGATATGGTAACTGCTGATGGTTTCACCGAATCAAAGGCTTTTTCATAATCGATAAAAGCCATGCACAATGGAAGTTCATATTCCCTCACTCTTTCAATTAGTTCTCTCAGTACGTGGATATGATCTATTGTGCTGTAGCCACTCCTGAATCCAGCTTGTTCTCTCGGTTGAGCCATGTCCAGTGTTACCTTCAAGCGGTGTGAAAGAACTTTAGTGAAGATTTTATAAACCACTGATAGGAGGCTGATAGGTCTGTAGTTCCCGAGATCCTCAATGTCCCCTTTTTTATGTAGCAGGATCATTGTAGCATTGTTCCAATCCTCAGGAATCTTCCCTTCATTAAGGCATCGAGTGAAAATTTGGGCGAGTACTGTTTCAATTTCTCCACTTGCTTCTTGTATGAGGTCTATAGTAATTCCATCTTCTCCTGGAGCTTTCCGCTTCATGTTATTGATTGCATGAGCAACTTCTGCTGGGAGGACTGGAAGAACTCTGGTACCTTTCATGAAGTCTGGAGTACATGTATCATCCCTTTCATATAATTTGGAGTAGAAATCTTTCACTCTTGTCAAAATTTCGCCTCTATTTCTTGTTATAGAACCATCTTCTTTTCTCAGTGCCATAATCTGTTTTCTTCCTTACTGAGATGTCCCCTTGCTATCTTAAGGCTTTGGTTGTTTTCAATTGCTTTCCTCACTAGCTCACAGTTGAATTTCCTTACGTCTTCAGTGATACTTTTTCGTGTTGTCTTGCATAGCTCTATATATTCCACTTTGGAAGTCACATCTTCTTTAGTTGTCCTCATCTCTTCTTTTTTGCATCAACATTTTGGTTTTTCCTGATAATTTGTTCACATGCAACTTGTTCTTAGACATAGCTAATTTTGTTGCTGTTTCCATTAGAGCTTTGGTTACTTTTCTGTTAACTTCCGAAATATCCACTTCTTCCGATGTTAGGCCTTCTAAAGCAGAGAATCTGTTCTTCAGTTCCAACTTGAAAGTATTACGGTGTTTTTTAAGGTTGGTTATGTCAATACATTTTGTTTGTCTTATGAGCTTGCCACGTTCCAGTTTAGTGTTGAGGTGCATCTTACATCTCACCAATCTATGGTCACTACCTGTGTTGAACTTGTTCAGCACACTGCAGTCTTCGATGACGAATTTTTTGTTACACATAATAAAATCAATTTCACTTGTCGTCCCAATTGGATGTCTCCATGTCCATTTCCTGTGTGGCTTTTTCTTGAAAAAGGAGTTCAAGATGAAAAATCCTTCTGCCTCTGCAAACTCAACGAGAGTATTTCCACGCTGGTTTCTGTTGCCGTGACCGAATTTACCTACTGAAGTTTCATTCTGTTGCCGTTGCCCTATTTTTGCATTGAAATCTCCCATAATTATCTTTAAGTGCTGCTTACCTTTATTATTTAGATGACGAATTTCCTCATAAAATTCTTCAATTTCTTCTTCAGGATGACTTGTGGTGGGTGCATAAGTTTGAATAATCTGAGCCTGGTATCTTCTCGATAGTTGGATAACGAGTCGTGCAGCTCTGTCAGAGGAACTTTCAAACTTCTACCACTTTATCCTTCAGTTTCTTGTTTATTATAAATCCAACACCACTAGTTCTGCCAGTATCTGTCCCACGATAATAGAAGAGATGTCCACTTTTCAGTTCAATGAGATCTTCTCCTTTTCTCCTTACCTCACTTAGCCCGACGATGTCCCACTTGATCCTTTGTAGTTCCTCTTCCAATTCAAGAAGCCTTGAATCAGAAGATAGGGAGCGTCCGTTATAGGTAGCCAAGGTCAGCATCAAATGGCAGCCTAGTCCGGTCCTCCGGGATTCTTAGCACCCTCTGCCTTCATGTCGCACTGGCTGCCTTGGCCAGGTACATTCCAGCTGCCGGAGACTGAGGGCCAAGATTTAAGTTGTAGAGTCATTTTGGAGGTGTTTGGCCATAACTCACCACGCTGGCCAAGCGGGTTGGTGAGTGTGGGATAGCATTTCCTCTGATCCCGATGGTATAGTTATACCGCTATTGGCGGTCGTCAGAGCCCCTTTAGTGGGAACAGGATGCACCACGAGAAGGCGGGGTTGACATTTGTCAAGGAGAGGCTGTGATGTTACGCATCACCTGACCTTAAATATGCTCTTCTAAATAGGAAGTGCAGAGCAGAAATTTTATGCTGAAAAATGTGAGCAGAATTGTACGGAATTAGAGTGGGTGTGGAAGTAGGTTTTCGATAAACGGCAAAAGACAGGGAATTGTCAGAAGGGGTACGAGTAATTTGAAAGTCAAGATAAGGTAAGACGAAATTATTTTCAAGTTCTATCGTGAGTTTGATGGAGGGGTATTGAGCAGACATAGCGTTGACAAACTGCTGTAACTTGACAAAGGAAAAAAATGGGGTGTGTATGTTATTCCTATGCTTGACACTATCTCTGGTGAACTAAACAATCATTATGTGGGTTCTACCAAAAGAAATTTGGATTTGAGATTAAATGAACACAGATATGATCTAAAAATGAATCACCAAAGCACCTCTTTTGCAAGAACCATAAGTGCTGGAAATTCCATGCCAGACTGGGACAACGCTAAAATCATAAACACACCTAACTCTGTTTATTCCTTGTTATTTACAGAAAGCCTCTATATTTCGGCTTATAATACAAATTGCTGTAATGACTATTATCCTTATGTTTTACCTGAACCTTGGAGCAATCTTGTTGGGAAGGACAGCACAATAGCAATTGCTTCTGTTAAGTGATCATTGGTTAACTATGCCTTTTTTGATTGTCTTGTTATCTGGTATATCATGTGACATTGACATTACCTTTCCAATGATGCATCTACTCCACGTACTTAAGACCAGCATGTAGCCACATGGTGAAATTACATCTGATGAAGGTGTCAATGTGACACCGAAAGTGCTCATGTGTTTTTAAACTGTATATAGATTTCATTTTTTTAGCTGAATAAATATCATCGTGCAACAAGACTGATTTCTTTTAATAATAGTATTCATGCACGAATTATAGTGTCAACCGTCTATGGAATCTGATACAGATGATGGAACAATTATTCCGATCTCATGTAAAAAACGTTTTAAATATTCTAGAGGCATCCTCTCTTCCACAGACACCTGTGTCTGGGGAGAGGGTGTATGCGTTCCTAATACGTACCCGTAGAGACAAGCTGTCTCGCAATTTTTTGGAAGGTTCTTCCCACTGTCTGTCTGACACCATGAATCAAATGTTGGCGATACATTCTCATTTACGTACCGTTCCGGGCAGAGATCTGGTTGGTCCCTACTGGGCAAAGAAGTTCCGTAGCCGTCTCGCCAAGTTACAGAACGCAGCCGACAACATCCTCCAACCATCATCAGACTATTCTAATCAAGATAGTCTCACTGAATAGTAGGGGTATGTGTACCCCTTTGGCGAATGCTTTAGTGTATGAAGACGTCCACCACCTCAAAGCAGATCTCCTACTTTTGCAAGAAACAAATTGTCTATCCACTTCACCCTTCCATCGCTGGAGGAGATTTGACTATCAGTTTCATCACGCGTATAGGCTTTCTCTTCGTGGAGGTTTAGCGATTGGTGTACATAATAGATTTCGTCAAGCACTCTCCTCTGTTAAAGTTCATAACCTGTGCCGAGATTTATTGCAGCGACCCACTTTCGTCCTAGATGGACAACGATATTTAGTTTTCAACATATACATTCCATGTTCATCTACACATCTAACGTTGTTATTTTCGTCGTTCCGCACTGCACTTCAGTCAGCATTACCATCAGATCATGTGCTCATTGGAGGAGACTTTAACTGTACACTTCAACCAGAGCTCGATCGCGCTCCTTCGAGGATTGAACATCGTTTACGTCTTGTGGAGCAATTGCGATCATTAGTGTCTGATTTTGATTTACATGACGTGTTCCGACGATTGCATCCGACATCCATTTCACATACCTGGAGAGCTTCATCTGCATCCTCCTCTCTTTCTGCCAGGCTGGATCGATTTTACGCTTCTGCTCCGTTATTGCACATTACAACGAATTGTATGCACTCTCCTACAGCTTCATTCGATCATTGTGCCATCACTATCTCCGGTAGCTCTTCATCTCGTCTGCATGTTAGGCCTCGGTCATGGACACTGGACACTTCTCTCCTAGCTGATGAGAATATGTGCACCGAGATCAGAGATCTTCTTGATCATATGAGAGAGGGCCTGTCCACTGCACCTTGTGCCATCAATTACTGGCTCGAGGTAAAATCTTACCTAATTTATCTTCTCAGACGTCATTCCTTCTCCGAAGGCACGAAGCCCTCCATGGAAGAGCAAAATCTCCGAAACATCCTGTTACAGCTTGGTGCGAGTCATCCCATTTATACAGCTTACCAAGTGGATCTTAGAGCACTTTTTGAGCCTCGTGCACGTCAGGTAATTCTTCGTCTCCGTCTACAACATCTATCACCAGAGGACTGCTCCTTTGAGTTTCTATCCGCGTTAGAAGAAAAACGCCGCTCGTCGCATCAGCTTCGACTACTTCGGCGGCCTGATGGTAAAATCATCTCTGATCCGGATGCAGTTTGCTCTCAGGTTCGTCGATATTTTACTATCAAATACAGTGAAACTCCTCAGCCTTCTGTTTCTGCTTCTGCTACTTTACTCTTTGCTCTTCCCCAAGTTCCTTCCAATCTCTCTGATTCCCTTTTACAACCTATTTCGCAGACTGAACTTCGGACCATTCTTGCCTCTCTAAATTCCCGTGCTGTCCCAGGTCCAGATGGCCTTCCGCTCCTTTTCTACCGTACGTTTCTCCCTTCGTTGCTTCCATTTCTTCTCGCCGCTTTCAATGCTGCTCTTTCTTCCTCTTCTCTTCCGAGGGGTTTCACAGTGGCTCATATGGTGTTATTCCCCAAGAAAGGCGATCTGCTTGACTTGGGAAACTGGCGTCCTATCTCGCTACTAAACATTGACTATAAACTCTTCACTAAACTCCTTTCCAGTCGACTCAACCAAGTTCTTCCATTTCTTCTTTCTCCCGACCAGACCTACACGGTTCCTGGTCGGTCCATCACTTCTAATCTCAATCTCCTTCGAGATCTCCTACATCTGGCTGGTAATAACTCTGAACCACTTGCCCTCTTTAATCTTGACCAAAGAGCTGCTTTCGACAATATCTCACATTCGTATCTTTCTGCTGTTCTTATTGCTTTCGGCTTTCCTTTTGCTTTTGTTACCTCTATTCTTGCCCTTTATCAGGACGCTGCTTTCCATGTCAAAACGGCCGCTTTCTTGACTGCACCTATTCCTTTTCGGCGAGGCATTCGGCAGGGTTGCCCACTTTCTGGGCAGCTCTTTGCCATTGCTTTTGAGCCGTTTCTTCGGTCTGTCCATCGAGCCTTTATAGATGCACTGCCACCGCCTACTGCAAGTACTAGGCACTTTTCTGTGACATACTCTGCATATGCCGATGACGCGACATTTTGTGTACGGACAGACGCTCAATTCGACATCTTGCTCCAGATTTACGATCAATATTCTTCATGTTCAGCGGCATCACTTAATACATCCAAAAGTGCAGGTCTATGGAGCGGAGCGTGGGCCTCTAGGACTGACACCCCGTGGGGCGCCTCATGGACTGCTTCATCCCAAAAATTCCTTGGGGTCCATCTCGGAGTCCGTCTTTCTGCTCAAAATGAAACATGGAATGCTCTCAGATTACGATTTACTCGAACTGCTGCCTTCTGGCGAGGTTCCCAGTTTTGTACTTCTTACTTCTCAAGAGCTAGAATAGCTCAGACTTATATTCTTTCACCATGCCTATATGCATGGTCAGCTGAACGTATGCCCATTTATCACCTCAATGAAATCACTCGAATCATCTCAACGATAATATGGAACAGGTACCATTGGATCCAGGTCTCCACTCTCTGTCGTCGAGTCACTGATGGAGGTATTTCACTGCTGGACGTTCGCACCTACTATAAAGCACATAAAGTGGTTTCTTTCCTGCGGCTACTAAGTGCACCAGAGTCGCCAGTTACGCTCGTTAGAGATGTCATGATATCGCCTAGAAATTCCCGAATCACTTTCATCATGTATCTTCTAATGGATCAATCTCCTTTTTCCATTCTAAACTTTCCCCTTTATACAAAGAGGTCTTTTCCTTTCTCCGTTCTCTACCCCTCTTCCGTGCCCCACCGGCTTCCACCACTGAACTATTAGCTGAGCCCCTGTTCTTTTCTTCCATCCTTCATCCCCCTAATGCTCCCTACTTTACTGACCTTTCCTGGCTCCCCGCCGGAATAGTATCTGTTCAGGATCTAATTTCTCCAGATCTTTCTTGGAAACATTTCTCTGATCTTTCCCCCTCCTCCCCCTACCCCTTCCTTTCTTTCGCTGTATGATTCCTTCCGTTCTTCAATCATTACCCTCTTCCCTAACCTTGCCTCTCAAGCTGGGTTAACTCTTGTTCCCTCTGCCTCTCTTCCTCTTCCCTTTTTGCTTTCCGTTCGGGGCTCATCACTTCCTCTCTCCAGTTTTTCTATCTCGTCTCTTTACCGTTGTCTCATTGATCCACTGTATGCTACACCATTGATTATTCCAGATGTTCCGAATGTCGCCCTTTCAGAAGTGTGGTCCATGTCTAATTCGCCACTCTCTGTTCCAGCAGAAAGAAACATCCAATGGTTGTTTCTTCATCGGCGGTTACCAGTTCCTACCAAATTATTCAGGATAACGCTTGTTGATTCGCCTAACTGCATGTTTTGCTCTACGATTGCAGATGTAGATCATGTATATCAACATTGCATAGTGCTTCTTCCCTTGTTACATCTGACCTTCACTACTGCACAGTGCCTTAGTACTACTGATCTCTTTTTCTCAGCCTATAGCACGCTACTCAGTTCCAGTACTCTGCCTATTCCTATATCAGAGTCATGCTTATGTTTTCATATTAGCAAAACATGTGATTTTTTGCTACTATCAACAGCTTCGTTCTACCCTTATACAGCCTACCATCTTTCAGGCGGGAGCTGCCATGTGCAGTCAGTTCCGGAACAGACTGATTTCACGCTTGAGGCTTGCTTTCACTGTTGCTAAGGCTGCGAATCGAATCCCACACTTTATGTCAGTGTGGTCCCCTTTTCGTTAATGGTTTTCTGGTCCATCAGAAGACCTTAGACTATTGTTCTGACTTCTGTGAATTTGTTTAGACTAACTAAAGTATAGTTTTGCGATTAACGTGTTCTTAGGTGTCCTCTTCATCATTGCTGCCCAATGTTACTGCGCGTCTGCATGATGTTTCTCACCAACAAGGTCCTGTAGGGGAGGTTTTTTTTTTTTTTTTTTGTTACACCACAGGCACTTAGATAAAGTTTAAAGTTTTATGTTCAACTCTTTCCTTATGTCTGCCAGGCTTTATAATTTCTGGTTTATGCTCACGGTGCTAAGCAAATGTTTGTTAATGTTTAAATTTAATTATTAATTTTGCACAGTGGGGTTTTTGATCATGTTACATGTACATAAAGGTATATGATCAGTCAAATACACAATGTTCAGCGAGGTTTAGCACTTTTGTTGTACAAAGAGTAATTGTTCCTCGTTCAGATATTTGTACTATACCTGAAGTATAGTTGCTATGCCAAAAGCTCAGTTTTGTATATACTAATGTACTTTCTTAATTGCACTGTAAAATTTATGTTCGGCACATTTCGCATGTTGGGTCAAGATTAGATGTCTTAAGTTTTATGCTCATGGTGCGGAGCAAACGTTTTGATAGTATTTCAATTATATGTTAATGTTACACAGTGTAGTTTTTCTCATGTCACATGTGCCTACCAGGAAATAATCAGTCTATTACATAATGTTCTGCGCTGTATTGCACATTTGCTGTACAAAGAGTCAGTTTCATATTTTCATTATTTGTATTGTACCCGAAGTATAAATTTTCTGTAAAACGCAAGTTCTGTTTGTACTAATATACTTTACTCTTTGCACTGTGAAATTTACAGTTGTACCATGGAATTGTAATTCTTTATTAGTGTCTTCCCTATGCCGTTGCATCTTGTGTACATATGTTGTTGTTCATTACAAGTTAATCTATAGTATTGTGATTGAGGCACTTGTTTAAGCCTAAGTAATAGTTCTTTTTATAATTTGACAGTGTTTCACAATAGAGATATTGCATTCAATTTGCATAGAGTTCACACCATCATTGTAATTAGATTATTTATTCGCTTATCTTTCAGACACTGAAAAGTATAAGCCTTCTGCTCTTTTCTTCATTTATTCAAGATTTGCTCAAAATATACATGTTTGTTTTTGCACTGTAAAATTTATAGTTATACCTTGTACTGGTGTTCACCTATTAGAGATGGCACTCTGCTGATGCACATTGCGAACATATGTTGTACATAGAGTAAGTCAACCCTTCAGTCCAGTATTGTCAGTGTTATGAATTTGCTTACATTGTATATAGTGCATCCACATAGTGTAAATATCTCAACGTCATTGCAAATGGGTCATCTACTTGTTTATCTTTTGGTAACTGTTAAGCACAGGCCATCTGTATCTTCCTGTCCATGTTTGCTCCAAATAAATATTGTTGAATCTCACGGTGGTCGTTAAACCTCCAATCAAAAAAAAAAAAAAAAAGAACGCAAAGTTAGTGCTATCTGATGATAGAAAAGTTAAAAAATGCAAGCGTCAGTAATTGAACTGTTCAATACAAATGCAAAAATAACTTCTTTGTTATTGGAACCAGGGGCGTATACATAATTTTTTCGGGGAGGGAGCTGACTGAACATGTAAGTTCTTGAAATCAATGAGGACAAAATAAAAGTTAATGAAAAATAGTAGAAAAAATTAAAGCATTATTTTCTAACGTAAGTTGATGCTATTTTATTAAATTAAAGCAGTTTTAGCACGTCTTTTGTAAAAAAAGGTATTGCTCATGTTATCGGTTTGTCCGTCCGTCCATCGGTGGACATTATCTCTCTGCAACTATTAGTCCGACTTGAAAAATTCTTTCTGCATTGGGAAGCTTGAAATATGCGAATGATGACCCTTTATTTCGTTTATTTTATTTACGATGTACAATTTAGCCGCTAGAGTGCGTAAATGCAGATAATATCGAATTTAAAATACATTTTATTCCATATATTTGCTTAGCATCCGATTGAAAAAAATATTTTTATTTTTTGAATCTATTTATGTCGAAGAGTATTTTAGGCATAGTTAATTTTTCAAGTTATGCATAGATTTTCCGCTAGGGGCGTAAAATTAAATTACGTTTTTTCTGTTATTCACGATGTCTCTTCTAAAACTCCGATTTGAAAAATGTTTTCTTCAGCGGATACAGCTTCTGGTGGAAAATCTTTTGCATATAATTTCTAATTTTTGGTAAAGAATACTTTAGCCACCAGGAGGCGTAAGGCTTAATTTTTGCTTCTGATGTATTTGCAATAAATTCTGAGCTTCTAAAATCCCGATTGAAAATTTTTTTTCGTGGACCGATGCCACTGACGTCGATACACTTTTTCGATATATTTTCTTCTTAAAATATTGCATGGTTTCTCAGCTAGGGGACGTAGATGTATATCTTATTTATGTCAATATCTCTGCTTCTAATAGTTTGATTTGAAAAATTCTTTCTTTATTGGATAGTTTCCCGTGTGGCATGTTTTTCACAAAATTTCAGAATTTTAAAGGAATTCGTAGACTTTGCGCTAGGGGGACTGTAACGGTAAATTAAGATTGCCCCCGATATCTCTACTTCTAAAATTCCGATTTGAAAAATTATTTCTCTACAGGATACAGCTCCTATTGAGAAATCTTTTGCATATAATTTCTAATTTTGGTAAAAAATGGTGTGCCCACCAGGGGGCGTAAGACTTAATTTCCCATGCTTACTTATTTGCAGTAAAATCTGAGCTTCTAAAATCTCGATTGTAAAAATTTCGTTTGTGGACCTATAGTACTCACGTCGAGAAACTTTTGAGGAATATTTTATTCTTAAAATAATGAATAGTTTCTACGCCAGGCTGTGTAAATGTACATCATATTTTTGTCAATATCTCTACTTCTAAGAGCACGATTTGAAGAATTCCGTCTTTGTTGGATAGGGTTTCCGATGGGAAAGTTTTTCTTATAAATTCAAAATTTTCAAGTAAATCATAAACTTTCTTTTAGGGGGCCAAAATCTTTTTTGCGTTATTTCTGCTTCCAAATCTCCGATTTGAAACTTTTTCCTGTATCGCATACAGCTCCTGATGGAAAATGTTTTTCATATAATTTCTAATATTTGGTAAAAATGGTTTGGCCAACAGGGGGCATAGTTGTTAATTTCTGCTTCTGATGTATTTGCAGCAAAATCTGAGCTCCTGAAAACTGGAGTACAAATTAATACACACAACTGACGTGGATTAGGAACATCAAAAGAAGCCATCACTCTTTCCACGGTTATAAGTGGGACACGGAAAAATTCCCATCGGCTGCCACCGGGAATCGAACCCCGGGACTTCCAGTTACGCGCTGGACATTCTACCACTGCACCACAGCGGCCTCGAATTATCCAGACTTACATACGACTAACTGCCGAACCACTTGGCAGGTTGCTTCTTGGAGCCCCGCACAATGCTGGGGATTCACCCCAGCATTGATGAGAATTTTTCCGTGACTCACTTATAAACGTGGATAGAGCGATGACTTCTGTTTGATGTCCCTAGTGCATGTCAATTGTGTGTATTAATTATTCTTTCGCCTCCTATTTATTTGTTGAGTTGATGCTCACCATCTTTGGTGAATCCCCAGCAGTGGGTGGGGCTCCATGAAGCAGCCTGCCAAGTTGTTTGGCAGATAGCCGTATGTAAGTCTGGAGAATTAGAGGCCGCTGTGGTGCAGTGGTAGAATGTCCGGCGCGCAACTGGAAAACTCTGGGTTCGATTCCCGTTGGTGTTCAATGAGAATGTTTCCGTGACACACTTATAAACGTGGAAAGAGCGATGACTTCTGTTTAACATTTGACGAGTAAAACATTTTTCTTAGACCGACACCGCTCATATCGAAAAACGTTTTGAGAATACTTTCATCCTAAAACAATGCATGGTTTCCTCGCCAGGAGACGTAGATGCATATCTTATATTTGTTCGTATCTCTTCTTTTAAGTGTCCGATTTGAAAAATTATTTCTTCGTTGGAGACCGTTTACGCGTCGAAATGTTTCTCATATAAATTCAAATTTTTCTTAACGAACAACTCTACCACCAGAGGACGTAAGCTGATGATTCCGTTTACAGCAATATCTGTGGGATTAAAAACCCTATTAGGAAAACTTCTTTTTTCCACCAGATACTATTATTTTCCATACAGGTTCCATTGACTTTGAATAGCTTTGATAAATTCAATTTGCGTCAGGACGGATTAAAAAAACCTGCTCATTACACCCGAAAATTCGGTTTCATCTTTCTTGTTTATTGTACTTTGCATTTTAACAAAAACATAAACACTTTCGAGGGGGGGGCTAGAAGGCCCCTCGGGGCCTTTCGCTATTATATGCCCTGATTGAAATATGTCTTTTCGGAACAAAGGTCAAAACGTTTTGAACTCCAAAATTTAGTTTCGAAGTTTCGATCATACACCAAGAATATATAAGTCATTCAATTTTTCAGAAAGCTATTAAACTTCGAAAAATGTGTTTGTAGAGATGTAGTTTAATTTTAATTACTGCACATTTTGATAAAAAGTGTCCGGCTACTTTAAATTAGGTACACATGTTTTTTTTAATTTAACGCAATTATGTGCTTCGAAAAGTGTGTATCACTTCTGTTTTCGTGTTTGATTGTTGCTAGAGTTAAGCGAGATGGTTTGAATTTCGAACACAAGAGTAATCATGTAAACCTTTCAGGAAGAATGTGCACTTTAGAGACATTATCAGCTTCATATGTTTACTTAAATAATCTTTATTTACATTTATTCCTATTGATACGCTAGCCAAACTGTAGCTCAGCCAAGTAACAATCTTCCGAAAAGTCACAGTGCTCTGTGTTGCCGAGCACGGTGTTGCTGACGTCTCAAAAAGCTGCCCATGTCTTCAGATATCTCGTTGCGCGCGGTTCATATCAACCGATTACACAGGAGCCCATACATTTGACTCCTCGGTCTGCTAGTTTCCTTAAGGTAATTCATTTTCATACAGAAAAACAAACAAAATAAATTATTCACAAGCTATATTCAAGTCGATACGAAATTAAAATGCGTAGTAATTAATTTCGTATAATTTAGTATAACAGTGGGTTCCGAAAGTACTTTAGGGATGGTAACAAAGAAAACTACGAATTCCGCGTGATGCAAGTGAAACTCATGGACCGCAAGGAAAAACTGAGAGAGAGAGGAATAAAATATTTATCAGATGTAGTGAAAAAAGAATCTGAAAGTATGAACTTGTTCGGAAGGGAATACAGTTCTCACATGTTTTTTGAACCCTATATTTGACAGCTGTAATTGCAAGAGTGTTTTGAGATAATCTACGCACTTTTCCTTTCGAATGGTTATTCGGACATATGTGAAATGCAAACGAGGTACGTGTTTTTGCTTAAACATATATATACAGGATGCGAAACGTATTTGTACACGTATATTCATACATGTCGGATCGCTATTATGTTGGGCATGGTAGAGTTTATTGCATACGATGCGGAAGAATAATAACAAAGGAGAAGACATAAATTAAAACGCAATAAATTATAACGCACTAATATATGTCTCTAATATTCGGAAACATATAATGAGTCTTTAATACAAATACCAGCTTTCTGAAAGAGAAAAAGACCCGAGAATAGACGGCAGCATTGTAGAATGCACAAAACATAGTTCAAAATGCGTCTACAATAATACTAATTCTTGAAATATGTGTGAAGTGCTGAATGTTAAAATCGATTTTGTCGTTTTTCAAAGCGATGTTTCAATGTTTAAAATATGTTAACATGTATCCTGTAATATTAAGAAGCATTTGCGAAATGAGTGAACAGCAAATTGGCTAATCTCCTTTACAAAGATAACAAGACGTCCGATGACATCGGATTTCCTGAAACAATATTGAAAAAGGAAAATGCAGATCAATACGTGCAATGGCCATATTTGTTGTATATGTCAACAGGCTAACAGTGAAGCTGGAAAATAACTTCAGACGCGCAGAATTCTGTGTATATGGATTTTATATTTTAGGTTCGAGTTCTTCACCGACCATCAACATCATTTAGGTGACACTGGAGAATCTTTTACACATCCTTTCAAATTTTTCGAGCATCTGAATTTTCTTTTTCATTCTTCTCAACTATAAGTTTTATATTTCGACCTACGCTCGTACCTAACACAATGGTTTTTCTACAGTTCTGTAAATCTGTTATAAAGACTGACAATTATGTATATTATTTTTCCCTGTCAATGAAAACGCGCTGATTTTCAATAAATTTTTATTAGCTCTTTCCTTTTGTGAAATATATTGGGTTTAATATGCATGAGTGTTTCAGTTTATTTATCATCGAGTGTGGACAATCCGCCGTTCTTTGTGGGACAGTAAATTTTAAGTTAACTTTCATGTTTCATTGTGGAAACGAATATGCGTTTTTATGTTCAGTTGAACTGCGTATATCGTTTAACAGGTTTACAATAAAATTATATACAACCTTTGGTTTTGGTTGGGTGTTACAAAGCTACCATTCGAAACATAGAAGTAATTTTCTTTTCAAATATAATATTGAATTATAAATTTCGTGATACTTATTAGTGAAGGAACAACCAATTTGGGCATATCTTTTAACATTATCACAAATAATGAAAATATACCTAAATTCCGATCACGGTGATAGTTCTAATTTCTTCTAAAATAAATTAAATGAAAGAATCACAAAGCAAAAAAAGCATATCAGGGTAGAAAAAAATAATTTTCACTATTTGCGGGAATATGCCTGCAGCGGAAGGAGTTCAAAACTAATGATATGAAAGAGTACAGTTATACATATAAGCACGTGATTTTAGAATTTCCGACAAAAGTGGAGAGACTTTCCTCATTGAAAATTGGCTGTTGTGCTGGGAATACGAAGGACATTTAGCGTAAATAGCATACAAGGGCAACACAATGTTCTGCTGCATACAGATATGCCGTGCAGCGAATAGCAATATTAAATGTTTTACGTTCTGTTCTTTTTGTTTGTTTGGAAGTTCCTTTATACACATGTAGCACAGAGTAAAAAAATTGCATCATTCTTGCGTCATGACATATTTCTCTGTCTTGCAAGACCAAGACAGATTTCCGTTCCATCCTTCTAAATATTCGCCCGATATGGGTAACGGTTCGAATCCGAAATGAAGCATGGGTGGAGTGCTTGTCTTCCGGCACTGGTTCCCTCCTCACCATGGAAGCAGTAACCGCCAATAGTGGTGACTAACTTGTGGGAATTTCCCACAACGTAGGGTACTGCTGAGTTAAATGTTGATCATGTTGAAAAGAGGAAAATTTATAAAATATATTCCCAAATGTAGGAAAATGTTTAGCTCGAACTAAAAAAAAAATAAAATAAAATAATGGAGGACCGTTGCAAAGAAACGCATTTTTGATTTTTGATTCGACATGTTTTCGCTCTCAGCGAAAGAAGTTTCAGGTGATCGTGCTTTGCTGCTCTGTGTTATGGCCATAGTGCTCATGCCGTACTATGGTTTTATAACCGTGAATGTTATAGATTCAATTTGGATTTCATTGTCGTTCCATTTAACGTTCTTTGATCATTAAATAGCGAATTGGGATCATGTCATCGATCGGTTGCTCCTTAATTTGGTAGAGGTTAACATTGTTTTGGACTCTTTGCTTATATATTTTTTGAGGGTTTAACGACCACTGTAATCAACTCAATGGGCTATAACCAATCGCCCGTCCCAAATTTAGGGCTACATGCTCCGGGGGAAGAGAGTGAGACAGTCCCTTAAGAGAAATACACCATTTATGCCTCACCGGGATTCGAACTCAGACCCATCTCGGACAAATGGTCATAAGCCAGCACTTAGACTAGTGCGCCACCAAAAGCTGGCGTGGACTCTTTAAAGTGAGCTTTGGAGTTGTTTTTTCTTTTCCAGGAAAATAGAAGGGTTGTCTTCTGATTAAGAACGCTTTTCAAGTAGAGGTATTTATTTGCGTGTATCGTTCCGCTTTGTTCATATAGAACCCGCTCACACCCAGCATGGAGCAGCTAAGGAAGTAGTTCACGGTAATTTTATGCAGAATAATTATCTAATTTTATGACAGTTAAACACTTTAAGTTTCATTTATTAATGTATTATATGAGCGAAATTTATCGAAAAATACGAGTAGTACTTCAGACATTTCTTTCCGTTCTCTGTTCGGTAGCAAATGTTTTTGTACGCAGCTATTTTAATCCTCTTTCTGGAAAATTTAAGTTGCTCAGATTGCAGCTGCAAATTCATTTTATTCCTTTGATTATTGAAAACTATGCCGTGCAGAATCGGTCGTTATTGACACATGTGGTGAAAAGTATTACTATCCGAACCGAAAGAAATGATGCATAGGAAAACTTTCACCAAATGAAAAGTGTCGTTTCACAAAGATTATGTGTCGAACTATTATGTACAATACAAATTCTGTATATTAATAAATACGTAATATTATTTTCCTCATGTATTTATTAGTATAAAGGTAAGAATTGTCCTTACCGTGAATTACTTCCCATGCAGCTTAAAGCTGGGTGTAATGAGATTCAATGTAAACAAAGCGGGACGTTACACTTCAAGTCGGAAACTACTTGTAGAACGACCACCCAAATAAAATAATTAGTTTGATAAATTATATTATTTCATCGATGAATCATTGATTTTAAAATAACTGACAGCAATAAAGAAGGAAACAGTCCAATGTGTGTAAAGTTTGCTACGCAGCACAAATTTAGACCTAGACATGGTGAACCCAGTAACGGAGAAACGTTTTGAGACGTAAGAAAGGATTTGCAAAATATGCGGGCATGCAAAGTACTACTTCAGTGAAGAACAGTTCTGCTGCTAAAGCAGCTGTTGACGAAAAGGTGTCCCTAGGAAAAACTTATAACAAACGAAAGGAAGGTGTGATTCTTTGCAGAACATAATGTATCTTTCCAAATAGCTGATGATGTTGTGCTTCTAATGAACGGCATGTTTAATGTTTATAAATTGTAAAAGTACATAAAATAGGACGTAGAAGGCATACATCGTCAGCAAAATGCGTCTTAGTTTAAAGTGAAAACGATAAAACTGTGGATAACCTGAAACGGCACTTTTTTCAGTTCTTGTTAATGAGGGTACCGACATTGGCTTAAATAAATCTATGTGTGCATTAGTGTGTTACATCTCTTCAAATGAGAGAAAGTTCAGCGCTGAACTTTTAAGATTGCCCACACTGCTTGCTAGAGATTTTTCTGAGAAAAGGGGGACATCTTTTCTAATGCTTTCCACTCGTGTGGTGTTTTCTCACGCAGTACGTGTTTGCTTTGGTGTGTTGTCTAATTGTTATGTTTTTTCGATGTTCCGAGGGGGAATTTATATAAAGTTTTGTAAAATAAAGTAAATATACATATTTTAGTTTCTGTATATTATATTGTTTATATTTTTTATAATACATTATGTTTATATTGTTTTTATATACATATTATAAAATGTATACATTTTTATTATTGATATGTAAGTAATTGTTTTTATTGTATTAACAGAAGGGAATTAAAAAAAATCATTTGGAAAATTACACTCTGCAATATTTATTCTGACGGTGATACAGGTATTATCGAGAGAATTTTAAGTCCTCAGAACACTGTTTTGAGCTTTTGTTTCGCGTCATCCGACAGTTCTTTCTTGCAAAGTAATGAGTCAATCTGGTCTATTCTGCTAGATAGGCAGCTTCACATTCATGACGAAATAAAATATTTGCGTCACAATAAATATTTATGAGTCGGGCGACAATTCTCTTTCATAAGCGTCCGTTTAAGGGCCAGCAAAAATTCCTCTAATTCCACTTTAGGCAGTTCCATGGCATAACTAATGGCTGTCGATGTAGGGCTGACGTGCTGCTATCAACTGACTGCTTTAATACTATTTAGGTGATGAATAAGGATGGTGCTGTTTACATAATAAATAGCAGCTGTTCTTTATTCTGTGTATCACACAGCACACCAAATTCAGCATTTGTTATCAAAAATAGTAACGAACTCTTGAATAACTTTAAACTAAACCCAGAATTTACCACATACAAATGACGTCTGCACGAGGGAGTGCTTTGCACAGTTAACAAACAGTTGCTATTCTCACTATGGAAATCAGAGAAAAAAAACATGCATGATCTATCGCCAAAACCAATGACTATCAGATCAGAAATAATAGAAAAATTCCATTCACTACGAATCACACAAAAAAGATGCATTGCAAATATGCCAGTCTGTTTAGGTTGACCATGACAGATAAGAGGTAAATGTATGGAGGAGGAAGAATCAGGTGAAGTCCCACCCTTCTAAATCTTCACAAATTCAGTATCGCCGTCATGATTGGATGAAATCGCTCAATCCTTCTATGTACGGACAGTTTGCCTGCTTGCCAGAAGAGCAGCTTAGGTGTCCTAAGCTACTCCGCTGGCAAGCTGGCAAGATTTGTTTATTAAGAAATGTTAAAATAATAGTGAAATGCCTTTATCTTTTTTTCTTGCGTTAAAATTCTCTTAGTGCTTACCTGACTTATCTGATGTCTTCACTTTTATTCTATGGAAAGCAAAAAGGAGCTTTTTCGGTTCCAGTATGTTCGCAATCGATATTTTCTTAAATACAACTGATTTAGTAGGCCAATCATTTTCTTTTTCGTTATTCTCTTTTCCAGAAGAAAGTTAAATTTCTTACCCTTTTTCAAAAGAGCCACTTTTACGAATCCTAATTTTTCTGTTTTAGTAATCGCTCCTTGTGGGGTTTAGAATTAAAAAACCAAACAGATGAATTGAACCCTTCAGAGGAGTAAAAATCTTTACTCCTTAAAATTACAGCCCGAATCAGATTTCTTAGATACAATATCCGTCCTAAAGAAGTAATGAAATTTTCCTAGTTTCAGTTGTCACTTCCGTATCGCTCACAGAAGTAGAGGAATATGGAGCAAGGAAACTTTGTTTCTAACATGAGTTTATTACGTTTCCATTCACCTTCGAACAACTGCCTGATCATATTTAAGAAACTTTCAGTATTTACGGGATTGTAATATTTGCCCTGCTTTAGCCTGATTTCGAGTCTCGTTCACGCTTTCCCGGTCCACATGGAAATATTTTTGTGTAATACCCTAACAAAGTACGCACAAAATTAGGAGCTATGCTTCGACACACATGCATTTTGTCTATTCATTTACCTTAAACACCGACTGATGACTTGGCCTCAGCTCAATCAAGTAGGCGTCTTGTAAGGTTTTTGTTTCAGTTGTTTTTCTCGTAGGCATCTTAAACAGTCTTTTACTTCTGGTTTTTGGAATGGCGATTAAAATAAGATTTGGCATGGAAGAGTGACTTATTGTTATGTAAGGAAATCGCATCCTTAAATTGAAACTGAGCAATTTAATTGCCTTCTACTGACGGTCTTCCGAATGATGGGCGGGGAAAGTTAAAATAATGTTAAAAAAAAAAGACGCCGTTACATATAAACAATCTCCAGTAATTACTTTAAACATTTTATCGGTCCTATGGTCCGTACTAGAAATTTGAGAGAATACTTTGTAACAATAATAAAATCCTCCCCTGCGAGCATTTAGGCGGAGAAATTTGGAAAATATGGAAAGTTATATCGCCACCATAAGACTGATAAATGATTCAGAACTAATAGCTTGAAACAATATAAATACCGATATAATCATACCATTACACTGCTGAATCGAAAATATATGGAAAATTACAATAGGACCAATTGTACATTTTCTTAGCAACGCTATACAAAGATCTTCACATCTGATCCAGACTAGATGCAGAAAACACGATTGTTTGCAGGGAGAACGGATGTAAGTTTTTCTTTCTTGACAAGCTGACGTAGCATTATCTGTCGAAGCTAAAGTGAAAACTCTATTACGAAAAGAAAGCCGTCCTATGACTTAGCTTAAATCCCTCAAATACCGGCGTAAACTGCATATATTTATTCATGTAGTACACATTTGTGAGTCTAAGAAATTACATAAGAAACATATCAAACACAAAGTGGTTATTTTAGAATTATGCAGTTATATCATAAACATTTGTGAGTCTTCAGAAAATATTTTAAAATAATAATATTCATCGATTTTTAATTTGTTGATACGTTTTCTACGTAATTTCATGCAGCTTCTTGCATAAGTGCATTGGAATTCAATGAAACGTTTTGTTAGCGAGTAATATACTCTGTACGTCAAAACAAACAGTTGCACATAGAAGGACGTGTTGGATTGCAATGCTATTCGAAAGGAAGGTAAGTGTTACCAGAAACAATAAGTGATTAGACATTGAGACTGATATGGGCAATATTTATTGAGCTACACTCCAGTAAGTAGCGTCTCTAAGTATGCCGTCGGACCTCCATGTTTGCTCACACAAAATGCCAGACGTCTCGTCATGGAGTTGTAGAGGTTCTAAATGGTATATAGCGATGAGCTATCCTGTGCATCATGAACATTTTCAGACAGTTCCTCAAGATTGTGATGTAAAGGTAGAGTGTGGATAGAGCGTCCAAGAGCATATCACACATTTTCAATCGGCGATTGGCCTGGCGATGTCGTTGGCCATGGCAGAGTGTCAGTTTCTTGAAGGCAAGTTCTCGAGACAGCAGCAGTAGCGGACAAGCGTTGTCCTGTTGAAAAATCGCACCGGCATAGGTGTTCAGAAAATATTGGGCCGCTGGTAGCAGGACCTCATTAACGTAATGTTGGGCTGCCAAAGTGCCTGTAATGAACACCAAAGGTGATCTGGAATCGTAGAAAAATTCATTCCACACCATGACACCAGGCCTTCTGGACGTGTGACGCTCGACAACAAACCGTTCATCTTGGCAGTAACCACGGTGCTTCGACGCACGGGTTCGTTGGTCGTCTCCTCAAAGACAGAGCGAGACTCGTCATGGAAGATCACTCGCTGGAACTCTGAGTTGCTTCATGACAGTCTGGCACGACACCGTTGCTATCTTTGGCGACGATGCAGTGGTGTTAAAGGCAGTTGTCGTAACGGTCTGCGTACGTGTAGTCCTACGTTGTGCAGCCGTCTGCCAATGGTGCTGGAACTTATAGGACGATGCATGGAGGGCACCACTGCTCGCTGAATATCCGTAATCGTGGCTATCGGGTCAGTCCGCGCATGTCGGACAACCCGTGGGTCCTCTCTCTCCGTGGTACGTCTAGGCCTCCCAGACCCTTCTTGTCGCTGCTGCGTGCTTTGTTCTATCCAATGCTGCCAACAGTGTGCTATGGTGGTATCCGCACGACCGGTATGGTGCGCAGTACGGCAATAAAACTATCCAGCTTCCCGCAGCTCGACGATGCGGCCCCTCTTGAACTCCTCCAACTGCTCGAATTGCATCCGAACTTTTCTCCGAGGCATTCTGAACTTGTGAGGATGCAACTAGCAAAACAGCACGAGTCAGAATGTCAAGCACGCTCAAAGGGACGACCTTATATAGCCGGTTAGACACAGCGCTACGATCCATCCTTGCTTGCATCACATGCGAGGTGGAGCGTAATATTCGATTGATTTGCGTGTCTTACTATGTCAAACCTACACACTAAGTTTTATTCTTGTCTGTTGCTTCCTTCTAGGAGCAACTATTTTTTCGACGTAGAGTGTATTGGACGATTCAAATTTGGAATATGTGAATACCTTTTATATTTGACGATATTTGAAATATTTGAAAATGTTTTAAAATATTTGATATTTGAAATATCATCCATTGATATTTGACGATATTTAAAATATTTGAAAATGTTTTAAAATATTTGATATTTGAAGTATTATCCATTGATATTTGACGATTTTACATTTATTTAATTTATTTTACAATCTCTTCAACCGAGCAATACCCGCTAGAAATCTAACGGGAGACATATTTTCTAAGGAACAGATAAATATCGTTTGGAACCATGAATTATGGTAGTTAAATTCCCGAAGGAAAGACAAATGTACGATAGAAACATATAACGAATTAAAATGAAAAAGTAACATAATCCCTCAAGCAATGTGGAATTAGAGCAACTAGATTCAGTAGTAACACGAGATTGTAGAAGCTACGGTGTTTAACAAATTTGCTCTGTGTAGCATAAAAGAGCTACGATGATAATAAAAACCATGCTCAGAATCCCTACAGTTATATTTCGCATCTGTTATTTGCCAGTTGATGGTTTCCTCGAAATGGGAAACATCGCAGAGTTCAAATTTTCAGTTATTTTTAAATTCTACCTTTCTCGTTCAGTGTCTGATATTCGAATTCTCTCCAGAACAGCTGCTTGTAGCGCTGAACGGATGTATAAAGTGAACATTTGGAACTGCAAATTTCAGATAAATTGTCCAAAATACTTTTAATACATTTTTATCAAATATTATATTGGGTGCTGGTTTTTGGTGCAATTAGTTATTAATGAAGACCTTTTGCACACATCAAATTTAACTATGTTTGTATGTATTTGCATAAATGACAGAAATATTTCAAAATTAATTTCTGTTGACGTTTGCCACAGGGACAACAGAAGAGAAGTAAAGAAAGAGTAGTGATATTTATTTATGTAAATGCATATACGCCATGGGTGGGAAGAATCCTAAATTATTGGTATGGAAAAATGAAGATAATAGCGTAATTCTTGGATTTCCAACCTAAGTATGAATAATTTCTTCAGTGTAGATTTGCTGCTGTGTTAGAATTATTATGAATATCTAGCTACATAGGATGCCAGAGTTCGACAACGTTCTACTTTGTACCGATGTTCTGTTGAAGGAATGCAACAGCAAATTATTTTACGTTGGCGCCTAATGTCCTTGGAAAGGTCTTAGGTCTATTTGAATACATTTTCAGACATGTGTAGGGGGATGCAGTTCTCGCCCACGGATAAGGTCCTTGGAAACGTCTTAAGCCTATTTGAATAAATTTTCAGACATGTGTAGGGGGGATGCAGTTCTTGCTCCAGGATAATATAATTTTCCTGTGTTCTGGAGAGTTTCTTACTTTGAAACAGTTGACAGCGCATTACTACGCCGACAAATAATAATTATATCAATGCTTGCCAGCAACGTATTAGCTAAGACGCAGTCTTTTTAACAGACGCATGTTGTGCGAAATGTTTCGCGTTTCAGGAAGTTAATCGGCCACAAGAGCCCTAATAGAGTGCTTAGTCTTCCAGTGAAACTGTTTAGTACACCACACAATTTTATATAAAGTATTTTTTCCAGATGTGTAGGGCACACAAAATTTTTGCGTTTACTAATTCCTCTATTTTTGACTAAAGTAATTTTTTTTCAGAAATATATGTAATAGCACATGAATAAGTAATAATTAATGGCCGGAATCAGATACTGAACGATTCCGGTCATGAAGTACCACTTGTAATCGGCGTAGTCGCAATGAAGAAGCACATGATACTTCCATTAGGGAACATATATTTTTCTAGATCCTTAGTTTCAGCTCCTTGACTATTTATCGCCCATAGTCATGTCGGACGCCAAAACGTGCACAGACATTTGTAGCTGCGGGTGCAGTTCTCGCTCCAGGGTAATATAATTTTCCAGTGCTCTGGAGAGTTTCTTACTTAAAAACAATTCACAGCGAATTACTACGCCGACGAATAATTATATTAATCCACCAGCAATGTGTTAGCTGAGATGTATTCTTTCTTAACAGACACATGTGTGAAATATTTCGTTTTTCAAGAAGTTAATTGGCCACAAGCGCCGAACTAGACTGCTTAGCTTTCCAGTGGAACGGTTTTGAACACAGAATGTCATATAAAGTACTTTTTTCCAGATGTATGGTGTATACAAAATGTTTGCGTTTACTAATTCCTCTAAAATATTATCATCCCTGTTCAAATTGGCAAAACTATGATTGGAAAGAAAACTTTTGCTCTTCTAACAAAACACAGATGCGGAAGGGGGTATAGGTTTAGGCGCTTGACATTGACAATTCTTCAGACAGGAAAGCGTCCATTGTTCCGGAAAAAGAATGGAAGTAGAGCTCCCTCCACTGAACGGGCTCTCGTACCAGCGAAACCAGTGGAACCGTGTTAGTGATGGGTGACTGCTTGAAGCCCATCGGGTCGTTCACAGTCGTCATCGTTTTCCATGAGGAAGTGGTTCATCATAACCCCTTCCTCATGAAAAAAGCTGAGGATGCGTAAATGAAATATTTGCTAAAGAATAATTTGGGAAACACCTCACAAATATATTTCAGTTGGGTTTGTGTTCTGAGATAAATTGAATATTAAAATAAAGCTAGCAAAATATTGTTTACACCATGACAGGAAATTCTTATAAGCAGCGATGTGTGTGCGCCCCTGTCATTTCATAAAAAAGTTACTTTCTCTCTTGGTGACGGACTATACCCTTTAAGTCATCATGTTAGAGGCATTTCCTAAAACCTTTTGCAACAGATGTCACTTTGGGTGACACATTTTATCACAAAATTTTGTCCATGTCTTAGCTACTGTAACGTAACCTTTTACGTTATGTGGGATTTGGTGTTATGTTAAGTTCCAAATATCAAGCTGAAGAAATGTTGAACTAAGGGTAAATGTGATGCACTAGTTGCACCAGATAGCTCATTTAAAATTAACGACACATAAGGCTTTTGGGGGCCAGACGAAACCTAAGCGGAAAACAGAATCAGTTACGTAAACCATTTTTATATTAGTAGAGCTCGGCACTTTCACTTTAAGCAACTTTAGATCAAATGACATTACTTTACACATCGTGATACTAGGATATCTAACACCCATCACAGCGAGTTTCACCAGCACACCACACAAACAGCTGCTGCTTAATCATTATGTATCTCTCATCTTGTTCTTATCACAAGCATACGTCACTCTAACAGACCTCAAGTGTTGCCAACCGTATTCATATGAGAGAGAAGATACCACGTTAAGGTTGAAGGGTGCTAAACAGAAAGAACTCAAATATATATATATATATAAAAAGGAACTAAAAGTGAAAGTTAAATTAGAATATACGTCAACTACACATATAAGCGCCTTTTAGAAACTCAGATAGATAAAAAGAAGAGAAGGATAAATTCATCGTGGCCAGTCGCAAAATGCATTTTAAAATATTGATATTTCAACAGAGGTGGACATCAGTTATGCAAAAGAAATCATTAACGATCAGGTACTAAGGTGACTAAGAATTATTTTTCGTGCAGAAGGAAAATAGCATGGCAAATGTTACATTGGATGAAGCGCCATCTTTGACGCTAAAAGGAATCTCAGTCAGGCACGTGATAATATTAATGTATCAAACTATATAACATTTTGCATGTTTAAAAATGCTGGAATGATTAAAAAAAATGTCTGGAAAACAATTTTTGGTCTTCCTGTCACAGAGCTTCTTCGGATGCCACAGTTGAATACACTCTAATCCCTAAAGTAAGGGACTACACTTTTTTGGATTGAAGGCTCCTAAACTTAGTTTTGCGTCTAAAATTCTCAGTAATTATGGAACCGCTATGTGATGATGATAAGAATTTATTACGATTAGCGTGAAATACCAAATGGCGGAGGCCCAAAACATTTGACAGATCAGAACAAATAATATTTTTCCTTTTTCCATTTTTTTCGGTCATCATGCTATAATGTCAAAGAAATGCAAAAAATTAGTAATTTGATTTGGTTTAAGTTTTTTCGAGTGGGGTATTAAAAAGAACTCGATGTTGAAAAGACGGATGTTTCTATTATACAACAAGCACTATACAATTATATCAAAGACAAGTCGAGGGTTTTCTTAGCAGATGTAAAAGATTGAACTTTTTCCATAAATTTGGTGCCCTAGGTATTAATTCGCCATACTAATAAAATCATCCGACTCTGAAGGATTATAAATTTGCTACTCAATATGTAATTAAAGTGTATTTACTGATTTTATTTTCATTATTCACATACAGATTATAGATTTGCTTCCCAATATGCCCCGCCATAGTTATTCCTCTGTCCTCAACATTTTCGATATTTGAAATATTTCCACATCAAACTCTATTTTCAATCATACTTACACTCCAAAACATATGCATAACAGAAAAATTAAAGCCATAACACTTCTTGACTTTTCACCAATAACCAACATCCCAAAGTACGGAAAGCAGTTTCGAATTCATAGAATAATAACTGATATTCCTCAACAGACTGACAGCAGTAGTGGAGTCTGTTCACTGACGTAGCTTCTTGCCATGGGTCTCTTTATTGGAACAGTTTCAGTACTTAGCATTTTTGCCCAAACTGATAAGATCTATAACAGTAATGGTTATTGATCTTATCAGTTTCCGAGTTTCATATTTAAAAACTTTATTTCAGAAACAAAAATTTACGTTGGAAAGATTTTACAAATAATGAAGCAGTTTCATGGCATAAAATTTGAAGTCTTGTAGCGCCTATAACAAAGGAAAGTAGTTGTTTTTTTCATCCAGCTAATACGTCTTATATCTCTAAATACATCGCACGAAACTTCCCTGTTGCACAGGTAATTCAAACACTGCACAGTTATTAGCTCTGAACTGCCAACCAAATTAGTGCGCATTTTTTTTGTTATATATTAAAAATTGCAGTATAAATCGACAAATAGGAAAGCAACAGTAATTTTCATACTTTAAATTTCAACGTGTAATCAAAGCTTTGAAATTTACGTGTCTGTTCTCTTCCTATATGCAATTTCTTCTCATTGATTGATTGAAGTACTCTCAGCATGAAATCAAAAGCAAATGATTAATGATAATGGAATACTGCTCTGACATTCTACATACTTTTATTTATTTCATTTCCTATTGTGTATCACCAGTTTTCATTTAACTATAAATATTAGAACTGCTATATGTTGAGACAATTCACAACAGAAAAACTGAGCAGTCTTTACGCTTGTTAAATTCCCTGAAACAACTTTTAAATCTTATTCATAACTATTTTACTATGTGAATACATTACTGAAAAACACTGGAAACATTTAAAATTGTATGCTAGGAAATATATTTCAAGTGATGATAGCAAAAAATATTTATACCCCTATAAAGAGAATTCAGAATATACCTGGCGATGACCAGAAAGAATAAGTTGAAATGATTTAACGTTTTCTACTTATAATTTGTATTGTATGTTTCCAAATATGAACCTTAAGTGTCTGACACTTCGATTGCATCCAGGAACAATTCATTGCAGACTGCATTTTCAAGCAACAAATTACAATCAAGATAATTCAGATTTTTGATTTTAATAAAACAGTTGGTGGCATTTAGATTTTGTGGAAACTATATCTGAGGTAATTTTTGTGCGCACAAACACATTAAAGAAAAACAAAAAAATAAAACTCTGAAATTCCTACGAAACGGAATGTCTTATTTTGCAGAGATTACATTAATTTCATGCAAATTTCAGACGGCCATCTTCGAAATATTGAAACTCATGTGCTTTTCAGGAAAGCAAAAGAAAAAGATCATTTTGGTCCTCTTAGTATTCTGCAATAGGTTTGAAGAAATTTTTCTTTGGAGAATTCAATCACACAACTAGACAAGTGGCTTTCGAAATAGAAGAAAACACCATGCATTTTCAAATTTATAGGAATAATGTAAATTGAGACTTTATGATTCGTAAGAGGTTTGATTCTGGTTTGCTCCTTGTGAACAATAAATAGCAACGAGCAGCAGGTGCAGAGGTAAGAAAAATGGAACTTTAGCTCTTGAGGAGTTTAGTTCTTGCAAGCAAGATGAGAAGTGGGGGAACATCGTGATTTTTTTCTATCACTTGGAAATTGTTTCAAAGAATTCTCATTTGCGTGAAAAGCTTTAAAGAGATTCAAATTGCCTGAAATAGAGACTTTCAATGTCTTTCACTCAGGAACTAACGAATTTTGCACATTCATGATGTCCATAAACCTTTAGAGATTCAGACATAGAAAGCCGAAGACTTCGCAAACATTTTCCGGTAGCATGTGGAAGAAGGAATTACCAAACGTTTCATCCCATGAGCAATAATTTTTACAGTAGATTTTATGTGCATGAGAATTTTAAAATATAAACCAAAGAAATACTTTCCAAGCGCAGCATGTCTCCCTCTGCGGCATTCGTCGATGCCGTTGTTTAAATTTGAGACAGTGGCTTCATCGTTACCATTACGCGATATAAGCATTTCTGCAATAAATCTCGAAATATGATTGTGAACAGTTTAAATGTAGCTCAGATTCCTTTTGACATAACACACATCAGCACAATGAAAAATATTCTTAAGTTATTGTATGTGTGTCCAGTCATAAAAACCGTGAAATCATTTAAAAAAAAGTTCTCTACATGCGTCTTCTGTTATTCGTGTTCCAGCATGAGTGAGGTAGAAATTTTCCATAATAAATTATCATGGTAAATTTTAGATTATGCTCCGATCGCTTGAATTGTTTCTATACCATGGAATGCCAATAGATCGCGTCACATTGGTATTGCAGCCAGGATATCCAATTCAGCTAACAGCAAATGTCATCAGGGCTAGCCTTGAAATGTCATTAGCTGCAGGATGTTTGAATATATCAAATTGGACGTACTGGAGTGCGCGTATGACATTGGCTGGCAGAATGTGTGGCGTTTCTCTGAGATGTAAGGCACATCGATATCGCTGTAGCACTTGTCCTGTGCAGTGACAGAAATATGAAATTTCGCAAATAGCAGAACAGTTTTCTGTGTTTAAAACGAGCACATTATTATCCCTTTTAATGCCAATTACTATGTCACCCCAGTGATGTATAGTGTATCTAAATGGAAAACTACTTTAAAGGTAAAATGATTTAGGTAAATGCAACCCTGGAAGAGTACCCTTAAAATTTTCGGAAGCACCGAGAAACATGATTTGTTATTCTTATATTTTTATTATTTTTGTTAAATTATCATTGCTAACTATTTTTACCAATTTACATTAAAATTATTTCATTTGAGCAATCGATTTTAAATAACATACAGAATGCTACATGAGAGTCATATGCTAAGAATATCCAATTTTTATTTAAAAAACACTTTGTCGTTCTATTTGACAATTCTCTACTCAGAATTATACATAATAGTTACACAAAACAGGTGCACCCAACATAGTCATATCAATCTTGGCTGGACTTCTGAATCCGAATACTTTCAAGTAGTTACCGGTTTTGAGTGTATCGTTGCGCTTTAGTTCCCTAGAACCTGATAACACCCAACGTGAAATAAGGTAGTTAATCATGTGATACGGAATTTAATTAATAATTTTATCGAAATAAATCTTATGGTAATGGAAATAATTATAGGCATTTATTTTATTATGGAAACTATTAATGCCCTTATCTCATATCGGAGATTTGTACATCGTAAGTCCATAAAGAATCTTAATGCAACTCATTTTTCACGTGATGTAATAGCATGAAATTAATGTGCCTAATATTCAGTTTTTCCACACGGATACGTGCATTTCGTATTATGAACGGCAAGAGTTGCTTGCGTAGGCAAGATATTTCAAGGGCCACCAAATGACTCTCTGAATGAATTTGTTTTATCATTCTGGACAATTCAAGTGTTGAAAGAACCACGCCATAAGTATTTTTCAAATATGTATTCCAGTGGGGAATTGAAAAATTCGTTTGGACGACAACATTTTGCATTATTTACCTCCACGGAAATGTCACCTTTCCTCAGAACACTATTTTGAGATGTTGATTCGCATCATTAGGTACTTCTTCCCTGGAAGGTGATCAATGTTCTTGGTTTATTCTGCTAGATAGGTTCCGATACATACGGAAACAAACTTTTCTTTCGAAATATATATTTCGAAGTAGGGACGCATTTAACATTCCTGAAGATCATTTTAACTGCTAGCAGAAATAATAACATAAAAAGATCGATACACAGCTCGCGTGTTGTCATTTTTCACATAAGACATGCACTTCATGACAAGGGAGATAAGACGTCATAGCGAGTGCTAACGTGCTGCAATTTATCGGCCGATATATATAGAATCACGATATTGCGCAAACATGGTTGGAAGTACAGCAGAAAGAAGTACTTCAATGTACTGCTTAAATGGCTCTAAATTTTGTGTTTTACGTAATCGTCAAACAAATATTCCATTATTCTTGATCTCAAAGCCTTGTGACGATTTTACGTATTAAGATAATACAACGTGGTTTTTCACAAATATTTAATTTTTCAAGTCCACCATGGTTTCCCTAGATATTGACCTAGCTTCGTCAGCACGAACGGGAGTAAATATTCAACTTGTATATGATACCATAAAACAATGTTTACAGTCACGGGTTCTGGTTAGTTGCTTCCACGCGCTTGATAGAAATGGTATGGATGCCATGTCATTAAAAAGTTACGAAGACTTCTGATATATATGGAAATCTTCCACAATATCAAGTTTGGTGGTTGAATCTGGCATGTCAATTAGTTTGCTTCTTCAAAGAGAAATTTATGGTCCTTTTCGTAACAGTGTTTAGCCGTCCATGACTTCTTTAGGTCACAGTTCCGAATGTAGGTCTTGTGATCCTATCGAAAATGCAAGGCTCTACGGTTCTGTTCTTAATAGGAAGCGCAACATTCACATGGAATTTGATAAATTCCACACAAGTTTTTGTCTTCAACATAGTCCTTAGATAAAAAAATGTTTATGGGTTTAAAAATTACTTTAAAATTAAAGGTTTTGAGAATTTTTGAAATTTTGAAAGCAATGTCACGGGAAAATGTAATAATGACAAATTTCTCTCGCAATGGGCGCATCACGATATTCCATTAGGCTAACGGTCAACAGTTCCTTAGATTCGGAGATATGGCTTCTTAGATTTTTCAAGAGAGCTTTCCAATTTGATTCGATACTTTGAGTATGGGCTCCACTGTTAAGATCTATTTAATGTTTTGTGTAATTGACTGTTAAATGAGTGCAATCATGTTCTGAATAATGTTTATATCCTTTCCACTGATCTCAGTATATAAAACACACGCTGATGCGGATTAAAAAAGCGAGCCGCGGATGGCTTAGTGGTTAGTGCTTCAGGCTATCGATGCTGGGTCCCCAGGTTCAAGCCTGGGCTGATCTTTCAGAGATGGCGTGATTTACTAACAATCGCTGAATATCCGCCGTGCATCGGACGAGCACGTAAAGTGACGGTCCCCAGGCTGGACACACTGGTTAAATGGGTATCCTTTCCTATGCCCTCCCTGAAATTCTCTCACCCATCTATGTGCAATATGGTACTTGTACGGTGGCGCCATCTACTGTACTCTAATCTCACTACAAACTGTTCTGTCAAAAGTCGCTAGACTTGCTCTCATTCCTTCCGTTTCTGTGTCCTGCCCAAAAGGCGATCTCGCTGTAGGTGGCTGGGACCTAAACTCTACTACCTGTGGACGGAAGTCCTACAAGAAAATGACGCTGACCGCTCAAAGTAAAGTATCGGATTAAAAAGCAGAAGAAAATAGTAAAGTGAACGAAATAATTATGTTTTACCTGCCATTTATTGAACAAAAACAATCATTACAATATAAAGAAAACAGATGACATTGAACAAAGTGTACTCTAAATTAAGGCGGACGTCAAGTACTTTTGCTTCCTATACTTCCAATGGAAAAACTACTGTACACATGTTCTTCCCCATTAATGCGATCCCAAGAATAAATATTGGTACATAGATTAAAATAGCTTCATATTATAACTTGGAATATTTAATATTTTCTAAAACATCAACATAATTATATAATCCAACATATGTTTGTCTACTGACGTCATCAAAGTACAGGTCGCGCCACCTTTTTTCTGGTTTCAACACCACCAAAGGAAAAGTTATTGATTTTTAAAATAAATTATGGTTATATTTTAGAAAATATTAAGTATTCCAAGTCATAATATGAAGCTATTTGAATCGATGTTCAAATTTTCATCATTGGGAACACACTAACTGTAAAGAAAATGTGTACAGAAGTTTTTCCATTGGAAATATAGGAACCAAAATTACTTGAAGTCCACCTCAAGTACAAGAAAGGTAAACAGTTCTTATGCTCAAAAACATATTTGTGCAGGCTATGTTCATATGCAAGTGATAAAGAAAGTGCCAAATAATTATAGTTAACAATAATAATAATAAATTATTATTATTATTAACTATAAATATATACTATCATATATAATAATTATATAATATTATATATAATAAGTGATGCGTAACATCACAGCCTCTCCTTGACAAATGTCAACCCCGCCTTCTCGTGGTACATCCTGTTCCCACTAAAGGGGCTCTGACGACCGCCAATAGCGGTATAACTATACCATCGGGATTAGAGGAAATGCTATCCCACACTCACCAACCCGCTTGGCCAGCGTGGTGAGTTATGGCCAAACCCCTCCAAAATGACTCCACAACTTAAATCTTGGCCCTCAGTCTCCGGCAGCTGGAATGTACCTGGCCAAGGCAGCGGCCAGTGCGACATGAAGGCAGAGGGTGCTAAGAATCCCCGGAGGACCGGACTAGGCTGCCATCTGATGCTGACCTTGGCTACATATAACGGACGCTCCCTATCTTCTGATTCAAGGCTTCTTGAATTGGAAGAGGAACTACAAAGGATCAAGTGGGACATCGTCGGGCTAAGTGAGGTAAGGAGAAAAGGAGAAGATCTCATTGAACTGAAAAGTGGACATCTCTTCTACTATCGTGGGACACATACTGGCAGAACTAGTGGTGTTGGATTTATAATAAACAAGAAACTGAAGGATAAAGTTGTAGAAGTTGAAAGTTCCTCTGACAGAGCTGCACGACTCGTTATCCAACTCTCGAGAAGATACCAGGCTCAGATTATTCAAACTTATGCACCCACCACAAGTCATGCTGAAGAAGAAATTGAAGAATTTTATGAGGAAATTCGTGATCTAAATAATAAAGGTAAGCAGCACTTGAAGATAATTATGGGAGATTTCAATGCAAAAATAGGGCAACGGCAACAGAATGAAACTTCAGTAGGTAAATTCGGTCACGGCAACAGAAACCAGCGTGGAAATACTCTCGTTGAGTTTGCAGAGGCAGAAGGGTTTTTCATCTTGAACTCCTTTTTCAAGAAAAATCCACACAGGAAATGGACATGGAGACATCCAAATGGGACGACAAGTGAAATTCATTTTATTATGTGTAACAAAAAATTCGTCATAGAAGACTGCAGTGTGCTAAACAAGTTCAACACAGGCAGTGACCATAGATTGGTGAGATGTAAGATGCACCTCAACACTAAACTCGAACGTAGCAAGCTCATAAGACAAACAAAATGTATTGACATAACTAACCTTAAAAAACACCATAATACCTTCAAATTGGAACTGAAGAACAGGTTCTCTGCTTTAGAAGGCCTAACATCGGAAGAAGTGGATATTTCTGAAGTTAACAGAAAAGTAACCAAAGCTCTTATGGAAACAGCAACAAAATTAGCTGCGTCTAAGAACAAATTGCATGTGAACAAATTATCAGGAAAAACCAAAATGTTGATGCAAAAAAGAAGAGTGATGAGGACAACTAAAGAAGATGTGACTTCCAAAGTGGAATACATAGAGCTATGGAAGACAGTACGAAAAAGTATCACTGAAGACGTAAGGAAATTCAACGTTGAACTAGTAAGGAAAACAATTGAAAACAACCAAAGCCTAAAGATAGCAAAGGGACATCTCAGTAAGGAAAAAAACAGATTATGGCACTGAGAAAAGAAGATGGTTCTGTAACAAGAAATAGAGGCGAAATTTTGACAAGAGTGAAAGATTTCTACTCCGAATTATATGAAAGGGATGATACATGTACTCCAGACATCATGAAAGGTATCAGTACCAGAGTTCTTCCAGTCCTTCCAGCAGAAGTTACACATGCAATCAAGAACATGAAGCGGGGAAAAGCTCCAGGAGAAGATGGAATTACTGTAGACATCATACAAGAAGCAAGTGGAGAAATCGAAACAGTACTCGCCCAAATTTTTACTCGATGCCTTAATGAAGGGAAAATTCCTGAGGATTGGAACAACGCTACAATGATCTTGCTACATAAAAAAGGTGACATTGAGGATCTCAGGAACTACAGACCTATCAGCCTCCTATCAGTGGTTTATAAAATCTTCACTAAAGTTCTTTCACACCGCTTGAAGGTGACACTGGACATGGCTCAACCGAGAGAACAAGCTGGATTCAGGAGTGGCTACAGCACAATAGATCATATCCACGTACTGAGAGAACTAATTGAAAGAGCGAGGGAATATGAACTTCCATTGTGCATGGCTTTTATCGATTATGAAAAAGCCTTTTATTCGGTGAAACCATCAGCAGTTGCAATGGCTCTGAAATCCTGCGGTATTGAAGATGCATACATTAATATTATTAATAACATCTATGAAAATGCAAGTGCAAGGATTCGGCTGTTTGAAAATACAACACACATAAAAATTGGAAAAGGAGTGAGACAAGGCAACACCATATCTCCGAAGCTCTTTAATGCCACATTGGAAAATGTCTTTCAATCACTGAACTGGGAAAACAAAGGGATAAAGATTAATGGAGATTATCTAACCCACCTTCGTTTTGCTGATGACATAGTCATTTTTGCAACTACCCCATCAGAGCTACAGAGTATGATCCAGGAACTTGCTGACAAGAGTAAAGAAGTGGGATTAAAAATGAACTTTCAGAAGACAAAAGTGATGTACAATGCTTTTACAAGAAATGAAGATTTATCGATTGATGGAGAAAAGCTGGAGATAACAGACACGTACGTTTATCTTGGACAGCAGATATCAAGTGAGGGTCACATTGATGAAGAAATTAATCGGCGTACAAAACTTGCCTGGAAAGCTTTTGGAAGACACAGCATAATTTTCAAGAGCAATATGCCATTATGTCTTAAAAGAAAAGTGTTTGATCAATGCATCCTTCCAGTGCTTACGTATGGTGCAGAGACGTGGACCTTAGCTAAAAGAGACATACAAAGGCTGCAGACAACTCAAAGCAGCATGGAGAGGTGCATGCTTGGTGTAACCAGGAGAGATAAGAAGAGGAACACGTGGATCCGAAAAATGACAAGAGTGGAAGACATCATGATCAGAGTTAAATCCCTGAAATGGCAATGGGCTGGACATACTGCCAGAAGGACAGACCATCGATGGACAGCCGAAATTTTAGATTGGATTCCAAGGGACAGGAAAATACCCAGAAGAAGACCACGTGGAAGATGGGTGGATGAAATTCGAAAGTATGCGGGAGTGACATGGAGGAGACTGGCACAAGACAGACCGTTGTGGAGGAAACTTGGGGAGACCTTCGTCCAGCAGTGGATTGATAATGGTTGACAATGATGATGATGATATTTAATAAACAGTTCTTATGCTCAAAAACATATTTGTGCATGCTTTTGTTCATACGCAAGTGATAAAGAAAGTGCCAAATATTTATAGTTAATAACAATAATAATAAATTATTGTTATTATTAATAATAATAATAAACTGGACATTTCTAATATTTTGTCCACTAACCTTTAGGATTCTAGCAATCTTCCATTCGACGAAGTAAGCTGTTATACGAGTCCTGATATCGATAGATTTTCATGATTCAAGAATAAATGTTTTCAAACTGTCCTTATTGATGAAATGATGGCTATTTTCATACACCTTCCGCGCCGGCAACTACCACACATTCTCTATTATATTTAGATCAGGAAATTTTGTCGGCTAACGTTCGTGTAATTTCATATTTTTCGACTTAAATTAAAACTGGGTTGCTTTCGACAGATGAATTGTGCAGGCGTCTTGCTGAAACAACCAATTTGTACCGGCAAATTTAACTCTATCTCAAGGAAACTGTTTGCATATCTGTTGGTAACCAGAACTGTTCAGTTTTCTATTAACCAACGCAATATCTGTTTTTTTCTAGGCAATTGCATCCTAAATCGTGACCGAACCACTTATCCGATGTTGAATGGAAAACACTACTGATTCTTGTGTTTGTCATTCTTCCAATAACGGTGCATGATATCCAGGTTAAATTTTTTTTTGCCAGAGAGAATAACATTCCGCCACTCAGAGCTCCAACCAGGAGCGCATCTTATATGAGACTAATGAAGCTTCACCTTCAGGACCCCTAATCCAGGAGGGGCCCCAGAAGCGACTTTAGTTCACATTGCTAAACATTCTGAGTCTACTGTATGAGGTGTTTTTAAATAATAATACTACTCATATGAATGATGAGTGTAATTTAATACAAATAGCATTGTGTTCAACAGCTGGGAACGGACTACAGAGTGCATCTCGCTTGACCTGAAACAGATGACTACGGCCTGGCGACGTTCCTCGCACGCTATCATTGTCAGTTGTCAACGGCGGAAGCGACACTGATGCCCGTATCAAACCGCACGAACTCAATTTTTTAGTAATGTTACAGCTTGTATACTTAAAATTAAATTATAGTGTCTTTGTATTTGTATGCCATTATAATATCGGCAGCAACATTAAGGATCAAGTTGAAACAAACCATAACACTAAGAACCTGAAAAATAAATAGGTTAGCGAAAGAGTATCATATAATTGATTTTTTAGACAGCCATTGGTAAAAGTAGGACTTTGAACAGTAGACGCTTGTGTTAAAAATAGAACATTGTGGGCAAGCGCGCTAAAATTAAAGCAACTTTCTGTTATCTTCTCCAATAAAGCAGTCGTGGAACAAACTCATTGAAGGAGATAACAGTGGTTACCCAAACCCTGTTGGTCGTTGCGAATGGACAAAAACAACAATTCAAGCTTCAGCGTCCCAAAACTGTAGGCCGCCGCTGGCTCCAACACATATGGGTGCTAGCGAATTATTTTCGATTGGCTTTGAGAATTGAAGAGAGCATTGCTTTTTTCTAGGGTTTTCTAAAATAAAGACCTGATTGATTTAACAACTGTTGGGTTTTTCGAACAGTAACTCGCAAATCTAATTCGTCTCGCAGTTGTTGAGATGTTACAATTATGTTTTATGTTTTGCGCCTTAGAAGACCAGTTTTCGATTCGTAACTTTGGATGATCTGACGCTGCTCTTTTTTTAATATACCCAGCTGGATCTTTCATGTAATTTTGGAGGACTTTTGAGCTCCTATTGATAGTTCGGGAAATGTCCGTTGCATTCATATCAGTTTGTGCTCTTAAGACATCGATTTTCCCTCTTTCGATGTCAGACAGTCCAAAGCCAGACAGCACGCTTTTTTTAAAACCTAGCACTTTCATGAAGTTATTTTGTTAATTCTGTCTTTGGACTGTTTCTCAGTATTATATCTGCAAGAATATCTATAGATAAAAATGATTATAAGTTGATTCGTTTAGGCTTTGAATTTGGTATTTTTGCTATTCGCCTGCTTTGGCAACTATATTTTGTATGCTACATAGTTTCGCTGACGTCAAACTCCTAAGTCAATTTTCTGCTTTGCTTGTATATAATGCTACTAAAACAACTAATGGAAATTTGAATATGGTGTGAAGGTTCTGCACTCGAAATAATAAAGCTCTTCCTAAAATGATCAGAAAAAATTATTTCATTTCTAGAACTAAAGGGATTATATTCTCGCTTTAATTTTACATGTAGATTATACGTTCCTCACTCGCTTTATCTATATATTTTTTCGCATGCTCTGGAATGTGAATGTGAATAGGTACACGTTCTTTTCATAAGAATGACGTATCTACGAAAACGTACATGGGAACAAGGTGTGTTCCTTTTACTTCATATCGTGTAAATGTCTCATAAAAATCTACTGATTTAAGAAAAATGCCCATTTCATTATAGCGGAGTAACTAATCAATCCCGGAATAGCACCAAACGATGCAGTGGAATGGAATGCTATACGCAATTACGCATCCTCCTGGCGACGAATGATGAAACACGTGGCAAAATCTATCGATTGCGATTGCAATCAAAAGCTTCAAAGCTTTGGGCCTAAGAGGCGCTAAGCATGCAACAAACAAACACGGCTGCTTTTATGGAGAAACTGAAATACGTTCCGTTATTATTAAAGAATATAGCAAATCCGACTGTTCAAAGAACGCTTCTGCGGTTGTTCACACGTTGACATCACGTAAGCCCCACTGAGCTTACAAGTACGCGCAAAATATCGAAATTACCTTCAAACAGCCAAAATTATATATTCTTTCAAAATGTTCAGATAAGAACAACAGCCTTATTCTCCACAAAAAGGTGTTTTCGAGAGCTGTTAATGATATAATTTTTATTTAGCCTGAAACCCATGAGGCACCCAATTTTCAACAAATGTACGGAGGAACGTTCTCTTGATGTCACTTATAATATTGTGGCTTGTCTGACTATGTTTCTTTTCAGTGTCAAAAGGTAGCGCCACAACACAGTAGGATGGAGTTAGAAAGACGAGATGCATTATCTCCCTTTCTTCTCTCTGTCGTCGGCGAACAAGTAGCTTGATAAAATACCTTGTATATTTTGGGTGAAAGGGATATAATGATGTCGCTCTAGAAAATATGTCCTCGTCTCCTTCGGAATTATGGTGCTGTTGATAAGTTACTTAGATCGCTATTCTGATAGTGTTTGGGTGCTGTTGATTAGTTTCTTAGATCGCTATTCTGATAGTGTTTGGGTGCTGCCGCACCCATTCATTATAGTCACAATATTATAATTTTTGTACACTATACTCACAATATTACAATATTATAATTTTTCACACTATACTCACAATATTATAATTTTTTCACACTATACTCACAATATTATAATTTTCGAGACTGTGTGAAATTCATTCTGTAGACATTGCAGGTATTTTTATTCCGTGTTAAAATTAATTCTGAATATCAATACGAGTCAAATGTTAATTGAAAAGGAGCAATACTGCCAGTCAATCAGGAACTGCAATTCTTTTAGTTCTATTACTCACAATCATGTAATTAAAAAGAACTCTTTTACGATACAACGTTCGGCATTTGACTCTAGTCATAGCAAATGCTTATCATCTCTACACAGCAAACCCATAACTACCGAGAATATTAGCCACAAAAGTAAAGCTTAAGTTTAGAAGCCCTCGCCCAGTAAAGGTACCTCACTTGAGTGATTAGACAATTCTCAGCTGCAGTCAAAAATAAATTATTCTGCAGTCATTGTTGTTCATTCCAACATTGCGGAACTTAGAAAAGGCTTCTTTATTCAATAACGAATCTGATTATATACACTCCGTTTTAGGTACGTATTTGATGTAAAAAATGTTATATAGTTCGATGCCACCAAATATAACAGTAACAGTTGATACCGTATTTTTCTTCATGTGTACGAAAAAAAATTTTGGGTCACCTTAATATCTGATATTAATTATTTCTTTTGCATAACTAATGTCCGCTTTTTTGGCATAAAAATATTTTAAACTGTTGCGCTCCTGATTACAATGATTTTTTTCTTTCTATCTCTCTGAGTTTGTAAATGACGCTGATTAGTATAGCTGAGACATAGACCAGAGTTTTACGATAAAATGTGTAACTTAAAACGACATCTATTGCAGAATGACTTGGGAAATGTCGTAAGTGATTGATCTAATTTGTAGAGAGAGAGAAAATAACTGTTAGAGGAGATATCAGGCACTGTGCTGTATATAAACATTTCCTGTCATGCTCTAGCAAATATTTTCTGCACTTTATTTTAATTTTCAATAAACGCGCGAACACAGATTTAACTTAAACGTATTCGTGAATTATTTCCAAAAATTATTCGTCAGAACGTATTCATTTTGCCCATTCTGATTTTTTCCATGAGGAAGTGTTACACTCACCGTGAGAAAGTTAAAGAGTTGCAAGCAGTCACCAGTCCCTTATATGGTGTCACTGGTTCCTGAGGGTGGAGAACCTGTCCCGTGAAGCGAGCGATTCTTCAATTATTCATCCGGGAATCAGGACAGACCAGTCTCGGAGAATAGTCAGAGGTTAGCGTTTAAACCTATGCGTCACTAGGCCTTCAAATTTCCTGCTTCTTACGGATAGAAAAACTGCTAAATGGACATATTTTTTACCGACATACTTCTTCAAAACTAAAACTGTTAATAATATTTAGTGGAATTAGTGGGCAAAACATGTTGTGCTAACTACAGTATATATCTGGAAAAAGAAAATTTTATACGGAATTGTGTACAGCGTGCAGGTAATGTTTCCGTGGCAATATAGCTTTCCAGTACAGCTGTTGTGGTCCGTTACTTTCTTGAAACGCGAAATATTTCTCACAATACGTGTCTGATAAGAGACAGTAGATCTGAACTAACAGATTGCAGGGTAATATCCTAATATAAGCTACTTTAAAATCCACCTAAAGATTGAGCGATGTCCCGCGGTGTAGATCGCTGTGAGAGCCGACAACTTTGTTTGCTGACGACCGCCGACTCTTGGACTCCCTAAAGAGCCCGGCTGCGAATCGCGTTTGTAAATATAATCTAGGAAACAACCACGATATTGAAGTGGCTGAATACAAATTCAAATTGGACTTACTATGTTTACAGAGGAGCGTTTGGACTCTAACATATGGGCGATGAAGTGTTTGGTTCATACCCTTGTACATGTACTACTTTTTCTTATTTTAGCACGTCGTCGTCTTTACACCATAGGATATTCTTACTTAGAATTCAGTGAGTTATATTTATTTCTTTACCTTCTTTTCCTTTGGGCTGGTGCCCTGCTGCTGTACCCGTCATCACATAAAAGCGCTGATGTCCAACATACATTTACAATTTCTCTCTCTGTGAACCTTCCAATCAGTTGTGCAGTAGGAAGGAGAGTTAGAGCCCAAATAAAAAAATCCCGAAACAATACCTGGGAGAAACGGCAGAATATGACCCACGCAATTCTAAATAACAACTTGTTGTTAAGGGAGATACATGTTAATATGAGAAAAGAGATTATATGTCATAGATTACACACGAAATCTCCAGCCGTTACGGTAGTTCTGACAAAATTAAAAAGAAATTGAGATATATATTTCAGAGCGCATTCGTTAAGGATGTTTCTTTAACTAGATATCGCCCACAAGAAAAAGACGAGGCAGGGTAGCTATGTGTGTTGTTTAGTGTGATTCCGTTCTTGCTGACTTTCTACGAGAACCTTGCCTTCTCGGGCTGATCGGTGAGTGATGTCTTCCCAACCTCTCCACTGAAGATTCATTCCTTGTATTATCGCACCGTAAAATACAGTTTCTGTTTTGTCATCTTCTCTATTTTCTTAATGAGAACAAAAAACTTCGTATTTGAAGACCCTTATTATGTTGTCATGTTCACATAAGGAACAGTTTATTGCAATATACTGTATGTGTTCTTTATGATTTTTTTTAGGATTATTCAACTTTAGTTCCCCCGGGAAATAAAACACAAATTAAAGAGTACGGAATACTTTCAGCACTCTGAATTTGTAGGAGGTTTTACCTTACGAAAGCTATATATAGCATTCAAAAGACACGGCTCCCCTTTGCAGAGCAGAGCCGTACATTTCACATTAGTGATGAAATTCAGAATGTTCACTTTTCTTTCTTCGCATCCCCTTTCATATAATGAAAAGCAATTACTTACTAACTGATTTACGCATCGTGCTTTTGGGTTGAGTTTAAAGAGACAGAATTCCCAAATTCGTTTAAAGTGATAAACATTTTCTTTAGCTATGAAAAGAAAACCAGCTGAATGGAAACTGAGATGGTGGTCTGCAAAAGAAGGAATGATGGTGAAAAAGAAATTATGGTTCTCGAAAGAAGCCAATCAATCTCCCAAGATGAACGAAACTTATTTCCAAAAATTGGTGATCTCCATGTATATACAATCATCGTAAAAAAAATAGTAACACCCAGAAGGAAGCAACCGACAGGAATGAAACTTGGTGGGCAGATTTTTACATCGTGAGACATGCAAATGATTCAAGTATCACAATCGGCCGCGCATGTGACACAAGAAACGAGGGGTCGTAGGGTTGTGCCTGACCGACTATATAAGGACGTCCCGTTACGAGTGCTAACGATTCCGACTCGTAAAGTTGTGTTGGTTGCATCCTTTGCAAGTGAAGTATGCGTTGGCCAAGAGTTCGGAAGCAATACGAGAAGCTCTAGTACACTCATCGTCAAATAGCTAGTTGCTCTCAGAAGAAAGCAACCAACAGAAATGAAACTTGATAGGCGTGCTGCACATCGTGAGACATGCAAATGATTCAGGTATCACGCTCTGCCGCGCAGGTGATAAAAGCAACGAGAGGTCGTAGCGCTGTACCTGACCGCCTATATAAGGTAGTCCTGTTACGCGTGCTTGTCATTCTGACTCATGCTGTTGTGTTCGTTACATCCTTTGCAAGAGAAGCGTGTCTCGGAGAAAAGTTCGGAAGCAATTCGAGCAGTTAGAGGAGTCCGTGAGGCCTGCATCCGCGAGCTCCGGGAAGCGGGATGGTCTTATCGCCGTATTGCGCGCCATTCCGGTCGTGTGGATATCACAATAGCAAGCTGTTGGTGGCAGTGGATAGAGCCAGGTACGCAGAAGCGACAGAAAGGTTCTGGTAGACCTATCCGAACCACGGAAAGAGACGACCGATGGGTTGTCCGACATGCGCGGAGTGAACCAACAGCCACGATTGCGAGTATTCAGCAAACAGTGGTGCCCTGCATGCATCGTGAGATTGGAACCAGAACCATTGGCGGACGGCTGCACGACATAGGAATGCAAGCACGCAGACCGTTGTGACGATAATGCTTAACACCATTGCATCATCGCCAAAAACTGCAATGGTGTCGTGCCAGATTCTCATGGAGCCACGCATAATGGCAGCGGTTGATCTTCGGTGACGAGTCCCGCGTTTTCTTGGAGGAGACGACCAACGAATCAGTGCGTGGTGGCACTGTGGTCATTGCCAAGATAAATGGTTTGTTCTCTAGCGTCACACGTCCAGTAGGCCTGGTGTCATGGTGTGGGATTCAATTCTTACGATGCCAGATCACATTTGGTGTTCATTTCAGGCACTTTGACAGCAGAAAGTTACGTTAATGAGGTCCTGCAACCAGTAGTCCTACCTTTTCTGAACGCTCACGGCGGTACAATTTTTCATCAGGACAACGCTCGTCCGCATACTGCTGCTGTCTCGAGAGCTATCGTTCAAAGCCCCGACACCCTGCCATGGCCAGCCGCATCGCGAGACCTATGGCTGATTGGAAATTTGTGGGATGCCATTGAACGTGCTATCTATCCACACTTCACCCCTACCACAAAATCTGCAGGAACTGCGTAAGAAGATTCACACTGCACGGGATAGCTTATCGCAGAATATCATTGGGAACCTGTAAAATTCTTTACCGAGACGTCTGGCATGCTGTGTGAGCAAACACGGCTGCCCGACGCCCTACTGAGAGACACTGCTTTTTGGCGTGTAGCTCAATACACATTGCCCGCATCAGTCTCAATATTTAATCCTTCATTGTTCCTGGTGAGCTTCACGTTCCTTCCGAATAGCCTTACTATCCGACACGTCCCTCTGGGTGTAACTATTTTTTTGACGATGAGTGTGCATAGATCACTTATTCCTTCCCGTCCTATAGTGAGCAGTATCGGCACTAAAGCATACAAGTTATCCGAGTTCTTAACTTTAAAATATCAATCTTAGCTACTTCAAACAAAACATCTGTGAATAATTGAATCGAGGTTTTCAATCGACCAAATTACATTCCTGTGTAAAATCAGTCTGTGCTATCCTTTTGTGTCTTATCTACTGTATGTTCACTATATTCACATTTTCGTCTCACAGGAAATGTGAATACTTCAATTGCTGTCAACAGCGAAGCCGAATAACATGACATCAATGTCTCTTATTTTCTTCTCATCTACACAGCTGCATGATCAAAAAGCAACACCAACAAAAATCTGATGTATTCAAGTGAGATTTATATGGCGCATATCTTATGTGACACAATATGTAAGTGATAATGACTACAGGTCTGTAATTTATGTGGGACACACATCACTTAGTGCCTTGTGTACTCATAACAATCGGCTGAAACAGCTCGTATACAACGTTATCTCACTGGAAGATGATCGTTATATTGCCCTACGGAAGATCATTCTCTGCTATCTTGATTTGTACACAAAGTTCACCATGAGTTACTATTGGCGGGGTCGCAAGAGACAGGAATCGAGCGCCCGTATCCCACACGTGACCAGTTTGCGACATATCAGTCGGAGGCGCCGGCACTGTGAGACGGGGCACATGTAGGGCAACCAGTAATTGTAAAACATTCAGCACCACATTTGCCAGGGCTTTAGTCCTGTTAACTCCTTGGAAAATCTGCAGATCTGGAAGCAAAATGCATGTAGCTTCCGCAAATTCTGCGGTGCACCGCTAGCTGCGCATGGTTCTTTGAACGTGTGTGGAGCCCAACATCATCCACATCAGAGCTTATGGTGTCGGGACACCGTAAGTTCACTTCGTAATGCATATCTCAATTAGCCGTCCACCATGGTGTCTACGACCAATGAAACGTCGAAAGTGGGGCATTAGGTAAGAAGCTCTACCCGTTGGAAAACAGTCCGCTCTGCATTTCATGACGCCAGGGACTGCAACTATATCATCATTACAGCAACATTTCCATTTAAGCATCTGAGGACGAGGGACGAGGTCTCTCTAAAGGAAACGACGTCGGTCAGTGCTTAAGAATAAATCTTAATCTGAATCCTACCTCCACTCCTGTACAAACTCTCGAAAGCAATAAGATGGCGATGGCGATCTTTACGTGCTTTCGCCCTCTCACTGGTATTCAGAACCCTACCGTAGATGCGTCACACGCGCCCATTTCCACTGACGCCATTTTCGCAAAAAGGTACTCGCGGTACGTCCAACACAAGCGGCGATGTCCTAGAAGGAATTTCAGACTTTCCGCAGTCCAACACATTGGCCTTTCGCAAAGTTCATCAGTTGTACGTACGGGTCCCGTCTGCTGGGCGAGTGACCTAACCTACCAATCCTGGGATTTTCATTATAACAGCACAATATTTTTCTGGTGTTGCATTTTTAACAAACAACAGGGCATTCGTTCATATTCATTATTAAATAATGAAAAATTTGGGCAGTCTTCTGTGATAGTAATGCAGCAGCTCCTTACACGCTGGCTAGTGAATAGACAAAAAATACGACAAATGATGTACTGGCCTCCAGTTCTTTAAATAAAGCTAAACCTATCTCTTGCAGTAGTATCTCAAACATCATCTAAAGGGAGTCACGTCAAACATCACATGACTCCCTTTAGATGTAATCCTAAATATGATCTGTAATCCAAATTTTATGAAATCGCTAATTATGGGATCTCCTGAATACGTCATTTCATTTATTCAAATTGAAGCTTCTTGAACACATGCAATTATACATTTCGGAACGATCGAGCTTACGTGTCAAGCGAGTTTTACGATATTTTAAATATGCATTTTTCTTAGGATTTCCTTGTTAAACAATTAATTTAGTAATTACATGACGTTCTAATTCAGCGTATTAAGCTAATGGGAAGATATCAGGAAAAAATGCTTTTTGCAGAGATCAGTACCGATATGATAAATACAATAGAGCCGTAAATACATATATAATATAGAACAAAGTTCCTATGGTTTGGCTTATAGTTGAATTCCTAAAGAAAGTAAAATGTTTCTAGGCAGTAATAAATTACAAACCTTTTTATTCATATAAAAAGAATGTAAAATGTTATTTCAAGATTTCTTGATCTTCTTTCGGAAAATGTATCCCCACATATCAAATTTTAGATGTAGAATAGCTATGTAGATTTCATTAAATATTTATGAAGTTATTACGACTGGTTTTTCGAGCCAGCCAATGGGTCCAGTTTTTTATTTCATTGGGCTGGGCTCAAGGGTCGAGGAAAATTATATCTTATTCAGGTGACGTCCAATGATAGTTTCTGCGGACCAATGTGGCTGCTGATTAAATGCTGTCGTTTTTGGATAAAGCTTTATTGGATGGAGGCAGTCAGGCTTCCTTTATAACGAAGGATTTGGCGTGTGTGTTAAACAAAAAAAAAGAGAAAGAGTGAATATTTCGGTTAACTGTTTAAGTGAGTCATCGATCATATACATTTTTTATATACATATATAATCTCGTTCTTGAGAGTATATATGGCGAATTTTCAAAATCTCAGTGTCTTAGAGTAAGCCAACGAATTTGTACAGTTTCAGGATGCTGAAGAAAAAATTAATTTCTTAAAGCAACAAACGCAAGGGGCAAAGATTCACCGAAACAACTTCGTGTTTAATGTTAACTTCAAAATCGTTGTTGCGCAGGACAACCAGGCCGTCAGTCAGGATGACGATTCTGATAAAACCTTTCCTATGCACGGTAAATTTAAGACCTAAATTAAGACAAAAGCGACGTATGTAGTGAAGTGTAACATACCGAACAGCAGAAAGGTAAATTTTTAAAATGACTTTAAACTAATTTTACGCAGCTTATAAAGAACAGTAAAAAGCAAGCATTCTGATTATTTAAATTATTTGTTGCATGCTAATTGGCGAAGGTAGTAAAAATGCAAAACATAGTATGGGGGAAAATGTGTATAGGAGCAAGAATGCATGTAATTAAGGAAAATGTTTGCCAGCCATGGCATATAGAAATAATCTCTTCGTCATTATAACATTTCAATATATATATATATTTACTTGCGTTATACTTGCATTAAGCCACAGTGGCTTATACCTGCATGAAACCACAGTGAGGAGGAAGCCATCGTTGAGCATGTGCACCCTTAATAACATCTACACATGCGTAGAGTGCATATGAAGCGAATATTTTTCTTGGTTCAGTAGTTCGCAAGAAAATGAAACGGTTCTGGTAATACAATTATTCATTACAATAAAAATGGTAATACACAGGCTGCATCTCGAACGGTAAAAGCAGGAAGATCCTCTTATCTCAGAACAAAAGAAGTTTAAGATGTTACTAAGCTAAACGCGCTATGCATGAACATGTATTAAACCCATAGTAACTCCTATTAAACGTTTTGTACTCCAATACAAACCTTTTTGTATCACAAATATATATCCAAAAGAATGTATAGTTATGTATTTTTTGTTGTTCAACAAAACCAAAATTAATGACGAAACACAGCGAGATCATTTTATCTCAGAATTATTATTTGTTATTACTGTTTGATCCCACATTTGACACGCATTTCAAAACAACACGCCAAATCGTTATTTCATTAGTCGGTGTTTCTCGACTGTGGCCTAATGAAATGGCAAATTAGAAGGGATCACAGGCCCGGTTCGAGATGCCAGCCATTGAAGCGAATTGATATTCATTGCGTTCGGGCACCATCGCAGTATTTTGCCAGAAATACATGAGTGTCGAAATTCTTTCATAGTAATGCACAGTTACAGAAGTTGCGAAATGCAATAGAATTAAAACTTGGTCAATGTAAAAACCCATGTACAAAAATTTGTAACAACAGGAATACTCACTAAATAAGCAATTGTCAATCTTATGTTGCTGTTGTTTTGTTTTGTTTTTGGAATAAGCATAGGTCTTGATCATCTGAGGAGTTTAAAGGCCACAGACATACGCGTGAGTCTTGCAGCAGTAGCTCCAAAAAGAACTAGTTTGGGAAAAACAAATCAGGTTTCGTAACCCTGCAATATTTCACCATAAGTTCGAAAACATCGATTTTAGAACTAAACGTTATGTATGGCATGTTCCGCTCGAACTGAAGAGGAAGCAATTGGCTGCCTGCAAAAACCATTTAAACTACCAGAAAATATAAAGAACAGAGCTTCATTCGTCTTTCAAAAGCCTAGATACACAATCTTTAAATAAATTATAATTAAGGTATACCTTATACTCCTTTACATCATAAATTTATTATAGTATTGGAAATTTAGGAATGTCGTTTATAAATTGTTGTTTTTTTCTTTTACACCGTTCATACGACCATCTGCTGGAAAACGAATAACGGAGGTTTCATTGTACTGGGAAAAGCTTTGATATTTGACTTCAGAAACTGATCATATTTACATCATTTACCGTCTAACTATTCATGCATTATTACAGGGCACTTGTTCCTTGAGGGATTGAAAAACTCCAAGTAAACAAATTTGTGATTGTGATTTGAAGTAGAAGGCAACTTAGACCGATGCATCTTATAAAAAATATATTCAGTAGACACTGTTGTGCTCTGAATGTGCAGGGTGGTTAACTCGCTCTCGGCCCCTAAAAATTACACAACTGAAACTCTTGTATTACAGCCAGCAACTGATATTGTTTCTACCATTTTTGGATAAGATTTGACGTAGCAATTGAAAAAAAATCCCCTTTTTAATGACACAGTATGCAGGAAAATATTAAAAAGTTCAGAGGATTTAAGTAAACAGGTAATAGACAAGTTCAGAGAAAAATTACTATGCACTTGAAGCTGATGAACAACTGATGTGTCTAGAGATGGCCGTTTAATTGCTGTTGTCCGATTCAATTATAGTTTCAAGGGTTTGTTAGCAAATTAACATATCTCGGAACGAAAGAGCAATACACAAACAAACCACACAGCCAATGATGGCTTACAATTGTATTAATATCCAGGCATTAATATATGCAAGAGGGTGATTTTGTTATGTTAAATAGAAGTGACCTGTTTAAAATTGATCAAACAATGATCAAATGATCTGTTTAAAATTGTTTCCTTGGTAAAGTAATGAATCTTTTTCCTAATAAAATAAAATAGTGAACGAATTTCTTTATAACAATCAATCATTTTTTTTATTTGGAAAAAGCTAGAGGTAAAATTATTGTTCTTAAATATTTTAATTTAAGTTTAAGTTATTTATCAGGTAATATGAACGCGTTCAAAATATTTATTTGACTTGAGGCGGAAAGAAGGGGAATCCCGAGTGTTAGTATTAAAGGTCAACTAATACGTAAATTAAATGTCTTTTTAGAAATTTGAGTTTAAAGTGGACCAGAACTACTTAGAGGGAATAAATTTGTATAGGACGTTGGACGCTGGAAACCATTCATGGGTTTTACGAAAAACGTTTGAAACAACTTTCGTAAAATGCGCATGCAGGACATAAACGTATATAGGCATTCCGAACCAGAAAAATGGACTAAACTCCATTCATGATCTGGCCTGCTCGTTGCAGGGGTCAGTGCTGACGTGCTGCTCTCTGTAGGCCCCGCTGTAAAAAGTAAAAGCACGAAAAGTGGAAAATGAAAGCAGAAATGTAGAAGCAGCCCAAGTCATGACTTCCAAAATTTAATGCGCAATGCGTGAAGTAGTTATACTATTAGAGTGTCATATCTAACGTACAAAAGTGCCCTATTAGGAAATGGAAGCCAGAAGATTTTAGTAAGTCTACAGGGATTAAGATGGAAAATTTTGGGGACAGCGAGCGGGGCATATCTATTTCAAAGCTTTTCTAATGAGAAGGTCCAACAGAAAGGAGGCAAATCAATCGCCTGAAAGAAGAGAATATCTAGGAATGTTTAACATAACCGTAAAACGGTTATGTTGAACAGTGCCTTCTAAAGGAATTTCCCGCACGGGGATAGCTGGTTTTCCAGTTATTTGGGGAGCGGCGCCCCCACGGCCCGAGCTGACCTTGTGACTGGTCAACATCTGATGTCATGCCACCGCTTGATTTTTATTTTGGTGTTGTGCTATTGGTGTTTGCAGGGACGGCTGTTCATCCAGCTGTTGGGCAGTCGCGGCCCCACGATCCCGAGCTGGTCTTGTGTCTCGCTTTTTTGTTTTTCTTTATTTTCTCCACTGGCTAGTTGCCCGTGTTGTGTTCTCTACCTAATCTCTACCACGTTATGTACTAACACCCCGGTCTTGTGGTTTTGTTACACTCCACCACTAACTGATTTATAATAACCGCTCAGTTCGTAGGTTGCTGAGATTCCGTTTAGGTTCCCTTCCAGGATTTGTCTTCTTTAGATTTCTGTTTTTTTTCCTTTTAGCTGGTTTGGGTACTAGACCTACCTGCATGTTTGCCGCGTGCGGAGACCCGTGAGGCGGAAATGGGATGTCTGGCGGCTGAGGTCGCAGGAGACCGGATAAGTGCCTCCTGTGTACCAACACTCCTCTTCGACCCCGGCTTCGCTGTAAACGGGAGGCTAGAGACTAACCCACCTCTAGTCAGAAGTTATGTACCAAGTTGTGTACAGGGCTTTAGCGGCTTTTTTGTCGTATGGCACGGCAGGGTGAGCCCGGGGGCTGTGGGATCATGCCAAAGGCGTTGGCATGACGGTACCCGGAGGCCGAAGTGTCCGCCGAGTGCGTGTGATCACAGCCAACGGACTATATCTGCAACGTATAAGCTCCAGAACTGTGTCCAGCGTCATTTTCTTGGCTTGCAGACCTCCAGTTCTCCCTTGTAGGGCTCGGTGGTGGGTGGAGTAGTTTGCAGACGAATCTTCCTCCTTTTTTCCATGGGTAAAAACAAAAGAAAAAACTCCAAATTTAAGTCACCTGAGGAAATGTTTGTTGACAACGACTCTCCGTCGTCTTCTCAACCTACCAAGTCTCATACCCTTAAACGGTCTTTAGACCTTGACCTGGACCAAGAATGTGGAACCTCTTCTTCGGCAGCTGTACCAGTCGCTCCGAAGCGTCGTCTCCCCTCGATTGCTGTGACTACGCATGCTACACACTTACTTGTAGAATCCATCGATCCGAATGAGAGACTGTCCACCAGATCTCCCTTTTTCATTTCTAAAGCTTTGGACGCTGCGGTTGGCCCCTTGAAGTCTGTGAGGAAGCTTCGCTCTGGGGACCTGCTTGTCCAAACTTGCAGTGTTTCTCAGAGTAACACTTTTCTGCACCTCACTAGTCTTCAAGGCATTCCTGTCAAAGTGACACCTCACCCGTTTCTTAACACCTCTCGGGGTGTTATTTCGGAGTTTGATCTCTTGCCATGCAGTGAAGAAGAATTGGTGACTGAACTTGCAGATCAAGGTGTTATTGCTGCACGTCGTATGATGTTCCGGCGCGATGGTTCTTTGATTAAGTCTAAAAATGTGATATTGACTTTTAACTCCCCGAAAGTTCCGACCGAAATCAAGGCTGGCTACTTGGTCTGTGGAGTTCGCCCGTACATTCCCAGTCCTCTGCGCTGTTTCAGGTGCCAGAGGTACGGGCATTCCCAACGTTTCTGTAAGAGTTCCGTTCGTTGCGCAAATTGTGGCTCCAGTGAACATGACGGGGAAGGTTGCACTTCTGCGGCCTCCTGTGTTAACTGTGGTGAGGCCCATGCAGCTTACTCCCGCACCTGTATGAAATGGAAGGACGAGATGGCGATCCAGCGCCTCAAGACCCTGGAAGGCCTCTCGTACCCTGCTGCCAAGGCCAAGTTGGGTATACCCACCACCCGACAGCGTACTTTTGCCGCAGTAGTTCAGTCTCTGCCACAACCCGTGCAGCCCTTTGTTCCGCGCCCTGTAGCTCTCGCCGCCCTTGCCAAGCGATCTACAGCTGACCAATCGACACAGGTGTTTTTCCCCGAGCTCGAGATTTTTCGAATACCTGATTCTGGGCCTTCTCTTTTGCAGCCGACCGTCTCTTCCAATTTCCATCCGAAAGCCTGCACGTGCGGAAGACCCGGCCCTCAATCCGCAAAGGTGTGCAGTGTCCATCCAACTGTCTCAGCCTCAGCGAGGTCCCCACCCTCAACCAACATTATAGAGGAACATAGGGGGAGGAGAGTGACAGTTCGTCCCCAGCCTCAAACAACATTGCAGAGGAACATGGGGGGAGGAGAGTGACAGTTCGTCCCCGCCCTCTGCCAGCATTGCAGAGGAGTGTGGGGGGGGAGGAGAGTGACTCATCCTTTGTGTAGTTGTGTTTAAAAAATATATATATATATATGTGTTTATATATATATATATATAATTCTAATAGTAAATTAATAAATTTTTATATAAACCTAATTAACTACCTTGTCTTCACAGCTTTCATCATACTCTTTTTCAACTTTTACCAAGCCTGTCTGCTCTTAATCATTTTCCACGTTTTTAAAAATCTGTGGCTGATAGTTCTTTGTCTGGCGCTCTTTGGCCAAACCTGGCCCTTGCGCCAATAAAATCCACCAACCAACCAACCAACCTAAAGGAATTTCTAACGAAGTGAACATTATTCTTCTAACACAAAATATTTCTTCTTACATGAGATTGAAATTGCATGTACCTTTGCTCTTCGTTGCATAACAAAAGTTGAAACATCTGCTGTAATTTTATTGACTATTATTTGGAAAATTATTTTATTTCCATCTCTGTCTTAACAATACATATGTGCTCTAAATTCACAGTAAAGTTATGCAGGGAGGTACAACAGAATTTAGTTTTTCTAAAAGACATTTAGGACCAAAAGTACTGAGCATTTCTTTGCTCCATATTTATATAAAGCTTGTAATTTTATTCCAATACGACATTTAAAATTAAAATCTAATTGCAAGAAAATAAGTATGTTATTTTGCAAATGAATTGGCAGAAGACTCAAGCAAATGACTTTGTATAGGGTTATATGATTTCAAATTTCACTTTTTAACTATATCAAGTACGAAGAAATTTCGTAAAGTAATTAAAATCTACAGCCTTTCTCGAGCTTCATTATTGGTAATGCAGGTTATTTTAATATTAGTAATCGTTAATTTCATTTTGCTAATACGTTGAACTGTGCAACATGAGGATTATATTAGCTATATTTTACTTGTGAAATAAGATATATTTCTTGTTTATTATTTAAAAACAACAGCTTTCATGAAAACCTTTAAGCAGATAAGTTGTGCCATGGTATTTATTAAAAATACCCTTACATATTTTGGAGTGTGGCTACTGGCATTTTTGGTGGCACACTGATTCTAAAACAAAACAAACCACGCAATTATACTAACCTTGCATTTGGGTCGACAAACTAGGAGGATCATGGTTGAACCGTTTCTAAAACATAAAATGACCTAAATACACTAAGGGTGCAATTTTGTCGACAAAACAATCACAAACTCAGGAGCTATGTTGTAAATATATAAAAAAATGTTTGGCCTTGATCGCTCTACATAAGCCCCATTGCAGCAGGAATTCAGCTATGAGAAGAAACCTTTTTTTTAATTTTGATTTTAATTTCCGTTTTCGTTTACTACATGTTCAGAATATGTGCATCTTTGTATGAAAAGCTCTAAAACCGGAAAGGTGTATCGAAAATTAGAGCAAAGAACACCTGCAGTGCCATTTGTTTCGTCTTGTGCTGGCTGACTCTCCATATAAATATGCATACAGGTAAACTGCAAATAACGTGAATGACTCTTTCTCTAACAAAAAGGGCCAAAATCATGTGGCGTTAGGCAAATCTCTTAATAATAAATTCTACAGCTTTTTACTGTTGAGAAACGATTTGAATAACATAAGAGATTCTATGTACAGCAGCGAACAAAAGTACTTGGCGAAACACTTTTTCGACCATAATTTTTTTTCTGCGGAACCAAATCGGGTCATTGTGAGATATGATATGTATTGATTCGTGGGTTATAATGCCGAGTAGTTTGTATTTTGCTCAGAGCAAATTTGTCTTTCGAAATGGGCCTTATTCAAGTGTCGACAATTATTATCCATTTGTTTACTGCATGTATTAATATTTTTCTTGTGATTTTTGTAGGTTTTGTGATGTGTAGTGTGATAATGAGTCAATCTTAGGTTTTCAGAAATGCGTAAAAAGGCGGAGCTCCCTGTTGGAGCTCGCCAGGCTGACGTGAACATGATGGAATACGGAATACGCGTCATCGACATTGCAAGGGCCCTGAAGATTCGACACCAGTCCATTTCAGCTATCCTGCAACGTTAAGAGAAGATTGGTACCGTCGAGAACAGTCCGCGATGTGTTAGGCCTCGTTCCACTACGTTGCGTCAAGATAGACGCATCCTCCGTCGATCTCGTTCTGATCCCACCTTGACTGCTCTGGACATCGCCGCCGAATTCCACGACAGCGACAACTTAAACATGAGCCGAATTACCATCTCCCGTCGTCTCATTGCTGGTGGATTGAATGGAAGACGCCCCGCCAAGAAACCACTCATCGGAGTCAAGAACTGACGAGCCAAAGTCGCGTTCGCTCGCCTTCATCGACACTGGACCATGCCGGACTGGAGTAAAGTTCTTTTCACCAATGAGAGCAAGTTCAACGTGTTCGGAAGTGATGACATCCGATACGTACGACGTCCGTGTGGCCAGAGATTCAACCCCCAGTTCATGCAGACGATTGTGAAGCACGGAGGAGGATCGCTCATGGTTTACGGCGCCTTCTCTCGCAATGGAATGGGCCCCATCGTCAAGATTGACGAAATAATGACTGGCCGGAACTACACGAACATGCTCATCAACGATGTCTTCCCATGAGCAAACCAGAATATGCCACTCGGATGGATCATGCAGCAAGACAACGACCTAAAGCACACCTCCAGAATAACGAATTCAGCCTTCCAGCAGCAAAGGTCACACTTCTACCCTGGCCAAGCCATTCTCCAAACCTCAACCCCATCGAGAACATCTGGGAGGAGCTGGACAGACGATGTGCGAAGAAAACCTGCCGGAATAGGGCTCAGAAGTTCGACCAGCTCTCTGCAGAATGCGCGCGAATTCCGCAGGTCACCGTCGAGAAGCTATAGTACTCGATGCCGGCCCGTTGTGCAGCTGTTACTAAGTCTTGTGCTTATCCCACTAAGTATTAGTTATTGTTTTGTCGTTTTCTCGTACTTGTTTTCTGTTATCGTTGCAAAAAATAAATGTGATACACACCTACTTTGTTGGTCAATTTGTATGATCTTTCCGATTAAGTTCGGTACCTGATCTGTGTTAAAGTTTCAGATTCATCTGCATATGGGTCATGTTTACAACTGAATAACACATATCATAACCCGAAATAACCCCATTTGGTCCAGCAGAAAAAATATTATGGTTGAAAAAGTGTTACGCCGAATACTTTTGTTCGCTACTGTATGTATGGAAATAACGTGATTCTAATTTTCCAAAAATTTTTGAACTGTTAGTAAGGATCACCATCTACCTGAGTTTTCAATATTTTCAGTAATGGGTGTCATGTTCGGGAAAAAATATTCAATTTTGAGGTTCAGTTCCCAATCAACAAAACGTATGCCTATTAACAAAACCAATCGACGTAAAAAAAATGAATCTACCTACACTTGTTCCCATAAATTAAGCAAAAAATTGGAAAAACCTGATAACTCAAAAAGTATGCAAACGGTTCGGATGAAACTTTGTGGTAATCTTTATCAGATCAGATGCAACAATAGGAAAACGTATGAACATGTGACACAGAGCATTTACATTTTGCATGAGTGATGCAAATATGAAATTCCAGAAGTATAGGGATCAAGATGAAATAGGAAAAGGTATATCAATACGGAGTGTGGTTAGCCCGCACAGCAATACAGGCCCGAAAGAAATGTTGCACGCTGTACATTATGGTGTCGAGCAGTTCCGTGGTTATCTGCTTCCATTGCTCGAGCAAAGCAGTGTGGAGCCCCTGAAGGGTTCAGGAAGTGGGCTGAAGAACCACAACACGCCTTCCAAAACCTTCCGAGACATGCTCAATGAAATGAGGATCAGGAGAGCGGGCTAGCCACTCCATACAGCTACAGTCTCTTGTTCCCGGTGCTGGTGCACGAAACGAGCTGTGTGAGGTCGGACGTTATCCGCCAGCAGCACAAATGTATCGCCAATTGCGGCCGCGTACGGGCGAACAATAGGGTCTAGGATGTCGTCTTTATACCTCTGAGAACTGAAGCTTCCATGAGGCAGCACATAAAGGGCGGTACGTCAACCTAACGACATGCCTGCACACACCAGAACACTACCACCAGAATAGGTGTACGTTTCTTGGATATTAAAGGGAAGATAGCGAGTAACGGCCACTCTCCAGATGTAAAAACGGCGAGAATAACTCTGTGAACAGTATCGTGACTCATTAGTGAATAGAACTGATTTGGAGTCCAATTCACACGCATTCGCATTTTGAGTCCAATTCGCATGCATTCGTGCCAATTGAAGCGCTCCCTGCGGTGACGAGGGGTTAAGGGAACACATAACACCGGTCGCTAGGCATGCAGTCCTCTTGCATGTAACCCTGTGTATATCGTCGGAGCTGATACTATCCGTACTGTGGCTGCCTCAAGCTGAGATCTGAGATGAGTCGGTGTAGCCGTCCTGTTTCGCCGTGCCAAAAGCCGCAAACACCGGTCATCCGCGGAGGTTGTCGGCCTTTTCCTACCTTTGCTATACCTTTGGGAAGCTGCACCCATGGCTTAGAACTGCTGTCACATCTTGCTGACCAGAGAACGATCGACGTTGAGCCGTCTTACGACGTCCGCCTGCCCTTGCCCTACATCGAGTCGGCGTATCGCTTCAGTTCGTTGCTTAATATATGGACACCAGAGTAGGTACATATTTACTTTTTTCGCAAATGTGTTTTACTCTTTATTGTAAATCAAGGCATGGAGTCAAGCGTTTCGGTGCACTTACACATTTTAAGTAAACTCACTTAGCGTCAGGAAATCTCATTGCCAGATATTTTTACATATTTAGCTGTGTATTTACTGAATTAAAATGTACTAAAATACTTAAATATACATATATATATATATAGAATGAAAATATTACAGAACAAAATACAAAAATTTTCAAAGCAAGTGAAAACTGAAACAGGTTGCCGTCATCAGGAGAGCATTAACCTGTGGGAGTGGTATTTCTAGTACCAACAAAACGACAAGGCAAGCCAAAATTGTCGTTTGGTCATGCTATCTATGCCACAAAACCAAATTCTAATAAGCACAAAATTTCAAGAATCAAATTTATAAAACTAAAAAAAGAATTAAAAGCTTACCGGCAGAACAAAAACCCCCATGACAAAAGGTCAAACAAGACTGAACAGAGCACCCACAAGAATTCAAATATATACACTGATAAAAAAGGTGGTCACGGTTAATCAACTACCTGGTAAGCCAAAAAATGTGTGAATTGACAAGATTGACAAGAAACTAAAAAAAGAATTAAAAGCTTACCGGCAGAACAAAACCCGCCATGACAAAAGGTCAAACAAGACTGAACAGAGCCCCCACAAGAACCCAAATATATACACTGATAAAAAAGGTGGTCACGATTAATCAACTACCTGGTAAGCCAAAAAATGTGTGAATTGACAAGATGCAGAACTGTGTATGTAGATAAGATCTTCAGCTATTAGGGACCCACCAAATAGCCCTTTATGTTACCTATATATTTAAAATTGTTAGGTCGTAGGTTAATAAAGCATGTCAATGTGTAATTTGAAACTCTTGGACACCGAATTAAAGTTCAAAATTAAATGGTTAAAATGGTGTCTTAAGAAATTTCTAGGAAAATTCTTAGATTGCAATTTATCTTTCTATCTACATTTTTTCGAGGATAGATATGTTGCCAATCATCCTTTACCTGGGATTGCTCTAAGATATGTTGATGACATCATTGTCATTAACATTCCGGACTTTTGCGTTGCGCCACTGACTTGTATCCTGACGACCTTACCCTAGAAAAACCAACAGATCGTCTACTTATGTTTGTTACCTCGATTTAGAGGTTCAGGTGGACGAGGAGGGTACAGGTGTGGTGAATTTATTTGATAAAAGAAAACCTTTTGAGTTTGATATCATTCACTACACTCACTGGTCATCCAATATTGAAAAAGTTATACATCGCAATCTACTCATCTCTCAGTTTCATAGAATAGTTAAAATTTGCTCTACACAGCTCTTACTTGTAAAAACTCTGAAAGCTCTTCTTTCTAAATTGCAATCTAACAATTTTCCTAGAAATTTCTTAAACACCATTTTAACCATTTAATTTTGAACTATAATTCGGTGTCCAAGAGTTTTAAATTACACATTGACATGCTTTATTAACCTACGACCTAACAATTTTAAAAATATAGGTAACATAAATTGCTATTTGGTGGGTCCCAAATAGCTTAAGATCTTATCTACATACACAGTTTTGCATCTTGTCAATTCACACATTTTTTGGCTTACCAGGTAGTTGATTAACCGTGACCACCTGTTTTATCAGTGTATATATTTGGGTTCTTGTGGGTGCTCTGTTCAGTCTTGTTTGACCTTTTGTCATGGCGGGTTTTGTTCTGCCGGTAAGCTTTTAATTCTTTTTTTAATTCTTATTTTAGTTTTATAAATTTGATTCTTGAAATTTTGTGCTTATTAGAATTTGGTTTTGTGGCCTAAGGAGCATGAGCAACCGAAAATTTTGGCTTGCCTTGTCGTTTTGTTGGTACTAGAAAGGCCACTCCCACAGGTTGATGCTCTCCTGATGACGGCAACCTGTTTCAGTTTTCACTTGTTTTGAAAACTTTTGTATTTTGTTCTGTAATATTTTCATTCTATATAAGCTACTACATGAGGTTTAGCGGCCTTCGGCGCTTCTCACGGTATTAGTCTTTTTTGTTTAATTTTTTTGTGTTAGAATAATTTATTTATAAAGTAATTATTTTGTTATAGATATGTACTACTTATATATATATATATATATATATATATTGTCATAAAGATACTTTAGCTCGATATCATTAGTTATTGAACTTTGCGTTAAGTGCGTAAGTACAAAGAAACATGTAAGAACAAATAACGCATCCTTTGCATTAAGTACAAAGAAATGCATCCGATTCACACAAGAACTCCCACGAAACTAATGCCATCCTATTAAACGACCAATTATGTAACTAAGACACCGTTGCATTACATTTTCCTAAATAACAGTTTATTGAGAAACGTATCATTCAGTATTTTATTCCTTAAAAAACACACTTGTAATTAAATGAAAATAGTTATTAATAAGTTAAAAATATAAAGCAAAGTACTAAAGTTGGAAAGCGGAAAACCACGTCTGCCTAATGTCAAGTGCTCTTGTTGGTAACATAGCGATGACTGGCAGTAATTACCAGCGAGCGGTGAATTTTCCGCATTACATTAAAAGTATCTCTTTCTTGCTTTCCACAATTTGAAGCTAAGAAAGCGTGTTTCAATATCATCATCATCATCATTGTCAACCATTATCAATCCACTGCTGGACGAAGGTCTCCCCAAGTTTCCACCACAACGGTCTGTCTTGTGCCAGTCTCCTCCATGTCACCCCTGCATACTTTCGAATTTCATCCACCCATCTCCCATGTGGTCTTCTTCTGGGTCTTTTCCTGTCCCTTGGAATCCAATCTAAAATTTCGGCTGTCCATCGATGATCAGTCCTTCTGGCAGTATGTCCAGCCCATTGCCATTTCAGGGATTTAACTCTGATCATGATGTCTTCCACTCTTGTCATTTTTCGGATCCACGAGTTCCTCTTCTTATCTCTCCTGGTTACACCAAGTATGCACCTCTCCATGCTGCTTTGAGTTGTCTGCAGCCTTTGTATGTCTCTTTTAGTTAAGGTCCACGTCTCTGCACCATACGTAAGCACTGGAAGGATGCATTGATCAAACACTTTTCTTTTAAGACATAATGGCATATTGCTCTTGAAAATTATGCTGTTTCTTCCAAAAGCTCTCCAGGCAAGTTTTGTACGCCGCTTAATTTCTTCATCAATGTGACCCTCACTTGATATCTGCTGTCCAAGATAAACGTACGTGTCTGTTATCTCCAGCTTTTCTCCATCAATCGATAAATCTTCATTTCTTGTAAAAGCATTGAACATCACTTTTGTCTTCTGAAAGTTCATTTTTAATCCCACTTCTTTACTCTTGTCAGCAAGTTCCTGGATCATACTCTGCAGCTCTGATGGGGTAGTGGCAAAAATGACTACGTCATCAGCAAAACGAAGGTGGGTTAGATAATCTCCATTAATCTTTATCCCCTTGTTTTCCCAGCTCAGCGACTGAAAAACACCCTCCAATGTGGCATTAAAGAGCTTCGGAGATATGGTGTCACCTTGTCTCACTCCCTTTCCAATTTTTACGTGTGTTGTATTTTCAAACAGCCTAATCTTTGCACTTGCATTTTCATAGATGTTATTAATAATATTAATGTATGCATCTTCAATACCGCAGGTTTTCAGAGCCATTGTAACTGCTGATGGTTTCACCGAATCAAAGGCTTTTTCATAATCGATAAAAGCCATGCACAATGGGAGTTCATATTCCCTCGCTCTTTCAATTAGTTCTCTCAGCACGTGGATATGATCTATTGTGCTGTAGCCACTCCTGAATCCAGCTTGTTCTCTCGGTTGAGCCATGTCCAGTGTTACCTTCAAGCGGTGTGAAAGAACTTTAGTGAAGATTTTATAAACTACTGATAGGAGGCTGATAGGTCTGTAGTTTCCGAGATCCTCAATGTCACCTTTCTTATGTAGCAGGATCATTGTAGCGGTGTTCCAATCCTCAGGAAACTTTCCTTCATTAAGGCATCGAGTGAAAATTTGGGCGAGTACTGTTTCGATTTCTCCACTTGCTTCTTGTATGATGTCTACAGTAATTCCATCTTCTCCTGGAGCTTTTCCCCGCTTCATGTTCTTGATTGCATGTGCAACTTCTGCTGGAAGGACTGGAGGAACTCTGGTACTGGTATTTTTCATGATGTCTGGAGTGCATGTATCATTTCTTTCATATAATTTGGAGTAGAAATCTTTCACTCTTGTCAAAATTTCTGCCTCTATTTCTTGTTACAGAACCATCTTCTTTTCTCAGTGCCATAATCTGTTTTCTTCCCTTACTGAGATGTCCCTTTGCTATCTTTAGGCTTTGGTTGTTTTCAATTGCTTTCCTCACTAGTTCACAGTTGAATTTCCTTACGTCTTCAGTGATACTTTTTTTACTGTCTTGCATAGCTCTATATATTCCACTTTGGAAGTCACATCTTCTTTAGTTGTCCTCATCTCTCTTCTTTTTTGCATCAACATTTTCGTTTTTCCTGATAATTTATTTACATGCAACTTGTTCTTAGACCCAGCTAATTTTGTTGCTGTTTCCATAAGAGCTTTGGTTACTTTTCTGTTAACTTCAGAGATGTCCACTTCTTCTGATGTTAGGCCTTCTAAAGCAGAGAACCTGTTCTTCAGTTCCAACTTGAAGGTATTATGGTGTTTTTTAAGGTTGGTCATGTCAATAGATTTTGTTTGTCTTATGAGCTTGCCACGTTCAAGTTTAGTGTTGAGGTGCATCTTACATTTCACCAATCTATGGTCACTACCTGTGTTGAACTTGTTTAGCACACTGCAGTCTTCTATGACGAATTTTTTGTTACACATAATAAAATCAATTTCACTTGTCGTCCCATTTGGATGTCTCCATGTCCATTTCCTGTGTGGCTTTTTCTTGAAGAAGGAGTTCAAGATGAAAAACCCTTCTGCCTCTGCAAACTCAACGAGAGTATTTCCACGCTGGTTTTTGTTGCCGTGACCGAATTTACCTACTGAAGTTTCATTCTGTTGCCGTTGCCCTATTTTTGCATTGAAATCTCCCATAATTATTTTCAAGTGCTGCTTACCTTTATTATTTAGATGACAAATTTCCTCATAAAATTCTTCAATTTCTTCTTCAGGATGACTTGTGGTGGGTGCATAAGTTTGAATAATCTGAGCCTGGTATCTTTTCGAGAGTTGGATAACAAGTCGTGCAGATCTGTCAGAGGAACTTTCAACTTCTACAACTTTATCCTTCAGTTTCTTGTTTATTATAAATCCAACACCACTAGTTCTGCAAGTATCTGTTCCACGATAGTAGAAGAGATGTCCACTTTTCAGTTCGATGAGATCTTCTCCTTTTCTTCTTACCTCGCTTAGCCCCACGATGTCCCACTTGATCCTTTGTAGTTCCTCTTCCAATTCAAGAAGCCTTGAATCAGAAGATAGGGAGCGTCCATTGTACGTTGCCAAGGTCAGCATCAGATGGCAGCCTAGTCCGGTCCTCCGGGGATTCTTCGCACCCTCTGCCTTCATGTCGCACTGGCCGCTGCCTTGGCCAGGTACATTCCAGCTGCCGGAGACTGAGGGCCAAGATTTAAGTTGTGGAATCATTTTGGAAGGGTTTGGCCATAACTCACCACGCTGGCCAAGCGATTTGGTGAGTGTGGGATAGAATTTCCTCTAATCCCGATGGTATAGTTATACCGCTATTGGCGGTCGTCAGAGCCCCTTTAGTGGGAACAGGATGCACCACGAGAAGGCGGGGTTGACATTTGTCAAGGAGAGGCTGTGATGTTACGCATCACCTGACCTTACATCCTTTCAATATACGATCGTCTAATTAAAGTTTGAAAAATGTGAATTTTCTATTTATAAATAACATTTTTCTGAACAATGTACCAAAAATTATATTCATTGTAAAGATTTTCAACAGTGATTGGATTGCTGCAATGAAAATCACATTGAAAGACTCGCTCAAAGATAAACTAAAAATATAATTTCTGATTTGCTACAAAGGTGCATTTCACCAGCCCCCCACCACGGATTTTTTTAATTTTTCAGACACCTTTCGTTTGTACTACGTATGAACTGGAATGAACTCCGTTTTTTTCGTTTGAACCGCAATAGTTTTGGAGATATTTAAAAATCAAAGTGCGGGGATAGCACCCCCACCCCGGATTTTTTTAATTTTTTTTGCACCATTCTTTGTACCACGTATGAACCGGAAGGAACTCCATTTTTTTGGTTTGAACGGCAATAGGTTTTGAGTTATTTAAAAAACAATGTGTGGGGGCTGCTGAAATGGTGCCCCCCAAAAATGGAAATTTGAAATTTCAACATAGCTATTCGTTAATAAATCGTATGAACCGGAATGAACTCCATTTTCATCGTTTGAACCGCAATAGTTTTTGAGATATTTAACAAATAATATTGAGAATTTACATATAAATATAGGAGGCCGAGCATTTCAGAAGCCTCCCTACCATGGAAATTCAAAATTTCAAAATAGCCATTCGTTAGTAAATCGTATGAACCGGAATGAACTCCATTTTTATCGTTTGAACCGCAATAGTTTCTGAGATATTTAAAAAATAATATTGAGAATTTGCATAGAAATATAGGAGGCCGACCATTTTATCAGCCGCCCACCATGGAAATTCAAAATTTCAAAATAGCCATTCGTTAGTAAATCGTATGAACCAGAATAAACTCCATTTTTATCGTTTAAACCGTAATAGGTTTTGAGATATCTAAAAAAGAATATTGCAGGACTACCATTCCGCTCACCCTCCCCCCACCCTTCACCATGGAAATTCCAAATTCCAAAATAGCTATTCGTTAGTAAAGCGTATGGATCGGAATGAATTCCATTTTTATCGTTTGAACCGCAATAGTTTTTAAAATAATTAAAAAAAAAGGATTAAGAAAATTCGGAGCCGACCATTTCACCAGCCCCTCCCACCACGGATAGCCATTCGTTAGTAAATCGTATGAACCGGAATGAACTCCATTCTTATCGTTTGAACCGCAATAGTTTTTGATAGATGTAAAAAGAAGTTTGAGAAAATTGGGGGCCGACCATTGAACCAGCCCCCCACCATGAAAATTCAAAATTTCAAAATAGCAATTCGTTAGCAAATCGTATGAACCGAGGGGAAATCCATTTTCATCGTTTAAACCGCAATATTTTTTGAGAAAAAAATAACAATATTGAAAATTTATGTATTTACACTATTTACCAACAAGTAATTTGACACAATTACAATCTACGATATCTACGGTCCTGATACACGTCACGGACGGCCCCGTTAAATATCGTGTGGGAAACAACAACGCAACCAGTCGCATGCAAGATGCTACGCAGTTCGGAGCTCTCTGATTTCGAGAAAGGTGTAATCGTCGGGTATCACAGAAATGGCCGATCCATACGTGAAATATCGAGCGAGTTGAAGTACCCAAAATCGACAATGGCCTAAGTGATTGGCAAGTGGAAGATGAGAGGTGACTGTCGGAATGCGCCCCGACCCGGCAGACCCACAAAACGTGGAGTTAGAGACCAACGGGTGCTGGCCAGAGAAATTCGGAAGAACCGCACCAAATTGATGGGCCATAGCGAGGAGTTTTAACGGGCATCCGGGAGTGTCCTTTTGATGAATACCATCCGTAAGGAAGCCCATCTGCTCGGTTAACATGGACGTACTGCCGCCCACAAGCCTTTGATCACCAATTCCAATAGCTCTGCTCGGCTAACGTGGTGCAAAGAACGTCGACAGTGGACAGTTGAACAGTGAAAACAGGTTCTCTGGAGCGACGAATCAAGGTTCAATCTCTACCGTTCGTATGGCAGGGTCTGGGTTTGGCGTCTGCCTGGGGAACGCCTCCTGCCGGAATCTATTATGCCTACTGTGAAGTTCGGCAGCGGTGGAATTATGTTATGGGGTGTTTCCTCTGGTATGGCACGGTACCCTTGGTCGCAATTCCTGGTAGACTCAACGCCGAGACTTACTGCACCATTTTGGTGACCATGCGCTTCCTACGTTGTGGCAGTTTTACGGGGTGGACCCATGTTACTTTCAGGATGACAATGCCACCGGTCATGTTGCGAGGGCCACCATGGCTTGGTATGGGGACAATGGGGTTAATCGAATGGACTGGCCTGCGCAGAGCACGGACCTTAACCCTATGGAACACCACTAGAACGATTTGGAGCGTCGACTTAAGGGGTGCCCCCACCGTCCGAAATCGGTGAAGGAAGTGACCTGTCTTCTCCAAGCCGAGTGGGAAAAAATACCGCTAGCCGTCTTAAAACGCCTGGTTGAGAGTATGCCCCGGAGGGTTGCAGCTGAAATCGCCGCTCGTGGAGGCTCCACCAACTACTGAAGGTGAATAAATTTCGTTTTCCTTTGCTATCACAGGTGTCCAATTACTTGTTCGTAGATAGTGTATATAAATTCGAGACTGACAATCCCCACACCTTTCACTATGTAAATTTAAAATTTCAAGACAGCGATTCGTTAGTAAATGGTGTTAACCGGAATAAACGATATTTTCATAGTTTGAATAGCAATAGTTTTGGAGATATTTAAAAAAAATGATAGTAGCCCACGATTTCACCTGCGCCCCCTCCCCCTCCTGGACATTTCCTATTTCAGAATAGCTATTCGTTAGCATCGTGTGAACTCGAGAGAGCTCCTTCTTCATTGTTTGAATCTCGATAGTTTTTGAGATATTTGTAATAAGGGTAATGGAGGATAATGAAGAAGTAATTTGTTTTGAAAAAGACTTTCATTCGCTCCTGTCATTAGCTGAAAGAACTCCCCGTTTCTAGCTTTGAACCGCAGCAGTTGAAAAGACATTCCAAAAACAACGTGACGTTGCTTTATTAGGTATCGGGGACTAGTACACAGGAGAACGGAAAATACATGGCATGGTAAAACAATAAGAATAACGGTACTGAACGAGCAGCACAAAGCGGTCTGTAAAAGTCAATCAGGTCATACAAAGATAAACGAAGCTGAATGAGCAGCACAAGGCAATCTGTGATAGGCGAAGCACACTGGAACAATCACTGAGCAGAAGGAAGGACGGACGTGGGGATGGAGAATACATCGAACTGGAGGCCGGGTCGCAGCATGGAAAGCAGAAAACGAAGTGCAACAGATAACACTTGCAAAGATAGCATGGTGTAGGTAACAGCAGGGTGCAATCAATTAGCATGAGCCAAAGCAATGACGGTAAGTATCTGACGAGATGAGTCACGCTGGATGAGCAAGTAACGTAGCACAACAGTAGAATGTATGCCGAGGCACATGGCATGACATAAGACAAATACTCGACGAGACAGGAAAAACAATCCTACGGAGCACCTGAAAAAACTAAACGGGTGCGAACAGCAACATATAACAATCCAGGACTGTGACGAAAGGTATAAGAGGCGAATCGTGCATAACAATGCACACAGGAAGAAGCTCTGTGAACAAAACGATGTGACGGGTTCACGAAAGTACGCACCGGGCGGATGTTGGAAAGAACCGAGATGAGGAGAATACTTGGCGGTACATAGGATACAACGGAAAGAAAAAGGTTGGGTACAAGGCATAACAGAAACATGCAAAGGAGTAAGACGGAACAGCAGCAAGGCAAATACGTCAGGAAGCGAAACATCATGCAAGAGCAGACGAAGCTAATCGGTCATAACCAGATCAATTAAGCGATTTTGAGCATCACCAAAGGTAGCAATTAGGAAAACTGTAATAACGGAATATCTCAGGATAAGATCTAGTGAGGTCAACAAAAACTTGGAGGAAGCAGCGAATATCCTCGTACATATTCCAGTAATCAGCTGGATCATGTGAGTCAACTAATAGATGAAGGTCAAATGTGCTCTGTCCCTCACAGAGATACACAATTCAATATACTAGCATTAAAGGAGACATTTCAACATATAAACAACAGAAAAGTCAAAATGGCGATAATCTCATTAGACCAAAAAAAGCCTTTGATCTGGTAAACAGAAAACAGCTTTATAAATTGTTGGTAGCATACGGACTTCCTCAAAAATTTGTGGATGATATACAAAATATTTATCATAGCACATATACAAAGGTTATTTTCAAAAATGAATTATCATGAAAAATAAAGGTCACGTGTGGAGTTAAACAAGGATGTCCTTTGTCTCCCATTATATACACGTTAATTAAAAATCATTTTTTGACATGCTTAAAAAATAATGCTCGAATCACGGGATTTTCAGTCCCGGGACAAATTCAATCATTTAGATCCCTTTCATAAGCCGACGATATAGTTTTGTTTGCAAATGATGAAAATTCAGTTACTGACATAGAAAAAATTTATCAAAATTTTAGTGGGTTATTTGGAGCGGTATTGAACGTTGAAAAAAGTGTAGGCTTTACTTACGGAAATTGGAAAAACTTTAATCAAAACATTTTTAAAATGACAACTTCTGATATTTATATTCTAGGAATTTCATTTTCTTAGCCCTAACCTGTCATCGAAATGGAGAGAGTATAATTCATGCATGGAGCATTATATTCAGACTTGGAGACAAAAAGTTTTTCACTATACACAAAGGCTAAAATTTTAAATTCTCTTCATTTCTCTAAGTTTTATTGTTATGCAAGAACCTACGAAATTCCCAGAAATATACTTAAAAAAGCAGAACAACTTGCTTTTAAATTTATTTGGGAGGGTAAGGGTGATAAAAGAGAAAGATATGTTATGTACAATATTGAACATGGGAGTTTGGGGATTGTTAAACTTTTAATGAAAAGCAATCTACTTCGCTTCCTAACCTTAAGGAAATTTTTTCAGAATAAGAAGCATCCTGCATATAAATTAGTAAAATTTCAAGCAGGCAGAGAAATTCAATGTTTTAGCTCTCTCCTCCCTCAAAAACCATTTGTATATTTTTTACAGGAGACAAATATTTGATGATGAAGTATATGTGGAAAGAAATCTCAGAGAATTCAATTTTACTTAATATATCCCACGATGATAAATTAGGTAAAATATATCAAGCTTTAAAAAAACTCGCCTGCGAAACTAGAACATATATTACATCAAATTTAGTGACAAATATTTGGAAATAACAGTCAGAATTAAAGTTAAGTACTCATATTCGAGATTTAAATTTTAAAATATCGCATAATATCATCCCGAAAAGGAAATGGTTATATAAAATAAAATTAATAACGAATTCTAATTGTGTGTATTGTAAGGTAGTAGAATCCTTACAACATTTATTTGTGGAATGTAATTTCGTAAAGTACATTTGGAGTTGGTTAAAAGGCTACTTAAATTACAAGCAAAACTTTACTTCACATCAAATTTTATATCATGCACCATTACAATGTTCTAATCTAAAAAACATTTCTATACATCATGTAATTGCAATAACAAAGGATAACATATGGAAAAATAGAAATGCCCTATCATTTGAACAAAAATCAAAAAATACCGAACAAATTAAATTAGCAATCAAGTGTGATCTTAGGAGATATTTGGAATTTCAAACAAGAAAATTTGGCTTGCAAAAACTTGCAAGTGGAAAACCTATGTTCCAATCATATTTAAGAAGGGTGCAAGAGTTCTAAATAAAATCCTCGAATTGAATGTACATGTGTAAGTACAAGCAAAAAATTATAAGCTAGGAAATGTGTTCCAATACTTCTTAAAGGTATTAAAATCCTAAATCATTTTAAACGTGTTAAATCTTAATGTTAATATAAAATAGCACATAAAACTCTAAAGTGAAAATTCAGATAACAGGTTAATCTGCTTTCAAATAATGAAATTAAATAAAAATTGGAACCATTGATGTTATTTGCTTTACCTTTCATACTTCCTGTTTTATTGTTGCTTCACCACTATTCTATCCTTACAATTTTCAAAGATTTTTTTTTTTGAAATTCCTTTCATTTGAAATCTGACTAAGTGTGTGGAGTGTTCCAGAAGGGGTTTCTAGAGAAATTGTTCACTTGCTGTTGCAAGCGGTTACTCTTGCACAGGCTCCCACCCCCTCAGTTGGTTGCCTGCTCTGAATGGAAGTGTGCGAAAATGGTTAACAATATAAGTTCCGTTCTTATAATTATTCTTAACTATTCTTTCAAAAACAATTCCCCTCAGAATATTTTAAGTTACTAAAAATTTGTGTGAATGTCTGTTTAAATGAAATTTAAAAAAGAAAAAGATGAATAGTATCCATACACAATTGTTTAAGAGTCCCTCATGCGTCGGCCCTTCTGTAAGTGCCGGATTTGAGGTATATATTAAAGAAACAGAAGGTGATCCAAAGCAGCGTCACAAGAAGAGGCAAATAAAAAGGGACAGCATCTGGGAAGAGAATCTTGGAGCAGAGCGACAATTGCAGTGGAAACGGAGGGAGGACCAATAAGGTAGTCGAAAGCAGCAACAGTAGAATCAGGAGCGGAACCTGAAGAACGATGAAGAAAAGGCTGAGCGACCGCGGTTCGCTTTGTAGGAGTCTTTCGATTAGAGCGACAACGGAGGTTCTTATTAGAAGCACTACCAACAGAGACGGAGTGATGAAGCAGAGCAGACGATGAAGAAGGAGTAACCGACAGCGAGTGAGAAGTCTGACAAGGAAGATCTGGATCATGTGCGGATAACGCAAGCAAAGAGGAAACTGATGGGGCAACAGGAGCTGGTGAAGGTGAGGCTTCACACCAGGGCTAGAGAATAAGGAAGGGCTGGCTCATTCTTTAGTCTAGCGGTCTCAGTTTCGTGCTCCGACCGAGGGGGAATTGCAAGGCGCAGTGACGTCACTGCGAGGACACTCGGTGACCCCTGTGCCAACTCAGGGCCGGAGTATGGTGACATTCCAGTCGTTCTGAGCAGTTTATTTCTGTTGCTCTCCATTTACCTGTAGTGGTTTATGTAGTTGTTTCTTAACGTCTGTTTTTTACTGATGTAAATTTTATTTTAACTAAAATTCAGCATCTATTTCTTTTATTTTTTTCATTCAAAGTAACACGCAACATGCCTTCATCCTGTGCAGTCGCTAATTGTACAAATACGCATAAGAAAACAAAAGAACTTTCTGTTATTTACCATGTTTTCCCTTCAAATGTTAATGTGATAAAAGAATGGAGTGTTAAGCGTAAGCGTGCTGACAAGTTTAAAGTTTGAAGTGCAAGAATATGTAGTGATCATTTCCAAAATTCAGACTACAAAGATGACATGCGAAATCGTCTGCTTGGGCTTCCCGAAAAAAAAATTCTGAAACCCACAGCTGTTCCCAGTTTGAATTTACCGAATGAAAAATCAACACTACCTACAAGCCGAGAACACAAAAGAATTAAGAGAGATATCTGTATAAGGGCATTGAATTGAACTCCGGAGCTAAGTCCTGAAAAGTTACACATCGATGAAGTTGCTTGCAATTATGACAATGGATATTCAGAAGAAAAGTGTGCATCAGTTCAGTGCATGTCTTGCTCAGAGGTTAGAAGTCAGAATAAACTTCTCACCGATAAGCTTGACGTACTGGAACGAGAAATACGTAGCTTGAAAAGCAAACACAAAAATACTGTTCGAGTTTTGCGTCAAAAAAATATCAGCATACGAAATAAGAGAGCAGAAATTGGGCTAGTTTGAAATGCCCTGTCAAAAGCTAATATGAAAAATAAAATACTTGGACAGATGGAAATGAACCTCAGGAAAATTGTTACACCAACACAAATAAAGTTCTTCGGAACACAAAAAAATATTAACAAATGGACAAAAGAAGATATATCTAGAGGAATAGTAACTATAACTATTTTAAAAAAAGCTTACAAATTTTGGAAGTGTAAAATTGGTATTCCTTTGTCAAGTGCTAGCACGTTAAAGCGATGGTGTTCTAAATTTAGTGGTCATCCCGAAATCTGCATAATGTTTTGCTCGTTATGCGGAAAAAAGCGAAACCCTTTCCGAAAATGACAAAGTTTGCTTCTTAAGCTTTGACGAAGTACACGTTGGCCGCCCCGGTGGCGCAGTGGTCTAAGGCGCTGGCCTCTGATCATTCGTCCGTATGGGGTCCGGGTTCGAATCCCGGTCAGGCATGGATGTTGTGTTTGTCTTACGGCACTGGCTCTTTCCCTTCCCTGGAACCAGTGACCCAAAATTAGGGACGGGCGACTGCTTATAGCCCATTTGAGTTGCTCACGGTGGTCGTTAAACCTCCAATCAAAAAAAAAGAAAAGTACACGTTGATAATAAAGTGTGTTACGATACAGGAATGGACCAGATTTTAGGCCGTACTCAAAGGTGCTAGCTGTTTTGGCTAGAGGAATATTGTCTTCCTGGAAACAACCCGTGTATTTTGAATTTCAACGTACAATGAATAAAAGGCTTGTGTTTGAAATAATTGTAAACCTTGAAAAAACAGGAATTATAGTAAAAGTGATTGTTTCAGATTTAGGTGGTCGTATGACCTTGTGGAAGGAACTATTAATTTCTCCCGAAAAATCATTTTTTAATTATCCGCTGGACGATTGTTCTAAGATTTGGGTTTTTACAGACCCTCCGCACTCTCTAAAAATTTTACGCAATCATTCCATAGACCATGGACTTGTCTTGCAGGACGGATCTGTGCTCCAAACTGACATCACCAAAGAAGTTTTCGAGAAGAATTCTGGGGAGAAAAAGTTGTGTCCTAAATTGCTGCCGTGCTATATAGCAATCAAATGGAACGAGAGGTAAAAATTAGGCCCAGCAAAAACTGTTTTCAGCCACCACGGCAAAGGGTATTGAATATCTAACAGAGCATAAAAGCGCTACAGTTTTCTTCAATTTAGTAGATTCATTTTCTGACATTATGAATAGCAGTTACCCACACATTGACAAAAGCAAACCTTTAAAACCAGGTTTTGGTATTAACCCCCTTTTTATACAACAAAAGGAAATTCTGAACAAAATGAAGTCAGAAATACTGAATCTCAGAGTAATGGGGAGAAAACACATACTGTCGTTTCAAAAAGGCATTCTTGTCTCAATTTCATCTCTTCTCGGTCTCTACGAGGATTTAACGCTTCGTGGAGTCAGTTACATTTTAACTACTCGTTTGACTCAAGATGCCATGAAGAGTTTGTTCAGTCAAATAAGAGGCATAGGTGCTTTTTATGACCACCCCTTACCTACGGAATTTATTAGTCGTTTAAAACACATATTGCTGGCCAATAAATTGACTAATTTGTCCAAAAAAGTTAATACAGAGTTTCAAGAAGGTAAAACGCTCCAAACGTATTTGACAGCAAAGCTTTTAAAAGAAGCGTTCTTTCACTACAGCTGATAATCAAGAACTTCTTGGTGAAGTATCTGGAGAAATAAACGCAGATGACTTACTCAATGGAAGCTTTAGAAAAAATTGGAATGAGCCATGACCGCAAGTTGGGACGACGACATACTTAAAACAGTTCAAGATGAGCAATGTAATGCTGAGATCTGAGTTATGTTGCAGGTTATATTGCCTATCGCTTACGTGATAAAGTTCCCTCCCACGGAAAATTTTTTAGAAATGCCGAAGATTTTCCACCTGCTCAGTGGATTAAAACTTTATCACTCGGGGGACTAACGGCGCCTTCTCCAAAGTGGATGAGAACGGTACATCAATTTGAAATAATTTTTAAGTCAATTCACGGGACAGAGATTTCCCGAGAGAAAGGCATAATTCGAAAATAAAAAAACTGTAATAGAAGAAAGATTTCCTGGCACCTGAAAAGAAGCTGTGAAAAATTATTGGCGCATACGAACATTTATCAGAATTTAGTATATAAATCACAACAAAGATTTAGTGTCGGAACGAAAATAAAATCAAAAGAAAACCAAATGGTTAAATTCTGCCGTTAAAAAACGTATCACGAAGATGTCAATATCTAAACCTGGTGAATATCTTCCTCCTTTTTAACTATAGAGGTACGTAAATAATTTTTTCCCTTTCTATTATTTACGCCTTCCGATAAAATAGCCAAAAACGTTACTTGCTACAACCTAACGTTCTGAATTGTGTAAAAAAATATAATACGTGCAAAGGTGTTCAGTTTACTCCGACAGCTATGACTTCTGCCCTCGAAGGCAGCATCCCAAATCGTCAGTGTACTCGCAGTGACGTCACGTCCTCAGCAGCAAAGCGACTTGCTTTGGACTGCCTGGTCGGCCAGCCCTTCCTTATTCTCTAGCCCTGCTTCACACAAATCCAGAAGATTAGCTGTGCTGGAAAGCGGGGACCGATCACAGGACCAGAACTCGAAAGAAAGGCAACAACACTAGAGGCATGAGAAGAGCTCCGTGAAGGTGAAACGGGCGGAGAGCACACCGGTGTGCTGGAACGGCTGAAGAGAAGATGAGCGTCTGAGGGTTGCGAAGCTGATATAAAAAGCGGAGATGGTGGAGCAGAAAATCCCGGGGTTGGGATTGACGAGGTGACGTGCGAAAACAAAGAAGGCAGCACCTGAACAGGTGGAGAAAGGTCGGCAACGGGATGTGACAAAGCACAGACAACAGACGACGAAGAAGAAAACAAAACAGACGAAGGAACTGAAGCAGGAGAAGAAGATCCAGATGTATCCAGAGCAGGCGACGCTAGTGGAGAAGGAAAAAGACCAACACAGGAAGGCAACGACAATCGAGGTGAAGACCAAGAAGGTGGAAGCAAAACAAACGAACGCGTGGTGACCGGAAGTGAAGAATGGGGTTCTGTGATGGGCACTTAAGCAGCCGTTGAGGAAGAACAAGAAGAGGTGAGCGGACACTGCGAGCAATGATGACCAGGCGTTTTACATTCGATGCAATGATACGCAGTGAACACATTTATAACGACGTTGTGATGAACACAAAGCACCTGGAAAGCAGTGGGGCAGGAAGTAATGGAGTCCATATCAAGGAAGAGAACTAATGCCAGGCGTCAGAAACCTAAATAAGGACGATCAACTTGAACGGCGGGGAGCGTGCGAATAACACCTACAATGCGCCCACACCGAGAAAGAAATGCATGTAAAAACAAAACTCATCGGAAACTTCCGGAGGTACGGGATACAAATTAAGAAGAACGGAACAAGGTGCTAGGGGCACAAGGACCAAACTGCAATCTGCAACGCAAAGGCTGGTCGATGAGACTTGAAAAACATAATCAGTTGACGAAAAATACACAAGGACAGACTTGGGCTTACTGGCGAAATGTGTTATTGCACCAGGAGGGAGAAATGACAAAGCCGACATATAGGTGTGCAGCTTGACATTGGGTATGACATCGAATTTGACACCTATACTAAGAGTGGAGAGCATTGATTTACCAAGAGCTCAGGATTCCGATACGTGTGCAATGAGCGTGGAACCTTGACGGGAAATATATGAATCTAAGTATTTCGGGAGAAATGTTGGGAACGCTGTGCACATATTTGTAGCAAGATGAGAAGAAGAGTAGTCCAAGGGAGTTGTCCAACACATTTGGAGGAAAAGACATGGAAGCAGCACATGGTGGCGTGAGAGGGAAATCAAATCCAGAAGCACAAGCACAGGCCATGGACAATGTGTAGAAACGCAGCAGCGAATGTCACGCAGATCAACTGTAACGAGGTGAATCACCACGAAGGCAGCGCGGAGAACCACTAGCAATGGGTGGAGCAGACACAGGCAGCAGGAAGGCTTCATAAGCAGCAATCAGGATCAGAGCAAACAATCAAGGCGGGTCACGATGGGCAGATTATAAACAGACCCAAAGTGATGAATTATGAAGGAATATCGGTAAAATAATCACTTACCAACTCGGAAAAGCGGCTAGGAAAATAGCGCAAACATTTGTGCACTAGTGAACCACAAAATAAAGGAGCAATAAGCACTATAAACAAGAAAACAGGGCGTAAGTAACAGGGCTCAGAAATGCGTGGCCAGCAGTTAAGCTACCAGGTGACGGGATGCTGTCTGAGTCAAGTATTGTACAAAGACAATTGTTTGGATGGGACCATTTTAAGGAAGTTTGTTTTAAATTTAAGGGTGCTTCTGCTTTGCACTTCCTTTTGACCAAAGCATGATAAAGTGTTAGTTTCCTGCACGTTCTTTGAAAACTAAAGGATGTATTTATACCTTCACTATATATCTAACTGTATACATTATCTATGGACCTCTAAGTCAGATTTAATATCAGCTTCTTTTTGCATTGGGAAGCTAGAACAGTGAGAACGATGAACCTAGCATTTTAATCTTTATCTGATCCACAATTTCGCCGCCAAGAGCGAAATACAAATTTCACCGATTTCAAAATATATTTTGCTTCATATCGTTGCTCAAAAATCAGATTGAAACACTTTCGACGCCTATTGAATGTGTCATTTTTGCACAGAGCTTATTGTATCTGAATATTACCGAATTTTTCTGTTACGACGAGCAAATACGTACATTACTCTTTGTGAAAATTGCAACGCCAAAAAATAATCGCGCTATTCAAAAGAAATTTATATCAGAGATTCCTCATGTTGCAGGGGATAACTGATTATATTTGTAGAGCTATAGAAGATTTTGTCGATTCAAATCTCAGTATCGTGTGAAGCCACATGGCGCAACAATAACAGTTTGTACACAGGCGTGGCATTCAATGGAAATGTTTCTGATATCGTTCTGAGAAGCAGTTTGCCAGGCTGCTTCTATGCAAAATCATAGTTCATTTGTGCTGAGTGGCGGACACGCTTGACGAGCCAGTCATTTATCCACCACGTTCCAGACATGCTCGATCGGAGACATATTCGGCGAACGTGAATATGTCTCCGATCGAGCAAGTTCAGTGATTAAGAAATATTTTGCAATGTGGCATTGAAGAGTTTGTGAGATATGGTTTCATCTTGTCACACTAGCTTTCCAATTTTTATTAGTGCTGTATTCTCAAATATCCAAACTTTTGCAGTTGCATTTTCATAGATACTATTAATAATGCTAATTATGCATCTGCAGTACCGCAGGATTTCAAAGCAGTTGTAACTGCTGATGGTTTTACGGAATAGAAGTTCTTTTCATAATCAATAAAAGCCTTGCATAATGGGAGTTCACATTCTCTTGTTCTTTCAGTTAGTTCTCTAAGTACATGGACATGATCTTCAGTGCTGTAGCCACTCCTGAATTGAGCTTCTTCTCTTGCTTGAGCTATGTCCAGTTTTACCTTCATGCGATGTGAAAGAACCTAAGTGAAAAGTTTATAAACAACTGATAGGAGGCTGATGAGCCTGAAGGTCCTGAGATCCTCAACGTCACCTTTTTTATGTAGCAGGATCATTGTAGCATTATCCCAATGCTCAGGAATCTTACCTTCGTTGAGACAGCTGGTGAAAACTTGGGCGAGTGAAGTTTCAATTTTTCCACTTGATTCTGTACACTCGTGGACAAGAAATTTGCACACTTAGAAGAAAACATGCTACAGCCGCGAAACTTTGCAAATAGCTAGGGTACGTTTGGTGCGAGTGCGCATAGCCGCACACCCTGTGACGGCGCTGCTAGCACGAACCGGCAGACTTATAAACCTGCGTGTAGTCGATGCCCCATGAAAGAGAAAAGCACCGGCCGGCATAAGCAAGAGTATAGCGTGACAAGAATGCCGGGTACACGCCAGGTACGTCGATGTACGCAACTCACGGGCTTTGAGAGAGGCCTCATCTTCGGGCTGAAAATAGCCGGTTGGTCGGCGCGCCGTATAACCCACCACGTGGATCGTTCTGAGCATACCGTCCGACTGTGTTGGGAGCATTGGACACGTGACGGCACTCCCACACGGCGAGGTGCCTCCCAACGAACCAGGAGGACCACCCGTAGAGAGAATCAAGAGATCGTGCGGCAGGCACGAATGGATCCCACGGAAATCCTGTCCACGCTACAGGCAAATGTAAAATGTAGCGGCTCTTGTGTGCCAACAAACCATTTCATGAAGCCTTGCAGAAGCGAATCTTCGATCCCAACGCCTCTTACTTGTTCTACCATTAACACCGGAACATCGCCGGCTCCGTTTGCAATGGTGCCAGGCGAAAGTGATGTGGAACGCCACAGACTGGCGACATGTGGTGTTTAGCGATTAGTGTCGGTTCTTTTTAGGGACAGATGATCATCGTGTCCGGGTGTGGAGGTCCCGGGGTCAACGGCACAATTCCAACCTTGCTGTCGAGCGTCCCGCCTATCCCACTTCAGGCATTATGGTCTGGGGAGCCTTTATGGTCTATTGCCTACGATAGCCGATCAGCTGTAGTAGTGGTACGTGGATCATTGTCGGGCCAGCGGTATGTGGATGAGATCATACGGCCCCATGTGCTCCCACTCCTGGCCGGGATTCTAGGTGCGCTATAACAGCAGGATAATACCATCCCGCACACGGCTCGGGGTTTCCAGGACGGCCTACGTTATGTCCATACGGTTCTATGGCCTGCCCGCTGCACGGACATGTCCCCTATCGAGCATGTGTGGGACCAGTTGAAACGCCGGTTGACTCTGTGCCGCACTATCCGGGATTTGGAGCACACCGTCCAACAAATGTGGGCCCTCTTCAGCAGGACATCAGGTGTATGTTCGCCTTTATGCTGTACCATATTGCAACATGTATCTCCGCACGAAGCGGTGCGACGCGCTATTGAAGATGACCGGACTTCGTGCCACAGATGCTTCTGTAATTGTCCTGCATTAATACACACAATCGACTTGGATTAGGAACATCAAAAAGAAGTCATTGCTCTTTCCTCGTTTTTAAGTGAGTCAGAGTAAAATTCTTATCGGCCGCCACCGGGAACTGAACCCGGGGTCTTCGAATTACGCGCTGGACATGCTACCACGGCACCACAGCGGCTTTGAATTTTTCAGACTCACATGTGATTAACTGCCAAACCACATGGCTGGTGGCTTCTTGGAGCCCCGCACAATGGTGGGGATTCCCCAAAGATGGTAAGAAGCAACTGGTGCAGTGGTAGCATGTCCGGCGAGTAACTGGAAGACTTGTGTTCGATTTCCTTTGCGGCCGATGAATTATTTTCCGTTACTCACTGAAAACCGTGAAAAGAGCGATGTCTTCTGTTTGATGTTCCTAATCGACGTCCATTGTGTGTATTAATTATTCATTCCCATACTACTTATTTTTTCAGTTGCTGCCTACCATCTTTGGTAGGCAGCAACTGAACAAATAGTACTGAGATTTGAATCGACAAAACGTTCTATAGATCTAAAAATAAAATCAGTTATCTCTTGCAACATGAGGAATCTGTGATATAAATTTCTTTTGAATAGCGCGATTCTTTTTTGGCGTTGCAATTTTCACGAACAGTAATGTACGTATTTGCTCATCGTAACAGAAAAATTCGGTAATATTAAGATATACTAAGCTATACGTAAAAATGGTACATTCAATAGGCGTCGAAAGTGTTTCAATCTGATTTTTGAGCAACGATATGAAGCAAAATATATTTTTAAATCGGTGGAATTTGCATTTGGCTTTTGGCGGCGAAATTATGGATTAAATAAAGATTAAAATGCTAGGATCATCGTTCTCACTGTTCTAGCTTCCCAATGCAAAAAAAGGCTGATATTAAATCAGACTTAGAGTTCCACAGATAAACGTATACCGACAGATATATAGTGATGGTATAAGTACATCCTTTAGTTTTCAAAGAACGTGCAAGAAACTCTTCCACTTTAACACGCTTCGGTCGAAAGGAAGTGCAAAGCAGATGCACCCTTAAATTTAAAACAAACATTCTTGAAATGGTCCCATCGAAACAATTGTCTTTGTACGATATTTGACTCACCCAGCTTCCCGTCACGTTGCTCTGCTGGCCAAGCCCTTTCGAGCTCTGTATTTTGTGCTCTGCCTGTATCTAACGCCCACCGCCCAATTAATTTGTGTTTCTCTCGTGAATGAATGTCTGCGCTCTCTTCCTAGTCATTCTTCCGAGTTGGTACGAGCATATTTTGCCGATATTCCTTTATATATCATCTCTTTGGGCCTGTTTACAATCTGCCCATCGTGACTCATTTTGACTTTTTGCTCTAAAACTGTCTGCTGCATGTAGTAGCCTTCTTGCTGCTGTGTCTGCGTTTGTCTCCCGTGTTTGCTCTCCAGTCATCCTTAATGGTTCTCTGCGCTGCCTTCACCGGTGTGTCGATTACCTTCCTGGTGCTCCACCCATTTACAGTGGTTCTCTGCTCTGCCTTCTCTGGTATGCTGATCGCCTTCCTGGTGCTCCACCTTGGTATAGCGGATCTGTGTGCCCTTCGCCGTGCATTTCTTTACATTGTCTATGCCCTGTGCTTCTGCTTCTAAATATATTTCCCTCTTCCGTCACCACGTGCTGCTTCCATGACTTGTCCTCCAAGTGTGTTGGATGCGTCCCTGGACTGCTCTTCTCCTCATCCTGCAACAGATCCGTGTTGAACGTCTCCGACTTGCCTCGCGACAGCATTGGACTAGCTTTTTTTTTTTTTTTTTTTTTTTTTTTTTTTAATTGGATGTTTAACGACCACCGTGAGCAACTCAATGGGCTATAAGCAGTCGCCCGTCCCTAATTTAGGGTCATTGGTTCCAGGGAAGGGAGAGAGCCAGTGCCGTAAGACAAACACAACATCCATGCCTCACCGGGATTCGAACCCGGACCCCTTCGGACGAATGATCATAGGCCAACGCCTTAGACCACTGCGCCACCGGGGCGGCGACTAGCTTTTCCGTTGGAGATCATAGCTTGGTACCTATCCCCCTTGCACATTCTCCCGTTCTTCTTAATTTGTATCCTGTACTTCCGGATGTTTCCGATGAGTTTTTACATAGTTTTCCTTCTCGGTGTGGACGCGTTCTTGGCGATAACCGCAAGATCCCCGACGCCCATGTTGATCAGGGTGATTGTCCTTAGTTAGGCTTCCGCCGCCAAGTCTTACTTTTTTCCTTCATACAGACTTTGTTTCTTACCGACCCACTACTTTTCTGCTGATTTGTTGTCATCACAACGTCGCAATCAACGTATTCACTGCCAATCATTGCTTCTCATGTAAACAGCCTGGTCATCATCGCTCTCAGTGTCCGCTCACCTCTTCTTGTTCTTCCTCAACGGCTGCTCAAGTGCCCATCACAGAACCCCATTCTTCACTTCCGGTCACCACGCCTTCGCTTGTTTCGCTTCTGCCTTCTTAGTCTTCATCTGAATTCTCGTTGCCTTCCTCTGTTGGTCTTTTCCCTTCTCCACCAGCGTCGCCTGCTGTGGATACATCTCGATCTTCTGCTCCTTCTTCGGTGCCTTCGTCTGTCTTGCCTTCTTCTTCGTCGTCTGTTGTCTGTGCTTTGTCACATCCCGTTGCCGACCATTCTCCGCCTGTTCAGGTGCTGCCTTCTTTGTTTTCGCACGTCATCTCGTCAATCCCAACCCCGGGATTTTCTGCTCCATCATCTCCGCTGTGTACGTCAGTTTCTCCACCCTCAGACGCTCATCTTCTCTTCAGCCGTTCCAGTACACTGGTGTGCTCTCCTCCCGTTTCACCTTCTCGGAGCTCTTCCGATGCCTCTAGTGTTGTTTCCTTCCTTTCGATTTATGGTTACGTGATCGGTCCCCGCTTTCCAGCACAGCTACTCTTCTGGATTTGTGTGAAGCCTCACTTTCACCAGCTCCTGTTGCCCCATCAGTTGCTTCTTTGCTTGCGTTATTCACACATGATCCAGATCTTACTTGTCATACTTCTCACTCGCTGTCGGTTACTCCTTCTTCATCGTCTGCTCTGCTTCATCACCACGTTCCTGTTGGTACTGCTTCTAATAAGAAGCGCCGTCGTCCCTGTAATCGAAAGACTCCTACAAAGCGAACCGCGGTCGCTCAGCCTTCTCTTCATCGTTCTTCAGGTTCCGCTCCTTATTCTACTGTTGCTGCTTTTGACTACCTTATTGGTCCTCCCTCCGTTTTCACTGCAATTGTCGATCGCCTCCAAGCTGTCCCTGGGTATTCAAAAATTCTCTTCGCAGATGCTGTCCCTTGTTCTTTGCCACTTCTTGTGACGCTGCTTTGGATCACCTTCTGTTTCTATAATACATAATTCATGTCCGGCACTTACAGAAGGGACGACGCATGAGGGACTCTTAAAGAATTGTGTAAGAATACTATTAATCTTTTTTCTTTTTAAATTTTATTTATACAGACATTCACACAAAGTTTTAGTAACTTAAAATATTCTGAGGGGAATTGTTTTTGTAAGAATAGTTTAGATTAATTATAAGAACGGAACCTATATTTTTAACCATTTTCGTACACTTCCTTTCAGAGCAGGCAACCAACTGAGGGGGTGGGAGCCTGCGCAAGAGTAACTGCTTGCAACAGGAAGTGAACAATTTCTCTAGAAACCTCTTCTGCCTTCTGAAACACTCCACACACTTAGTCAGAGGTTCAAATGAAAGGAATTTCAAACAAAAAAATCTTTGAAAACTGTAAGGATATAATAGTGGTGAATTAACAATAGAACAGGAAGTATGAAAGGTAAAGCAAATAACATCAATGCTTCGAATTTTTATTTAATTTCATTATTATCATTATTTGAAAGGAGATGAACCTGTTATCTTATTTTTCAGCAAATTGTTAGAATAACTACAATATAGTCAAAATTGAATTTTTATTATATTTACATTTTACAAACAAATTACTGACACCACATCTAAGATAACGGTTTTATGTTAATTAGTATGTAATAAGGATTTTCACTTTAGAGTTTTATGTGCTATTTCATATTAACATTAAGATTTAACACGTTTAAATTGATTTAACATTTTAATACCTTTAATATTTATTGGATAACATTTCCTAACTTATAATTTTTTGATTGTACTTATTATTTTCGATGATTTATTTTGTACTCTTGCACCTTTCTTAAATATGATTGGAGCTTAGGTTTTCCACTTGTTGTAAGTTTTTTGCGCGCCAAATTTTCTTGTTTGATATTCCAAATATCTCCTAAGATCACACTTGACTCCTAATTTAATTTGTTCGGTATTTTTTTATTTTTGTTCAAATGATAGGGCAATTCTATTTTTCCATATGTTATTGCAATTACATGATGTATAGCAATGTTTTTTAGATTAGGACATTGTAATGGTGCATGATATAAAATTTGATGTGAAGTAAAGTTTTGCTTATAATTTAAGTAGCCTTTTAACCAACTCCAAATGTACTTTACGAAATTACATTCTACAAATAAATGTTGTAAGGATTCTACTACCTTACAATATACACAGTTAGAATTCGTTAATAATTTTATTTTATATAACCATTTCCTTGTCGGGATGATATTATGAGATATTTTAAAATTTAAATCTGGAATATGAGTACTTAACTTTAATTCTGATTGTTATTTCCAAATATTTGTCACTAAATTTGACTGTAATGTATGCTCTAGTTCCGTAAGCGAGTTTTTATTTAATGCTTAATATATTTTGCCCAATTTATCATCGTGGGATATATTATGTAAAATTAAATTCTCCGAGATTTCTTTCCATATATATTCTTCATCTTCAAATATTTATCTCCTGTAAAATATCCAAATGGTTTTTGAGGGAGGAGAGAGCTAAAACATTGAATTTCTCTGCATACTTGAAATTTTACTAATTTATATGCAGGATGTTTCTCATTCTGAAAAATTTCCTTAAGGTTAGGAAGCGAAATAAATTACTTTTCAATAAAAGTTTAACAATGCCCAAACCCCCATGTCCAATATTGTTGTACATAACATCTCTTCTTTTATCACCCTTACCCTCCCAAATAAATTTAAAAGCAAGTTGTTCTGCTTTTTTAAGTATATTTCAGGGAATTTCGAAGGTTCTTGCATAATAATAAATCTTAGAGAAATAAAGAGAATTTACAATTTTAGCCTTTCTGAATAGTGAAAAACCTTTTGTCTCCAAGTCTGATTATAATGTTCCATGCATGAAATACTCTCTCTCCATTTCGATGACAGGTTGGGGCTAAGAAAATGGAATTCCTAGAATATTAATATCAGAAGTTGTTTTTTAAATAAGTATTAATTAAAGTTTTTCCAATTTCCGTAAGTAAAGAATACACTTTTTTCAACGTTCAATTCCGCACCAAATAACCCACTAAAATTTTGATAAGTTTGTTCTATGTGACTAACTGAATTTTCATCGTTTGCAAACAAAACTACATCATCTGCATATGAAAGGGATTTAATTGATTGAATTTTACCCGGGACTGAAAATCCTGTGATTTGAGCATTATTTTTTTAGGATGTCAAAAAATATGTTATAATTAACCTGTGTAAAATAGGAGACAAAGGACATCCGTGTCTAGCTCCACACGTGACCTTTATTTTTGATGATAATTCATTTTTAAAAATAACCTTTGTATATGTGCTATGATAAATATTTTGTATAACATCCAGAAATTTTTGAGGATATCCGTATGCTACCAAAAATTTATAAAGTTGTTTTCTGTTTACCAGATCAAAGGCTTTTTTTTTTTTTTTTGGTCTAATGAGATTATCGCCATCTTAACTTTTCTGTGGTTTATATGTTGAAATATCTCCTTTAATGCTAGTATAATGAATTGTGTATCTCTGTGAGGGACAGAGCCCATTTGACCTTCATCTATTAGTTGACTCACATGATCCAGCTGATTACTGGAATATGATCGAGGATATTTGCTGCTTCCTCCAAGTTTTCGTTGACCACATGAGATCTTTCCCTGAGTTATTCCGTTGTTACGGTTTACTTAATTGCAACCTTGGTGATGCTCAAAATCGCCTCATTGATCTGGGTATGACCAATTAGCTTCTGTCTGCTCTTGCATGATGTTTCGCTTTCTGACGTTTTTGCCTTGCTGCTGTTCCGTCTTACTCCCTTGCATGTTTCTGTTATGCGTTGTACCCAACCTTTTTCTTTCCGTTGTATCCTATTTACTGTTAAGTTTTCTCCTCATCTCGGTTCTTTCAAACATCCGTCCGGTGCATACTTCCGTGAACCCGTCACATCGTTTTGTTCACAGAGCTTCTTCCTGTGTGCATTGTTATGCACGATTCTCCTTAATACCTTTCTTCACTGTCCTGGATTGTTCTATTTTGCTGTTCGCACCCAGTTAGTTTTAACAGGTGCTCCGTAGGTTTGTTTTTCCTGTCTCGTAGAGTATTTGTCTTATGTCATGCCATGTGCCTCAGCATAACTTCTACTGTTGTGCTACGTTACTTGCTCATCCAGTGTGACTCATCTCGTCAGATACTTACCGTTATTGCTTTGGCTCATGCTAATTGATTGCCCCGTGCTGTTACCTACACCATGCTATCTTTGCAAGTGTTATCTGTTGCACTTCGTTTTCAGCTTTTCATGTTGCGGATCGGCCTCCTGTTCGATGTATTCTCCATTTCCATGTCGGTCCCTCCTTCTGCTCAGTGACTGTTCCAGTGTGCTTCGTCTATCACAGATTGCCTTGTGCTGCTCGTTCAGCTTCGTTTATCTTTGTATGTCCTGGTTGACTTTTACAGACTGCTTTGTGCTGCTCGTTCAGTACCGTTGTTCTTATTGTTTTACCAAGCCATGCATTTTCCGTTCTCTTGTGTACTAGTCCTCGATACCTAATAAAGCAACGTCAGGTTGTTTTAGGAATGTTTTTTCAACTGCTGCGGTTCAAAGCTAGAAGCGGGGAGTTCTTTCAGCTAATGACAGGAACGAATGAAAGACTTTTTGCAAAACAAATTACTTCTTCATTATCCTCCATTACCCTTATTAAAAATATCTCAAAAACTATCGAGATTCGAACAATGAAGAAGGAGCTCTCTCGAGTTCACACGATGCTAACGATTAGCTATCCTGAAATAGAAGACGTCCAGGAGAAGGAGGGGGGGGGGGCAGGTGAAATAGTGGGCTACTAACATTCTTTTTTAAACATCTCCAAAACTATTGCTATTCAAACTATGAAAATATCATGAAAGAAATACGGGATTACGCCATATAATACAAATTTTGAAGATCTCAATCCGTTTTTTGGCGTAAATGTGACAAGGATGGTATGTCAGATAATATCCGAAAACTTGAAAATTTTCATCGTCCTGGAGCGGGATTCGAACCCGCGTCTCCCAGAAAACGCCTAGGTATGCTAACCACTACACCACCCAGAACGACCAAGTTTCAAGTTTCCGATCAATTTGAATTTAACCATCACAGGATTCGCTAGTCGAAGCAACCGGCATTCATGTTTAGCGAATCTGGAGGTTAATAATCCTATCCCGCTCCAGGACGATGAAAATTTTCAAGTTTTCGGATATTATCTGACATACCATCCTTGTCACATTTACGCCAAAAAACGGATTGACATCTTCAAAATTTGTATTATATGGCGTAATCCCGTATTTCTTTCATGATTTATCTGCTTCTCCGGGCAATCACGGGATAGGATTATTAACCTCCAGATTCGCTAAACATGAATGCCGGTTGCTTCGACTAGCGAATCCTGTGATGGTTAAATTCAAATTGATCGGAAACTTGAAACTTGGTCGTTCTGGGTGGTGTAGTGGTTAGCATACCTAGGCGTTTTCTGGGAGACGCGGGTTCGAATCCCGCTCCAGGACGATGAAAATTTTCAAGTTTTCGGATATTATCTGACATACCATCCTTGTCACATTTACGCCAAAAAACGGATTGACATCTTCAAAATTTGTATGAAAATATCGTTTAATGCGGTTAACACCATTCACTAACGAATGGCTATTTTGAAATTTTTAATTTACATGGTGAGAGGGGGAAGGGTGAATGGTCGGTCTCGAGTATCATCATCATCATCATCATTGTCAACCATTATCAATCCACTGCTGGACGAAGGTCTCCCCAAGTTTCCTCCACAACGGTATGTCTTGTGCCAGTCTCCTCCATGTCACCCCTGCATACTTTCGAATTTCATCCACCCATCTCCCATGTGGTCGTCTTCTGGGTCTTTTCCTGTCCCTTGGAATCCAATCTAAAATTTCGGCTGTCCATCGATGATCTGTCCTTCTGGCAGTATGTCCAGCCCATTGTCATTTCAGGGATTTAACTCTGATCATGATGTCTTCCACTCTTGTCATTTTTCGGATCCACGAGTTCCTCTTCTTATCTCTCCTGGTTACACCAAGCATGCACCTCTCCATGCTGCTTTGAGTTGTCTGCAGCCTTTGTATGTCTCTTTTAGTTAAGGTCCACGTCTCTGCACCATACGTAAGCACTGGAAGGATGCATTGATCAAACACTTTTCTTTTAAGACATAATGGCATATTGCTCTTGAAAATTATGCTGTTTCTTCCAAAAGCTCTCCAGGCAAGTTTTGTACGCCGATTAATTTCTTCACCAATGTGACCCTCACTTGATATCTGCTGTCCAAGATAAACATACGTGTCTGTTATCTCCAGCTTTTCTCCATCAATCGATAAATCTTCATTTCTTGTAAAAGCATTGAACATCCCTTTTGTCTTCTGAAAGTTCATTTTTAATCCCACTTCTTTACTCTTGTCAGCAAGTTCCTGGATCATACTCTGCAGCTCTGATGGGGTAGTAGCAAAAATGACTACGTCATCAGCAAAACGAAGGTGGGTTAGATAATCTCCATTAATCTTTATCCCCTTGTTTTCATAGCTCAGCGACTGAAAAACACCCTCCAATGTGGCATTAAAGAGCTTCGGAGATATGGTGTCACCTTGTCTCACTCCTTTTCCAATTTTTACGTGTGTTGTATTTTCAAACAGCCTAATCTTTGCACTTGCATTTTCATAGATGTTATTAATAATATTAATGTATGCATCTTCAATACCGCAGGTTTTCAGAGCCATTGTAACTGCTGATGGTTTCACCGAATCAAAGGCTTTTTCATAATCGATAAAAGCCATGCACAATGGAAGTTCATATTCCCTCGCTCTTTCAATTAGTTCTCTCAGTACGTGGATATGATCTATTGTGCTGTAGCCACTCCTGAATCCAGCTTGTTCTCTCGGTTGAGCCATGTCCAGTGTTACCTTCAAGCGGTGTGAAATAACTTTAGTGAAGATTTTATAAACTACTGATAGGAGGCTGATAGGTCTGTAGTTTCCGAGATCCTCAATGTCACCTTTCTTATGTAGCAGGATCATTGTAGCGGTGTTCCAATCCTCAGGAATCTTTCCTTCATTAAGGCATCGAGTGAAAATTTGGGCGAGTACTGTTTCGATTTCTCCACTTGCTTCTTGTATGATGTCTACAGTAATTCCATCTTCTCCTGGAGCTTTTCCTCGCTTCATGTTCTTGATTGCATGTGCAACTTCTGCTGGAAGGACTGGAGGAACTCTGGTACTGATATCTTTCATGATGTCTGGAGTGCATATATCATCCCTTTCATATAATTTGGAGTAAAAATCTTTCACGCTTGTCAAAATTTCGCCTCTATTTCTTGTTACAGAACCATCTTCTTTTCTCAGTGCCATAATCTGTTTTCTTCCCTTACTGAGATGTCCCTTTGCTATCTTTAGGCTTTGGTTGTTTTCAATTGCTTTCCTCACTAGTTCACAGTTGAATTTCCTTACGTCTTCAGTGATACTTTTTCTTACTGTCTTGCATAGCTCTATATATTCCACTTTAGAAGTCACATCTTCTTTAGTTGTCCTCATCTCTCTTCTTTTTTGCATCAACATTTTGGTTTTTCCTGATAATTTGTTCACATGCAACTTGTTCTTAGACCCAGCTAATTTTGTTGCTGTTTCCATAAGAGCTTTGGTTACTTTTCTGTTAACTTCGGAGATGTCCACTTCTTCCGATGTTAGGCCTTCTAAAGCAGAGAACCTGTTCTTCAGTTCTAACTTGAAGGTATTATGGTGTTTTTTAAGGTTGGTTATGTCAATAGATTTTGTTTGTCTTATGAGCTTGCCACGTTCAAGTTTAGTGTTGAGGTGCATCTTACATCTCACCAATCTATGGTCACTACCTGTGTTGAACTTGTTTAGCACACTGCAGTCTTCTATGACGAATTTTTTGTTACACATAATAAAATCAATTTCACTTGTCGTCCCATTTGGATGTCTCCATGTCCATTTCCTGTGTGGCTTTTTCTTGAAGAAGGAGTTCAAGATGAAAAACCCTTCTGCCTCTGCAAACTCAACGAGAGTATTTCCATGCTGGTTTCTGTTGCCATGACCGAATTTACCTACTGAAGTTTCATTCTGTTGCCGTTGCCCTATTTTTCCATTGAAATCTCCCATAAATATTTTCAAGTGCTGCTTACCTTTATTATTTAGATGACAAATTTCCTCATAAAATTCTTCAATTTCTTCTTCAGGATGACTTGTGGTGGGTGCATAAGTTTGAATAATCTGAGCCTGGTATCTTTTCGAGAGTTGGATAACAAGTCGTGCAGCTCTGTCAGAGGAACTTTCAACTTCTACAACTTTATCCTTCAGTTTCTTGTTTATTATAAATCCCACACCACTAGTTCTGCCAGTATCTGTCCCACGATAGTAGAAGAGATGTCCACTTTTCAGTTCGATGAGATCTTCTCCTTTTCTCCTTACTTCACTTAGCCCCACGATGTCCCACTTGATCCTTTGTAGTTCCTCTTCCAATTCAAGAAACCTTGAATCAGAAGATAGGGAGCGTCCGTTGTAAGTAGCCAAGGTCAGCATCAGATGGCAGCCTAGTCCGGTCCTCCGGGGATTCTTAGCACCCTCTGCCTTCATGTCGCACTGGCCGCTGCCTTGGCCAGGTACATTCCAGCTGCCGGAGACTGAGGGCCAAGATTTAAGTTGTGGAATCATTTTGGAGGGGTTTGGCCATAACTCACCACGCTGGCCAAGCGGGTTGGTGAGTGTGGGAGAGAATTTCCTCTAATCCCGATGGTATAGTTATACCGCTATGGGCGGTCGTCAGAGCCCCTTTAGTGTGAACAGTATGCACCACGAGAAGGCGGGGTTGACATTTGTCAAGGAGAGAATATATATATATATATACATAAGTTCTTAATATTGTTTTTTTTTCTCATAAACTATTGCGGTTCAAACGATGAAAATGGATTTCCCTTAGGTTCATACGATTTGCTAACGAATGGCTATTTTGAAATTTTGAATTTCCATGGTGTGGGGCTGGTGCAATAGTCGGCCCCCAATTTCCTTAAACTTCTTTTTAAATCTATCAAAAACTATTGCGGTTCAAACGATAAGAATGGAGTTCATTCCGGTTCATACGATTTACTAACGAATGGATATCCGTGGTGGGATGGGCTGGTGAAATGATCGGCTCCGAATTTTCTTAATCCTTTTTTTTTTAATTACTTTAAAAACTATTGCGGTTCAAACGATAAGAATGGAGTTCATTCCGGTTCATACGATTTACTAACGAATGGATATCCGTGTGGTAGGATGGGCTGGTGAAATGATCGGCTCCGAATTTTCTTAATCCTTTTTTTTTTAATTATTTTAAAAACTATTGCGGTTCAAACGATAAAAATAGAATTCATTCCGATCCATACGCTTTACTTACGAATAGCTATTTTGGAATTTGGAATTTCCATGGTTAAGGGGGGGGGGGTGAGCGGATTTTGTAGGCCTGCAATATTCTTTTTCAGATACCTCAAAACCTATTACGATTCAAACGATAAAAATGGAGTTTATTCCGGTTCATACGATTTACTAACGAATTGCTATTTTGAAATTTTGAATTTCCATGGTGATGGTCTCATTAAAAGGTCGCTGTCTCTCTATATATGTAAATTCTCAATATTATTTTTGTAATATCTCAAAAACTATTGCGGTTCAAACGATAAGAATGGAGTTCATTCCGGTTCATACGATTTACTAACGAATGGCTATTTTGAAATTTTGAATTTCCACGGTGAAATGGTCGGTCCCTCTCTGTATATGTAAATTCTTAATATTATTTTTTAAATATCTCAAAAACTATTGCGGTTCAAACGATAAAAATGGAGTTCATTCCGTATCATACGATTTACTAACGAATGGGTATTTTGGAATTTGGAATTTCCGTGGTGGGGGGCTGGTGAAATGGTCGGCTCTGAATTTTCTCATTCCTTCTTTTTTTAAATTATTTCAAAAACTATTGCGGTTCAAACGATAAAAATGGAGTTCATTCCGACTCATACGCTTTACTAACGAATGACTAATTTGGAATTTTGAATTTCCATATTGTGGGGTGTGGCGAAATGGTAGACCTGCGATATACTTTTTTAAATATCTCAAAACCTATTACGGTTCAAACGATAAAAATGGAGTTCTTTCCGGTTCATACAATTTACTAACGAATGGCTATTTTGAAATTTTGAATTTCCATGGTGGGGGTGCTGGTAAAATGGTCATTCTCTCTGTATATATGCAAATTCTCAATATTATTTTTTAAATATCTCAAAAACTATTGCGGTTTAAACGATGAAAATGGAGCTTTTTTCGGTTCATACGATTTGCTAACGAATGGCTGTTTTGAAATTTTGAATTTCCATGGTGGGGGGCTAGTAAAATTGTCGGTCTCTCTGTATATATACATATTCTCAATATTAGTCTTTAAATATCTCAAAAACTATTGCGGTTCAAACGATAAAAAATGGAGTTCATTCCGGTTCATACGATTTATTAACGAATGGCTATGTCGAAATTTGAAATTTCCATTTTTTGGGGGTACCATTTCAGCAGCCCCCTCCCCCACTTTGATTTTTAAATAACTTAAAAACTATTGCGGTTCAAACGAAAAAAATGGAGTTTATTCCGGTTCAAACGTGGTACAAACGAATGGTGCAAACAAAACTAAAAAATTCCGTGGTGGCGGGGCTATCGTTTCACCAGCCCCCCCCACTTTGTTTTTTAAATATCTCCAAAACTATTGCGGTTCAAACGAAAAAAATGGAGTTCATTCCGGTTCATACGTGGTACGAACAAATGGTGTCTGAAAAATTAAAAAATTCGTGGTGGGGGAGCTGGTGAAATGCACCTATAATGGCATCTTACTCTGTTTTCTAACGCAGACCAGAGTGGTTCGGTGATGTGTACATCTAGTGGCTGGGGAGGCTAAGGATAGTGTGAAAGTTTGTCCTCATGTTCCTCAAACTATGATTGGACATTCCGAGGTATGTGAATTTGGGCTTTATCATATTGATAGATGGCATCCTCTGCAAGAAACAATCCCTGAGCCATTTGACGGACTTAGTAGGTAAAAATAGTTTCATACGCTCTGCCAGTCATCCGTCCATTCAAGTTGATTAAGTGACCTGCTGAAAACTACGATATGATAGCCCAGAGCATGAAAGAACCGACCTCATGCTGCATCATTGGGAACAAACAATCTAGGTTTTACACTTCTGACGGCGTTCTTCACACTTAAACACGTCCTGCGGTGTGGAATAGTGAGGATGTCGATTCATCCTGCCACATCACAAGCTTCTATGCGTCCACAGTCCACGTTGTATGCTCCTGGCACCACTGCCGTTGCCATTGTGCATTCATTCGGGTTTCTAGAGGTTTTGTAATAGCAGCTCGGCCATGAATATCTTATTTATGCAGTTCCCTGGGCGCTGTTTTCGTTGATACTGGAGTCTGGAGATACAGATTGAGCTCCGCACTAATTTTCGTCGCCGTAGTTTTTTTATTACAGGTAACAATTCTCCTCAATTCTCTCCTGTCTCTATCAGTCAGGGTCGTTTACCGGCCGCTCTTGTGTTTCGCAGACGAGGTTTTGCGACGAACAGGATAGGCTGTCATGACACTAGACGCTGTAGTGCTCGATACCCCTACTACCCTGGCGACTGTTGTCACGGATGATCAAATAGCCGGCCACCAAAAATTGGCCCTCTTTCAAGGTCCGTTAGGTCGCTCATTTCGTCATCACCCTGAACGAAATTTTGTAATAAGACAGTTTAAATGCACTTAAACAGGACCTTCAGGTTCTAAACCAAGCTATTGCAACTAAAAAGTTGTGGATGCTTTTGCGTATTGTAACGTACGCATCTGCATTAAAAGACACGTCTCTGAACTTGGTGTTCACATTATTATGTCCAAACCCTGTATGTAACCGAAAATATAAAGCAGCTAGATACTTGAGACGTATATCATTGATATGCATGTGAAACGTGACTGAAAAAAGTTGTTGCGAGTTTGTATTTTAAAAGAATGGCGATATGCCTATTTGTATCCACAACACGTTTCTTTCTTTCGTACATCAGAACTGTGGAAGTTTTTTTTAAAGTTCTCTGAGCTGATCGACCATAAATCAAATCTCAAGACTTGGTGATTGATGTTTAGGGGTGGCATTCATAACTGAAACGGAACTAGAAAATAATTAGTGAAGGGCTTGTAGAAAGTAAATTCACTTTTTTCTATTTTCATTCAAAAAGATCGAAACAAAGTGAACCTGATAGCACCTAGACAACCTTAAACCGAATTCCAAGAATCCCAAGATTTCACTAACTTAATTCTTCCATCAAGCAAAATTTATAGGATTCTGCTCCTGATTTTTTATATAATCTTGCATTTTCAGGGAAAGAAGAAAGCATGAATTTCAGGGTAATGTCCGCTCTTTTTCGAGATGTACTCTGCTGAGCAACATTTTCATTATCTGATTCTAAAAGAATAATTTTGTGCCGAATAAAAAGCTGTGATTAATATCAGAAATTTTTGAATTCGCAATTTTATCCCTTAAATTCTGTATGCCGAAATTTGAATGAAAGTTATAAATATCAGTAAATCCTCGTTTTCAGTGGAGCGATAATGCAAGGTATGTAGCATGGTACCAAATTATGTTATAAGGTAATTGGATTATCAATTCCCGAAACTTCTAACAATCTAATTCGTTAGGGAAGCTGTAAGTGAATCTTGTTAAAATACTGAACGCGCATATAGCTTCTTTTTCTGATACAAATCACAGAATCCCAAGAAACGGCGAGGGAATCATTCCGAGAGCATTTTGTTTCGAAGTACGGAACGATCGAAAGGCAGGATTTTTATTTCCCGGTGACAATATTCAAGCAGTCCTCATTCCGTTTACTTACAGATCTTGCAAATGTTTCAAGAAATATCGGCAAAGTGAAATGTTTTCTATGCGACACTACTTCCAGATACAACCAACGGACTACATTGTCTCATTTTCCCATGCATACCGCACGTTTACTCGAGGGTGATACGTTTTGAGAAACAGTTTTTTATGAATATAAATGGAATAAGGGATCATTGAGTTATATCCGAACAAGCACCGTGTTTATTTTTTAATGTTCTGTTCTAAATTCAGTAAATTTACTTCCATCAGATTATAAATTAATAAATTCGAAAATTCCTTTATGATATAATCTCCCTTCTTTCCTTACCGTATACAAAAACAATCTCTTCAAGACTAAATAAAGTTCTTTTAGGAAAGAACCTGCATTTCTGGATGAGATATTGCTGTTAGATGAATATGTAGGAAAGTTTTATTTTTATCAGTAATATTTTTAAAAATATGTAAATGAAATTAAAAATAATTTTTGTTATTTGAGTAACAATTTCTTTACTCACCGAAAGTACGCTTACGAAGAACACTAGTGTCAACAGTAGTCTCTCCTATCTGGGTGACGGACGGCTCAACCACAGAAGAAGCTTTCTCTTTGGCATGCTTTGGCGTACGCAGAACGTCTTTCCAGTGGTTTTAAGTGTTTATTTCTTTTAACTCCTTTTAATTAATTAGTAGGTTTCCAGACATTATTAGCAACTCTGTGACATTAAAAACATCTTGCATTTGTTAAAGCAGATCCTGGAATTATAACAAAGCCTCTTCATATGTTCTTTTTTCCGAAAGCTACACCTTGCCCTTGTATTTGCCTTTGTGATTGACCAAAACTTACATTTAGGACAATGCTTAGAGCCGTTTTGAGATTCTTACATACAAATTTGTTATTTGGTTTAACATGTGTTTTTCCGAAAGCAACACCTTGCCCTTGCATTTGCGTTTATAATTGATAAGACCTTCATTCAGAACAATGTTTGAAGCCGTTTTGAGTTTTTTAAATACAACTTTGACATTTTGCATTGAACGAAGGGTTTTTTTAACGTAGAATTCGATAATTTAGCAAGTTAAACATTTTGAAGCAAAAGAGAAACGCAGTTGAGGTATCTACGTACGCAGCAGAGCAAAGCGGTTGTGAACAGAAATGCATGTCTATTATTACATCAAAACAAATGAAATGAACCGATTCACCTGAACAAATGAAATTTATGGAAAGTAAAGGGCATACAAAAAAGCTTTTGTAAACTAGACAGTTAGGTACACAATGGAATAGATATGAAAATACTTCGATTAGAATGGTTGCAACCGTTTAATATAGAATTCCACGCCATGTAGAACTGTAAGTATTACTTGAAGCATTGAACCAAAGTGGACATTTTCATTTCTCAAAACTCACCACAACTAATTTGTTTTATCAAATGAGAATACGAATCGTGTTTAAATTTTTCAGTTTAAATTTTTCGGAAAACACTACTTTAATATAATAAATTTTAAGGATATTAGACTAAAAGCTAATGACATACCAGTCAAGTAGGAATAATTTCTGTGGTATCTTAAGTTACTACACTCCATTCGAAGTATCTCTAAGTTTTAATGAAAATTGTGTTTTTTATTATTTCGTGCAGAAATATTTATGATAATTTTCCAAGTGCGTACAATATTTTCTCACCTCCTTTAATCAGAATCGACTTTTCTATTTATTTAGAAACCTGTTATTTCAGCATCATACGTGCTGCGTTTTGTTTGTGTTTAAAACTTGTTGTTTTCGTATAAGATATATGATTTTTAACTTCGGCTATACGAATTGAAGAGTAAAAATTAAATCACAGTTACTGTTCTATGGCTTTAGGCCCACGATGGTATTACCGCTTATGAAAACGGAACTGTTGAGAGATTCTTTTAATGGGCATGGCAATGTAATTTTAATTAGGTGTACTCGCGAAGATCGCTTGAAGGAAACTTTGTAAGTGAAGTAATCGTCAAGATAAATATTGATCTGTTAAGAATAACGCAATCATCTATTCTCTTACCTTTCCTTTTCGGTGAGTTCTCTAAACTTTGTCGCTCCTATATTTTGAACTATTACGACTAGTGTGTTTTCAAGTTGTCGCCTTAAACCTTCTTCATGAAGGAAGATTAAGAATGTCTTTTGAAAAATGAATCACAAAATGTATTATCAATCTGCTCAGAAATCGTCACCTTTCATAATATCAGTTCCCCTTCCTTTTACGGTATCGTATTAATAGAATACTGCGTTCCAACTCTCCGCCGGTTGAAAGCAAAATGGAGCAGACTCATAACTAGTACAATTTTGCCAAGATATTGAAGCATCACCAAATTGTTAAGCAACAAATCTAGGCTAAAAAAATAAATACATAAGTGTTCGGTTTCCTCCTGCGGAATATAAGCACAATTGCGGTTCATAAAGTAATTGAAGCAACAGGTTTTGTAAGAGAAAAAATTTGTAAAAGTGTTGGACACTTCCTCCGTAGCATTAGGTTTTCCGGGAAATACATCTTACTCTCGTTGCAATCTATGTTAAAATGAAAATGAAAATTACTTTCGCTAGACGACGCATTTCACCAGTCTGATTCGAAAACAAAATTGCTAGACAGAACAAGAAATATACTTGTTCTGAATCGAATGAGTTATTCCAGTCGACTCTGCCATTAATCCAAATCCCGACATACCTATGAGGAAACCAAATTGTCAACGAGGAAACCGTATTATCCGAAATGTCAGCCAGTCGAGTAAAATAATGAATGACTCATATATGATCAGTAGTCTTTTCCTCTTTTCTAACTTCTGTATCTGGTTGGTTTGCGCTTTAAAATCTGCATTGCCTAACTAAAAAAAACCAAAAAAACCCACCTCTTTTTTTCACTTAGTCGTATCGACTGTTTTAAGATTTACTATTGAGGGAGTAGCGCTTTGGATTCAATTTAAAGAATAGTGGCGATTCAAGTTATTCTGTCGTTACTATTTCTTAAAATATGTACGGATTTTTGAAATATTATTGTGTTTCATTTTTAAGTCCAACATTATGTGGAACAAATTTTAAAATTTTACCACGCTTTCGGAGCTGCCTCAATGGCGCAGTGGTCGCTTTTTTCGTCCAAGATGTGTCCCGTCTTGAATTCCGGTAAGGCATGAATGTTTTGTTTGTCTTACGGTACTGTCTTCTTTCCCTGTATCCAGGTGCCCTATATTAAGGACGGGCGACTTCATACAGCGCATGGAGTTGCTTGCTGAGGTCATTAAATCTCTCAAAAAAGTTTCTCGGTATTAAGTTTCTTTTGAATTAGTATCACTAACGGAACGTTTTACACATAAAACAAACATTACATTATTAAAATGTAAGTTTCGACTACGTAGTGATTTTTGAATGTCGCATTATAAACTCCCTGTTTTTTTATTCCATTTTCAGACAACATTCAATCAGCATGCATACCTACACCCCTTAACACGTAGAATTTTACATCTTTCAAAATAACTTAGAAGATTTCCGTAGCATTTATTGTTGAGAAGCTGTTCAGGTCTGAACATTCTAGTGATATTCGCAGTAGTGTGTCTAGTGTTGTTGTTTTCATGCGATTTCGAAATCATATTTAATCCTCTTCATAGTGGAAAACGGCCTCTTCACTTTGGCATTAGACACTGGAAACTCTTAGTATGTTCAAAATATGGCACAGATTTTGGAAGGTTTTACTAAAACTTTTGCACACACACTTCGTACATTTTCAAAGCTGTTTTCCTGAAAGACACCTCAAAATGTTGTAAATTCTGTCCAGTCGTCACAGATGTTTTCTTCGCCAATACCAAGTTGTTCAATCGGTTCTTTGTATTGTCTGAACAAGTACGCATTTATTCCACTCCAAACGAGGCATCGGTTTTGGTCAGATAGATAAACTTCACCTTTCAAGATCATCAGCGCCGCATGTATAACTTTTGATTTATGTAAATCAGTAAATCTGCAGAAGCCTACATCATTTAAATTTGTTAGAACATCATTAGAAGTATTTTTAAACGCGTGATTGAATGATTGTTTGTCAAAAAAACGCTTTGTACGTTTGTCGTTCTTCTTCTCGAAATTCATCTGAAGATTCATAATTAACGATCTTACTGAGAACATCAGGAATATTACCATTCCTCACATTTTCTAGTGCGGGGTGCAATCTTTGTAGAATGGTCAACGCATACATCGTATCCACTTCATTTTGGAGTACAAGTGACAACTTGGAAAAACGATTCAAAATCTCATTGAAAATAAAACCCATACAAATAATTTTTCAGTCTTCAGTTTTTCACCATACTTGTTAACTTAGCGTCTGGTGACATTGTTCTGAAGCTATGTCTCTAGCTGCTGTACTATAACAGTGTAATTTCGGATCATAAGTCCGAGCGACCTTTTGTTATGTGACACCCATCTCACACTCTGCATTCGGGAAGTTCACATTGATGTTACGATATCGTCATTTTAGAGGCAAGTCCTCTATACTTATACAGACGATTTTCCACTTTTACTGTAGCATTCATGGACGTCACTTAGAAGTACAAATGTATCTGCAAGGTGTGTTGACGGAGCATAATCTTTGACACTCAGTTCTGAACGGTGACTGAGGTAATGGACTGTGAGCAACCATGGGCAAGTCTTCTTTAATTCAGCAGCAACCCCCTTTATGAGACCTAATTTTAAGTTGCTCCATCAGCTGTAAAACCCAAAAATTTCATTTCAATATCAGCAACGCCAAAACACTCCAGACTTTCTTTTACTGAACTGAGAATGCCACTAGCCTTTTCCACTTTTGAGATCTGTTATTTTGAAAAATTTTAACTGCACATCAGAACTGTTGTTGCTCACGTAGGTCAAAAAATTATTTCCTTCTCAGTAATGCTGATGTCATCCTAAGAAATACTGTAACAAGTAATATTTTAAAAAATTCTAAGAATGTTTTCGATGTCTTCTCCAATGCACTCTGTAAATTCTTCATATTTCAAGACTATATTATATGTATCACAAGATATACTCCTTGACGTTTTCTAATTCTACTAATTTTAGAAATTTATTTAAAACCATCTCTTCTTGTGCTACCACAATGCTGTGTCAACTGAATTACCGACACATAATTTGATATCATCACTTACTGAAATCATTGATGTAACAATTGGGGTTTTCACGAAACAATTTTAGATTGATCTAGGTTTATCCTTTTTTATTAATGGAATAAATGGGAATTTAAGATTTTACATGTTTAATGAAGTTGTCAATGAACGAAGAGTTGAAGTTGTGGAGTCCTCGCATTGCTGATTCATGTTTAGACACACATCACAACATATTAATGTCACAGCACTCTCAACATCACACTTTCATTTCATCCATTTATTGCAAGGATCAATTTCTGCTTTCCACGTTTTGAAAGTATTAAATTTTACTGTTAAATTTCTCGCCATGCCTGCTCTAGTTTGTGGCTGGGAAAGAACTAATATGCAGGTCTTCGATGGAGAGTGAAAGCCGCACGGCTCATGCACTAGCTCACCCTTCTTTGGGAAATGTGGTGCATGCTCAGCACGGAGTCGTTAGGATGTGAACACTTTGGGATGAAACTATGCTCACCTGTTTCGGGGGATGATGATCAAATGATACTATGTAGAGAATTTTAGGAAGGGAGTGTCTGACCCCATGTCTTAAACAACCCTTTGAAATAGGAAGCTAAGAGATTTGGGCTAGAGTGCCAGATAGGAAAGTGACACGGAAGCGAAGTATAAAGGGGGAAAAAGACGCCCTTATTTATTACCGGGGTGCAAGTACCCGCGGTCCGACGGCTTAACGTGCCCATCTGACGCACGGCGGCTATTTACTGGATCGAGCGTTCGTACCTGCCTGGGAACGAACCTGAGGTCCTTTCCGTGGCAGTCACGAACGTTGCCCACAGGGCCACCCGCGGCGCAGCTGTTTAGGGGAAACAACTTCAAATCAGGAAGAGCGCAAAACATATTTTTTTTAAAAACTCTCTTTTGCTCTTCAAAAAAAACTTGAAACAAAACATTTGTTTGGAATTTGGCAATTATCAAGGTGGGCGTATTTATTTTGGCAAGGCATCATTATTTCAGTTAAACATTGATGAAAAAACGAATTTCCGAAGCAAAAAAATCAAATGTCGATTTTCCGTAATTTCGAGCTGAATGTCTGTACTCCTTTATTCTAAATAAGAGAAAAAACAGAACAAAAAAATTATATAAAGGAAAATCCTCACAACTTGGAATATATGCACAGCCAATGAATTTGTTTAACTTTTGCACCAATGTGTTTGTTTTTGCCTCTCAATCCTTGTGGTTTTATCTCTTATTTTTTACATTTTGCTCAATTCCTACGCGAATTCCTATTTAACCTACAAGAAATAATCTACCAAAATTGTATCGTTCTTGCGATGCAAAATCAAGTTTCAATCTCACTTGTCTATGAAATGCATCGCAAAATACAATGCAATACCGCTAAACAAAAACATCGCAAAATGCAATACCGCTAAACAAACATAGTACCAAATTTAAAAACGTCTCTGATGCATCATGATTTTTCAAATCAAAAAGGAATTTCCATGTTTCCAGATGGAAAATACGAAGCCATCTGAAAAGCGAAAAAGGTTTTAAATGAAATTCCATAGTAAAAGCCACTGTTTGTTATTTCACTTAATTATTTGACCATTCAAGAGACTTCACCTGTTTTTGTAAATGTTAATAGCAGTGGCTCTTGAAATTCAATATGCTGCAGGATTATTCTGTACAGTGTTTTTATTAAAAAAAGGCCTTTTTAAGGCACCAGTTAAAAATAGATGCAATTTTCTATATTTTACAGGTAAACTACTTAAAAGTTAAGTAAATTTCCAATGTTCACAGAATTTTCAGTATTTCCTTCCTAAAAATTGCTATAATAAAGAGTAAAGCAATCTTTTGAAATCAATCTGTTTCACTCCCAAAACAGTTGTTTCTTGAGTTGGTCTATATGACGGTTCTTAAGTATAACCGGCAACCAGTGCTGTACCATACTCTCCGACTCCTAAATATTTTCAAACTGTACGTATTCAAACAAGCCTAACAAAGAATTTTCAAAGAAGTTATTGGACACAGCTGAAACTATAAATTAGAAAATAAATTAAAAAATCTACAGCTGAAATTACAATATTTTAAAGATACATGTACTTGGAGTGCCACTTTTCCAAAATAAGAAATCAAGGCTGCCAAAGTTTTGTACTAGTTTTGTACAGTTTTGTACACCCAAAAGAAAATTTTGTACACCGCCGGAAGTGGTACTTTTCGGCTCTCTAAAAGTGGCACTCCAAGTACATGCTGGAGTGCCAGTTTTTCAAAATCGAAAATAAATACTGCCAAAGTTTTGTACTAGTTTTGTACAGTTTTGTACACCCAAAAGAAAATTTTGTACACCACCGGAAGTGGTACTTTTGGCTCTCTAAAAGTGGCACTCCAAGTACATGCTGGAGTGCCACTTTTTCAAAATCGAAAATAAATACTGCCAAAGTTTTGTACTAGTTTTGTACAGTTTTGTACACCCAAAAGAAAATTTTGTACACCACCGGAAGTGGTACTTTTCGGCTCTCTAAAAGTGGCACTCCAAGTACATGCTGAGTGCCACTTTTTCAAAATTGAAAATAAATACTGCCATAGTTTTGTACAGTTTTGTACACCCAAAAAGAAATTTTGTACACCGCCGGAAGTGGTACTCTTCGGCTCTCTAAAAGTGGCACTCCAAGTACATGCTGAGTGCCACTTTTTCAAAAACGAAAATAACAACTGCCAAAGTTTTGTACAACCAAAAGAAAATTTTGTACACCACCGGAAGTGGTACTTTTCGGCTCTCTAAAAGTGGCACTCCAAGTACATGCTGAGTGCCACTTTTTTAAAATCGAAAATAAATACTGCCAAAGTTTTGTACTAGTTTTGTACAGTTTTGTACACCCAAACGAAAAATTTGTACACCACCGGAAGTGGTGCTTTTTGACTCTCCTTTGTGGCCCCCGAGCATGTACTTATTTAGTGCCCCATTTCCCAAAACGATAATAAACACTGCCAGAGTGTTGTCCTAGTTTTGTACATTTTTGTACACCCAAAAAAATTTTTGTACACCACCGGAAGTGGTACTTTTTTACTCTCCTTTGTGGCCCCCGAGCATGTACTTATTTAGTGCCACTTTTCCCAAAACGATAATAAACACTGCCAGAGTGTTGTCCTAGTTTTGTACATTTTTGTACACCCAAAAGAACATTTTGTACACCACAGAAAGTGGTACTTTTTGACCCTCCCTTGTGGTCCTTGAGCATGTACTTGGAGTGCCACTTTTCCAAAACCGAAAATATACACTACCAGAGTGCTGTCCTAGTGTTGTATAGTTTTGAACACCCAAAAGAAAATTTTGTACACCACAGAAAGTGATTTTTGTTGGCTCACCAGCACGTACTCAGAGTTCCACTTTTTTTAAATCGAAAATAAGCACTGCCAGGGTGTGTGCATCCTAAAGAAAATTTGTACTCTACCGGAAGAGGTTCTTTTCACCTCTCCTTAGTGGCTCTCCGGCATGCGCTCTTGTACTGTCCTTTTTCTAAAATCGAAAATGAACCCTGCCAGGGTGTTGTACGAGTTCTGTACGGTTTTGTACAGAAGGTTTTGTACACCACCTAAAGGGAACCAGTCACTTACTACGCCGAAGCAACCTAGCCTTTGTTTTCCTAGAAAGCCATCGTAGAAAAGTTTCTCCAAAATTGAAAATAGACACCACTAACATTCTTTATTATGTTCTACCGTAAAATTTAAAATTATTTTCCTGAACAGAACAGTAGTAGAATTTTCCTACTTGGTGTACCGCTAAACATGTACTTGCAGTCCAAAATACAAAAGGTCGTCGTATTTTATGTTTTTTCAGCTCGAAAATTTTTTTGTATTTTTCCGGATGTGGTACTTTTCTTCCGTCTTAGTTCAGTACCAGACATACATTTCTTGTACCTTTCCACAAATCCGAAATATTCGCACACGTTTTCTACTAGATTTGTAAGTGCGAGAAACGTGCTCTATTTTGAAATGTAAGAAATCATTTTATAAGATTCCTCAATGGTAAAATTTGACTATCTCGGAGCGTATGTAAGCAGATTATAGTTCTTAATTTCCAATTTTTGTCTTAATAAAGTTATTTGCACCTGACTTTTTTTTTCTTTTTTTAATTACAGATTTGTACATTTTGGGATTGTATAACGCTATCCTCAGTTGTGGATACCTGCATGACTGTATTAATAAATAACTTGTAGAATTTTTGATTTTCGAAGCAGTAGTTTTAATGGTTAACTAATTTGATTAATATTCCTAGTTTGTTGCATATAAAACACACTTTTATAATAACCCAGAAGCCGAACGGACAAGTTGAAAGAATCAGCAAAAGAATTTATGTTTAAAATCTCCTTTCCCTTAATTTTCCACTCAATGAAATTTTGAAGGTCATCTATATAAAAAATCGTCACATTGTGAATCATCATTTGACACAAAATAGCTCTTAGATCAACAATAGCAACAATACGTATTCGTTTAAATCTCTTTCTTTATATCAGTTCCCCACAATTACTTGCAATCTTTCTCTCTCTACACCACTCCCCTCATTATTTACAATCAAGGTTGTCTCTATAAATTCTGCTGTGACTCACTGTCAGTGTCGCTAAAATGTACAAGCTGTTTAGAGAAGTAACGAACTCTTCAGTGGGAAAATGTTTAGTTTAGAAGCAACTCGAAAGGAGGGTTAAGTTTGTCACGTAGTTATTTGGTCAACTACATTTTGTCATGTATATTACCATGACCCCGGTTGTACGGTGGTCGCGGAATACTTATTACTCGTCTAATTGGATAAACAGTGAGGTTGCGTTCCCATAACTGTTAGGAACCCAATCTCAAAGTTTACGGACGTCGCGTTGTGTTTCATATGGGCTCGTTACTAGGTATTCGTAAAAAACCCATATGCCGCAAATTGTGAATTTAGAGGAATATACACAGCCTATAAAGTTAGCTACACCAGGTTAGGTAATTAACAATGTTTATTAATAGAAAAAGTATATGTAAGCAATTACATCCTTTAGGTGGAGGCCAAATAAAAGTTACGTTAAATTAAAAAATTATTGGAATTAGCCATGTGTACTGATCAACTGTTGCGTACGCCTGTCACACCCTTGAGCTTAACTTTAAATTAACTCCCTCAATCTATTTCGCGGAGGCATAGCGACCATGCATATATCTAGTTAACATGGGAACTGGAGTTGGGAAAAATAACGTCATCTTACCTTCCTGTCGTTGGTGTGGTCGCTCGTGGAAACCCCACGCTGGTAGATGAAAACGTGCGTGGATGTTGACCGCGTGGTTGGCTCGCTGTATATCTTGTCTGCCACGCCGGGACCGCGTACTATGTCCGTTTCCTAACTAAACCTCATCCGTCTCCTCCTCGACTATCTCTGAAAATTGTACTTCGACTATCATCTGTAGCTAACTATCTTGAATTTTTTCATATGATCACTCCATCTTCTCTCGTGTCTGTGTATATATTTCCGTCCCTTTAATTTTCACGTGCTAGGGGCGTGCCTACAACTTTCTACGTACTCTTCGCCTGGGGTCCTGATTGGTCAGCTGGTCTGACCAGTGCTCGGGCGTAGTGGCTATTGGTTGGACCTCTGGTCCAGTTGGCTACCTTTTCGCGACAGCTGGCCTGTTGTGCAGGTGGTACTTTTTGTGAATTCCATAAGCCCATTTTACGCTCAGATGAATAGCGAGGATTTTAAAGGGCCTTCCCGCTGCCAGAGTTACGACTTTTCTGTGACACCGCGATGTACTTTACGACTTTCGCTAGTGCCTCCTTCATCAAGGAGAAGTCGTAAACCGCAACTCGCCTATTCATCTGACCGCGTTCCGGATTCTTGCCTGTGCCTTCTGAAATACCGGGATGTATTGTCCCACCAGCAACGCTAGCTAGCACTGGGGACATTTCTTAAATTTTGCGAATGCCATGCTTTTCCTCACAAGAGTGAAAAGAAGGTGAATTCCCTTGGTCATTCTTCACGGGTATCCGGCAAACCGATTTGACCACCCGGGTTTTCTGCTTCCGTGGGGAAAAGGGGGTTTATGAGGCAGGAAGGGAGCAAAAGAAAAATAATTTAAATTAAGTAAAAAAAAAAATTAGGTAAATTACTCCTGGTCTTTAAAATTTAATTAGGCGGTAAACAATGTGACCCGAACTACGAAGTAGTTCCGCGGCAACATGTAGTTATTTTGTCAACTACATTTTATCATGTAGTTTATACGTCACAGACTGAAATTCAAACAATCTGAATTTCTTCGCAATGTTTTTTTTCGATCTAGTGGTTTTCAGTTTAAACAAAATTTTTAAATTTGAGCATTGCTTTGTAGAAATAAAAAGATATTCAGTGAAACTTCGGCTATGCGTATTCCAGTTATATTTTTTGACATTTATACGTAATTCTGCATTAGTCCCGATATTTTACTGTAGTTTCTAAGCTTTTCCAATTCGAATATAACTAATTAATTCATTTATACGCTTTTTTCGATGTACATAAATTTTGTAATTTCAGATTATCACAAACTCACAGTTCTTTGATTCGTTTACGTATACGTAAGTTATATCACAAGTTTGAGAGAATCGAAACAGCGTTACTGAGATGCAGCCAAAGTTGAACCTTCATCCCATCAGAGAAGGGTATGCTGTTTACTTTTGGTCAGCGTTGTTGTGTTCCTTATTGGTGCAAAGTTGAACCTTGATCTCATCAGAGAAAGGTATGTTGTTTAGTTTCGGTTTGGATGAAACATTTATTTCACAATCTTTGCTCTGAATAAAACGTGCACTTAAGCAAGCTACAACTTTTGGCATGGTGCGGACGTTTTTTTGTTGTTGTAGTTCAGCCATGAAATAGATGATGCAAAACTTAATAACGTTCACAGTTATGTTTTTTCTCTGACTTTGACAAATTTTAAACAAGCAAAGATTAGAGAATATTTTACTCAATACTATTCAGAAATCAACTTGTTTTTTTTTTGATTGGAGGTTTAACGACCACCGTGAGCAACTCAATGGGCTATAAGCAGTCGCCCGTCCCTAATTTAGGGTCACTGGTTCCAGGGAAGGGAGAGAGCCAGTGCCGTAAGACAAACACAACATCCATGCCTGACCGGGATTCGAACCCGGACCCCTTTCGGACGAATGATCAGAGGCCATTGCCTTAGACCACTGCGCCACCGGGGCGGCGAAATCAACTTGTAAACAATTTGCTTTGAAAAGAGTGATGCTAATAAAGAAGGAGTAATAGGGGTATGGATATAAAATAAAATAACATTCGGATTTACTGCAAAGTTTTTAAAAAGTAAGGATTTTTTTTCATGTACTGAATATGCAAAATTGTAAAAAATCATTTTGTTATGTAGTTTATAAAATAATTGGCCAAACTTTGGAACTTGTTTTACCGCCATTTTGGTGATAAAAACATCATATCAAGGGCCTGAAACTTTTTCCCGCAGCGATATCCCCCATGAGCATGGGCGTCCGCTGCAACTTTTCCGGGTGAGGAGGCAAACCGGTATACTCCCACTATCACAATTATTGCTTAATTTTTTTTTCACATGCACAGGATTTTAGGAAGGGAGTGTCTGACCCCAGGTCTTAAACAACCCTTAGAAATAGGAAGCTAGGGGATTTGGGCTAGAGTGCCCGATAGGAAAGTGCCATGGAAGGGAGGAAGACGCCCTTATTTATTACCTGGGAAGGGAAGTACCCGGGGCCCGACGGCTTAACGTGCCCATCCGACGCACGGCGGATATTTGGTGGATCGAACCTGAGGTCCTTCACGCGGCAGTCACAAACGTTGCCCACTGGGCTACCCGCGGGCAACGTTCGTGACTGCCGCAGAAAGGACCTCAGGTACCCCTGCTTCTTTACATGGCATAGTGGGGGTTGGGTCAGGCGAGTGCAACGAGTCCCTAAAGCTAGGGGTGGGTTCGGAGCACTGTTAGCCCCCTTCCCCGAAAAGTTTGGGAACTTGGGCACATCTTTCTTTCTTTCTTTAGTCAATATTTAGTATTGAAATAACGGACAATAATAATAATTATGTCATTTACCAATTACTGGCCACTGATTATTCATATCTGAGTCAAAAGTTTAACCTTACTGTAGGCTTCTTGCTAAATTTAATAATCAACTTAATACAGTCTTTTTGTATGGAAACATTAACTTGGGATTACATAAAACAATTGCACCGCTCCATCGTCCTTTATTGAGAATGAGTATAACCCCCCCCCTTTTTTTTTGATAGACATAGATCTGTTTATTTTTATACCCCCTTCAATTTTCTGTTTCTTGCACTTTAGAAGAGATACTATGAAATAAAAACTGCAAACGTCTTGGGTTTGTCCAAATCTATCAATCACATATTGAATGAGTTCATGTTTATTCTCAAAAACCTTTTCTTGATGAATACTCATCATGCACAGTCCAGATAAACGTCCATCTGCCATTTTTGACCTTAACCAGGTTTTTAACCGTTCTCATAGTGCTGAAGGACCTCTCCTCTGGCCAGGTTGTTACTGGTAATGTTTGAGCAATAAGAATAGCCTGTAGAACAGAAGGAAACAGATCAGTGTGTTTGAGCAAGCCTAAAGTTCGTCTTCACATCCATCATCTTGTTTCTTCCTTCCTGACCACATTTCAAACTGTTATGGATAGGTTTTGCTCATGTGTGTAATTAATAGTTAAATTTAACAAATGTTAAAATTAAGGTAAATATTGACTTTAGGTGAAAATTAAAATTTGGGAGACGGGTGGATGCATTTCGAAACAAAAATTAAATTCAATCAATTAAGGCCATGATAAATGAAAATAAAATGCAATGCAACACTGATATTAGGACATTCCAAAAGTTATTATTGAAAGTTTACGTTGTTTAAATTTACGATGAGTTATGACACGTGCAAATGTAAAATGAGTAATTATTGTTTATATGTGAACCAAATTTGCGAACACTAAAAAATGGATGGTATACAATGTACACGTGTAATAACTTTTGGAGGCGGTGATGATCAATTTTAGTGGTTAGGACAAAATGCATTAATTAAATAAAAACAAAACTCCAGAGACGTCTCCTACCTTAGGCGAGCTAAGGTGGATGAGCATGTGACCCTGAGAGGAAATTCAACTGAGTCACCTAATTCTTCACTGTGCAAGGTTTGGGTTTTTGAAAGGCCACTTGCCTGCATTTATTGTACAAACTTAACCACAATAACAAAAAACACAACAAAATGTTTTAAGGAGTCTGCGACTCACCAAGGCAACACAATGTCTGAAAAATTTTGCTGCTACAATTTAGCAGATCTCCAAAATTACTAACTTTGGCCCCTGGCCTAAAGAGACATTCAGATGACACCTTTAGATTAATCGCTTCACAAGAAACATAACTTCATCCACAAATAAAAATAGAATGTTTACCAAATAAGTGTGAGATTTTACTTTACAAAGTGATATTGCTTAACATGAAATTACACCCAAATTTTAGATTACCATAGAAGGCCTAAAGCAGCACATATTTGAAATTCACAAATTATATAACACTCTTTAGCGTGTATCATATGTTGCTGAAGTGAAGGTTCTCCTCCCTCTCCCCTCAGTGTTATAATATAGGAATATGTACTATAGTTTTGATTAGCCTCTTTCAAACAACCCCCTCCAACCAGTTTTCTTAGCACATGTTAATTTGAGACATTACAACCACTGACCAAAATTCACAAATAAAAGTTATATTAAAAAATGGTTCTACACTCCCCAGGAATATTTGCCTTACAATTAAATATACTCAACATTCTATCATTACTTGATACAAAATCACTCTAAACACTCTACTAAACGTACTGCACCAAATACCTTACTCAATTATCTCAAAAGTTATCATTACACCACAATGCTGACAAATAAACTTAAAATTTACACCATCATCTGGAAAAATCAAAATTCTTCACTAACACCAACTTGCTCTGAGTACTCAATATCCTACTATGTAAATAAGAGGCAAACACTAACTCTCAACACTCCTGGACTTAAATCCATACTTATCTGCACTCCTACTGTCCATCACAATTTAAAATTACACAACTAATTTCGGCAAGCAATTTATAAACAAATTACTTCAAATTCTCAAAATTACACCATGCAAGCTTTTACTAATTTTAACAATCCATATAATAAACCACTGAGGTAACGGCTAGGCAAAACATCTCAGTTCATCAAACTCACTTTCTTCGAAAAAAAATTTACATCCCGAAGAAAATATCAATCAGGCTAAAGGCGAGAAATTGGGTAGTGAAGCCAATTCAAGCTTATGCAACGAAATGGTAAGTCAATATGTGTGACTCATTACCCTTGTAATTTCTTTCTTCGCTCACTGACTTTGGGACAACACTCGAACGCATGCAACTTGACTGGGGCTGGTCCTTACTGGCCGACGATTTTACTCGGGGTCGAAGACGAATCCCCCAATTCATCCTCATAAGCACTCTTTCAATACCAGAAGTATGTACACGTAAGGAAAAACCTCCTGCAAGAGCTCTCCTGACCCCTAATTTTCTTACTCCAGGCACACAGCTCCCAGAAAAAAACTATCTGAAAACTCTCATTATCTCTAGAAAATATCCACATAAATCTCACTTTCCAGAAAACACATCATATCTCTTTTTCCAGAAATCATTATCAGCTCTCGAAGCACTCTCTATTTCCAGAAATTATTATTACCTCCCGAAGCACTCTCTATTTCCAGAAATCAAAACCCTTGCGAAGAAATCTCACTGTACACAAGTAATGAACAGGCCTCACTTTCAGACAACCCTAGTCTGCTTGCATACCCTCCTTGACATCCTCCCCTTATGCAAATCAAATTGTCAAATCCATTTGCTGATATGGTCTCGAGCCGCAATTACTGCAAAATGTTACATATTTTCCCCCATTATTTGCCAAACTCAAAAATCACCATAACCTGCCTCTAAGGACAAAAATTTCACTATACATGGCCCTGTATGTTTTTAAATACAAATGCAATTTATATATCATTAAATGCTACCAAGCACAAAGAAAGTTAAATTTCCTTAATAAAATTTTACTGGTTTGAGAGGTTGTTCTTCAAAATAGCTGATAACACCATTATGATATTAGATATTCTCTTTACACAACAAAAACAACAACATTACATTCTTTTATAGCTTAGCTCAAAAAATAAAAAAAATAATGACAGGAGTTCCCCATGCTCACCATTACTTGACCACAAATACAATACCTGACATAAAGATATTGATAACTTTCCCATATCCAGCTAGCCTCGAAAAATCATAGAAATATATGTACGTTTAACATGTACTGCTCCACTGCGAAAACAACTTTAAAGTAACCGCACATAATATTAAAAAAAATGCCAAGCAAAACTATTTACTTTAGCACAGAATTGCACAAAGTTGAGCTTTCACAAAATACTACTGTTAGAGACAAAAATTTGAGCCCTTCCTGATTTGGGCTCCCGGGAAGAACTTTTTTTCCCTTATGAACTCATACATGAGAGACTAATAAAATTTTGAACCAATACGACAACACAGCCACAACCAGAGGCGAACATTTTTTTCTTATGCTCAGCTCGAAGATCAAGTACTTGCTTGGGAGCTTATGTATTAACACAAAAAAGATATGAACTAAAACATTACCTTTGAGCTAGTGTCCTTTTTAAAACACAAACCCCCAGAGTTCACTGCCCAGGAACAACCAAATTCTCTGCATGTCCCTGTTGTTATTTTTTTCGCTATGGACCTTCTGACCTGGAACGGGTGTATGGGATATCATCCTTATTCCTGCTGACACAGTGAGCTTGTCTAAACCCCAGGAAGCTGAACAGCACTTTGGATTTCTCTGCTGGTGATGGTGGACCAGACAAGACGACCATGATGACGACTCCAGTGATCTCGGATTCAAAACGTACCTCTCGAAGCTGTTTTTCCTTCTCCATGTCTCAGTCGTTTAATTTTATATGATGTGGAGAGCGGCGAAAGCATTCGGGTCGGCAGATCCCCTCAACGTGCAGGTGGGCATGAAAAAACCCTTCGATTTAGGCCCCTGTTGTCATACCTCTCAATACTGCAGTCGTCCACAAGGGATGAATCAGTGGCAGCTAATGGCCCACTTGGAATAAGACGTCTTCTCGTTGAACTCTCGCGAAAAAACTTAAATTATCCAGAGCTGACACCACCCCCGGAAACACACTCACACATTTTGACCTTTGAACGAAATTCGTAACTTTTTTCACCCTGTTACAGTTGTCTGATCCGGGGAGGGGTCAAGTGATCCGTTTGCCCTCTTCCCCCAGCGGACGCCTATGCCCATGAGGTCTGAAAACTTGACGTGGTGTGGGGGCCCCGCTGCGAAATCCAGATCACTCTTGTACGGATGAGTGGTAGATTATTTGCATGAAGCAAGTAATACTTTACTGCGTTACCCCCGTGTAGTGTTTTCGTTGCTGGTGGAATTTCTTTTCGCCATCCTTGGAGAACGAGCCAAATCCTCTGGAATTTGTGTTTTGTGTCTGTGATACCCTGTGGTTAGCTGGTCTTCGCACCGCCTTGAATCTACGCAAAAAGGTGTGCGCATTTCGTGAATTGGTCGTCTTCATGATCTAAAGGTAATTATGAATTCATTATCTATACTACTTGCGTAGGGCTGCTTTCTAGAGAGTAAGAGACCAAGCAAGTAGTTATTTTACTATTCTCTTCTGCATTTTCCTAAAATTCTACATTTCTTTTCTGCTTGTAAGGGCTGCCTTTAAGTGTACGATACCACATCAAACACTTCCTATTGTATTGTAAAGGGTTGTTATATTATGCGTAAGATACCCAAGCAATAGCAATACCTATTCAGTCTATTCCAGCATGACATGAGGAAAATAAGAGCAGCTACATGTGAAAAAATCAGAAAAAATAAAAGGCCCTTTTCAGGGCTCATTTCATTTGTTTAAAAATGGATACCAATCTTACCAAACATAGCACCAGTTGACACAACATTCTTTTAACTTTATTTAACATATCCAAATTTAACATCAATTACTCTAAATGATTTTGCAGATCAAGAAAATATTCTCTGTGTAAAACACTAGTTATTCACACTGTGAAGAACACAACGAACATCTTTACAACCAAATTTTTAAACACATATTCCACACAATATCTTAAAACAATACATACACAGCAACATTAGCAAATAAAGTAAAACAACGCTTTCACATTCAATTTCAAAAATCACAATAACATTGTAACCTTATACCTATTCACACATGTGAAGAATACGCTAGTCACTCAGATAACAAATTGAAGTTACTCACACATGTGAAGAATAACATAACAATAATAATCAGCTTACCATTTCTTTCTTCAGCAACTCAATCAAATTATCAACAATTATATCAGTGAAATGATATTACAGATCGTATTACAAGTGTTAATAAAAGAAAGTATTCACTGCGCAAAAAACAATTTTTTATACTGTGAATATAAATAAGCAGCATTATGCAGGAACAACAACATGTAAACATTTCAGCAAACAATAACATCACTACTAAACACCATAAGATTCTATACGAAATAATCAACTTATGCTCAGTAAGTAATAATTATACACTAGCGTATATTATACTAATTTTTAATTAACTAAGTTCGCAACAGGTGTTCATGAGCAACAATAAATAGCATTACACCAAACATATTACAGCATTACAATCATACGCAATCATGACATTTCACCAATTACAAGTATGAATAAGAATAAATTATTCACTGTGCAAAAACTAGTTCTTCACACTGTGAATATAAATAAACAGCATAATGCAAGAACAATATGCAAACATTACGCAATACAATAGCATTACTGTTAACAAACCATAACATACAAACAGTGCAGTATACCAATTAAATTGATTGGCCCTTAAAGGTGTAATGAACCTCCAATAAATAAAAAAGTAAGACAAAGACTAAAAATTTATTATATAACCTGACAGCTGAAACATGACTATTTTATAACTAAAGCAAGACCATAATAAATTAATTAATAATATAAATCAATGAAAAAAATAATTACCGATACCCTGGTTGAAACAATAACAACAAAACCTAACTAAATCCTGCGCAAAAGCAAATCAAATGAAATAAAACTACAGGACACTTCACTTTAATCTATGCCACGGGACATTAAATATATTATAATTTAAATGACTTTATAAACATCTTATGAAATGACTCAGTTTGCTTTATTACTGAGCATCATGCCCTTGAGGCGATGCTAATATTCTACCATTGTAATCTTTCCTATAGAACACCAGTTTCTTTCTAATTTTAAAGACGTTTGGACCTACGGCATCACGTCTTTATCGTCTGACAGGGCTGTGATGAGCGATCGTTCAGGCGACTAAACCTTGTTAAGGGCAAGAAATCTGAAGTCACTGTTTGAACGATAAGGTTGACTCAATGTTTGAACTTTCGATTCTTGTGTATCGATTGGTCTCACAGAGATATACAAGGTGGATGTAATAAATTGCTCAACAGCCGAACGGAGGCTCGTAATGAAGTGGAACCATTGGTATTGATGTAAGTGACAAAAAGCTGATCCTATCAGCTCGACTTCAGCACCCGTAGCGGCGAATTCGCATACTCAGCTCACCGAACTCAGACTATATGATAGAGTCAAAATGTCAAATGCAAAGTTGGAGAGTATCTTTTGCTTGCTACGAATCGGTCAGAAAATGTGGGAGTCAACGGGAAAATTTGCAACGTGAATAAATTTCTATATCGTATAGAAGAGCACGTGGAAGGTCTCTTCCTTCAGGCGATTGGCCTTGTACATTTTTTGATGAAGGTCATCCTACACCTCCCATTCATTGTTTTGACGTAAGCAATACGCCCTATAGTGACCTACACTGGCAACATTACATCCTCCAGTGTAGCTAACTTACCCTCTCAAATAGCATTGCCGCTCACCAAAGGCAAGCATTCGAGGCAGTTGCGCTGGTTCCGTTTTCAGACTTATCACGTTTTCATCATTATTGTCAATTACTTCTACAAAAATGTGATACATTGACGGTTTCACCCGTATCGTTTTAATTTCATTACACAGGGGATGTTTCCTTGAGTTTTCCCAATCAATGCATGCGTCCTCATCTGTGCGACCTATGTCCTCCAACGCTGATCGACAAATACCACTCCGTTCTGCTGTCAAGTTCTTGTTAACCATTTCTGGAACAATACTGAGATTTCCGTTGGTAGTTCCCACCGTCACTACGGCAACAGGAAGAATAAAATTCCTCCTAGAACATACAGAAGAAGTGCATTCTTGAAACTCCTGTGCCGTACACATATCTTCCCATGATCTTAGTATCATCTGTGCTATTGGTAGTGCAGCGTCTAAAGACACCAAACCACATAATAATTTCTTCGCGTTTTTAATAATGCATTTAAGCGCTACAGCCCACAATCTGTAAACTTTAGCTGTCGGACCAGTCCTTATCATTTTCGATACCATGTTAGCCATTGCATTCTTTTGGGCATGTTGGTCTATCGCCTCCCTGTATTTCTCACTATCGCAATAACCAACGCAAGCTAACTGAACGATTGAGTCGTATGCGCAAGTGTTTTTTACTGTAATTTGCTCTTCACCTATCTGAATTGGACGTAGACCAATACAATTTCCATTTTTCAGAAGACCAATTGGAACACATTTGTTTGGTGACCTGAAGTCTATAGCAAGCATTTCTGCACTTGGTTCAAGATACGATTTCTTTGGTCGTTTATGTTCACTTTCTTCCGCAAGCCCTCTAAAATTCTCGAAAGCTTTGCTTTCTGAATTCCTTTCTAATTCGATGATCTCTCTGCGCCTAACAAAATATGTTCTTATGTCTGATGGGTATTTCTCCTTCTGTTTGTCTTTATTCGAATGCATCGTTTTCTTCATGCAGTTATCTTCTGAAGCTAACCCGACTTTTTTTTCTGTGGGTTCTTTTTTTAGTGCACCCACTTCTCCACATTGTTCAAATAGTATTCCAGTAAGTTTGCCGTCACTTAATTCTGCATCGGTTAATCCTGTTGCTACTACATTTCTTCTGGGAGAAAATGTCAGTATATCTGCTTCTGATTTATCGCGTTCCCTTTGATAAAGATTATGAATTTCGTCCAAACCAATTTCTTGTTTTTCTTCGTGTTCTCCGCTAGCACTTTCACTCGCAGCGGGAAGGCAGCTGGAATTATTGTCTGCGCCTGGAGGTACGGAAGCGGAAGCTAATTTCATTATTCCACTGAGATTTTTTATATGCGTAAGCAAAAAATCATCAATTCGGGCAGGTAATTTCCGGTTTTGACATACTCTCTTCTTTAAGTCATTAAAATTGCTCTCAACAGAGGCACTCGAAGCAGTTCTGGCTCCATATCCAAAATTAGGGACCATTACAGCTGTCCATAAAGGAATTAGGTGACACACCTTTAGAATGTCATCTACTATTCCTGGAGCATACTGCTGATTTCCACGATCACCATGTGGATTAATACATTTCCTAGCATTCTGTTCCACGCTAATGGCCCATGTACGAAAGACATTTCTCTGCCCTTTCTCTTTCAGAATTTCCATAGTGTCATCGAGAAAAGACTCTTCAATAACTGTGTCATCCGTTGCGAAACCTGGTATACGGCGCTGTAGATAGCATTTACTGTTCTCGCAAGAGGTATATTCGCTGGAAAATTCGTCGTTACCTTCGGTTTCATTCAGCGCTACAATAAAAATCTGAGTTAACAAAGTCCTTACGTCATTCATGTCTGTTGACTGAACAAGTGCGCACAAAGATCTTAAATAAAATTGCCGTGTCCTTCGCAGTTTCCCTTTCAAGCTCGGAAATTTAGCAAATAGGTTGACCACATGAGCTACGTCTGATCTAATGAAATAATTTGGTAGATCGAACCTGTCTCCTTCTTCGATGCCAAGAACACTTGCACACTTTTCTAGGTATGACGCAAGTGAGGGCAGATGTGTAAACGTTTGTACACAAGCTGACATGAGGGCTGCTGACATGTCTATTACAACCTCCATTGGCATGATCTTACATTCCTTAAGAAATGTACTTAACCAATGCGGAATTGTTTCCGTATCATGTCTTTCACTTAGCATGTTGAACACAAAATACTGTTCCTTTTCTTCTGAGTGCGCTACAGTAGCCCCATATAGGAAAATGTGTCCCGATTTGCTGTGTTCCGTTCTTTTGATCTTTTTCACCAAACCACCAGTATCATATATGCATATTCTTGATACCTTTGAAGCTCTGAAAATCGCCTCAGTAATGTGTACCTGCTCCGTGGACCAGTAATGAATCACTAACTTATCATATGTTACATCTTTGAGGTAAGAGTTATATGGGCTTATATATTTACACTTAGCTATGGCCAACACTGGATCTTCGTGCATCCTTCCTCGTTTCATCTCACGGGACTTGGCTAGTCGAAGAGCGTTTAGTGCTGGCACATGACTGGGCTCACGGTCACCAAACACCATGATGCGCTCAGCCTCCAAGCGCCTTAATGCACTAGCTGAAGTGGATTCCCGGGTTAATCTGTGTACTGCTCTTTCTCTGAGGGATCCCGACAGGTTTTTTGTAATTTTTTGGATGGTGTTGACGAAATTTTCCTTTGAATTTGCATTTCATATGCACAAAATCTCTCTTTTTCGGTTCATTTTCAATAATCCCTTTCAAAATAGAGCCACAGTACGTACACACACCGCGAATAGACACATAGGAAACATTTTCCTTTGTGTTAACCTTGCCACCTTTGTAAATCATTTTACAGGGTCTTCGTGTGTCTTCGAAGAAATGAGCATGGATAATATGTGTCCATACATTTCGCTTCAACACTGCATAAGTCCTTCTCATCGGTTTTGTGTGCTGTAAACACTTCCGAGTGTACGTTACTCTCTCTGGTCCCATTTCGGACCACTCCTTAGCACTGAATGATATTGTGAATTCCTCCTGATATTCTGTTAGATCACCAGCTTGTTCTGCTTCGTTGACAGGAAAATGTACTTCTCGATGAACAGAATCGTCATCCTCCCATTCTAAACTGCTGACTTCTTCAACTTCTGAAGATGTGGAAGAACTGTTCCTTTCATTTGGCCTTGTGTCACTCTCTAACGGGAGTTGTGCAACACAAATGCCCAGTAAAGAATGTAAACCATGCCTATCCATGCGCACATTTAGGTACAAGGCTTGCGGTGTTGTTCTGTATTCATCTTTCATGGCATCACAGAGGCGCTTCCATACAATGTCATTTCTGGGAGCTATTCTTCCATTGCCCTTGTTAATAGCAGATTCTTCCGAAAGAAAAAAATGCTTGAGTTTTTCTATTGGGATCGACGCAGGCCTCGGCATCGTAGTTGCTCGAAAATCACAGTAACATTAACAAGGGTTTTTTTTTCAATCAAGCGGAAAACAAGTGATGAATGCACCCGACAACGAAAGCTTGAGAATACGTAAACCTTTCGCGACGCTACTTCATAAAATTATCAAAGTCCATCGAGATAAAGCTCGCCTACTAGTAATACAGTACCTAGCGTGCAACAAGGAAGTGATGATACGAACCTAGTGTCATTACACGGAACTAAGTGTGACGCCAGAAAATGTAGAAGGTCTCTTCTGAGCAACCGCATTCTGAGTACGCAATACTACTTCTGCAGCTGCGGGAGTGGTGAGGCAGGAAATATAGAAGTTAAAGCAGCTGCCAGGAGTTTTAAGTTCACTTTGGAAGCACTGATATCCTAAGTGAAAATGCCCTGAATATGTGGCGTCAGTTGAATAAACAAATACATCTCTCTTTCCACGTTTTACCAACACACAGCATAACAATTTTTCGGTTGCTGGATGTTCTACACATTGAAGCTATTCGGCCCTTTGGCTCCGAGTTGTAATATGATCGGTCTGCAATAGCCTTATCGGTGTACTGTGAAGGGAAGTGCGAGACCACATGGAGATTCCTCGTGTAGAATGTGGATCCTACAATTGTCGGTGGTTGTACAAAATGTAATTATAGCCTTGATGCTTTTCTTAACACTCACGGCTACCCGTCATAATAGCATCTGTACAGAGATCGTTTTCCAAATTAAAATTTGGAAAAATTATTTGAGAAGCATCATGTCACAAAATAAGCTGCAGGAATTGTCACTGCATAGAAAGGCAGTTTTCAAAAAGATTGGACCTCAATGCTTAATAATTTCGCCAAAATGAAAGCTAGAAAGAAAGACTTTGTCCTAAAAACATGAAAATTTCCACTTATCGCATAAAAAAATGGTTTCCACTTGTATTTTATTCATATAATTGTAATTTATATCATATCTATATTATGTAGTTATATGGTACACTCAGTGCTCGAAGTGGCACAGAGCTACTGCCGGTATGGTGTAGACCATAGATCCACATAGTATAAATAGGAGGTTTCGAAATAAATACATACCATTCCGTATAATTTTTTTTTTTTTTTTGGTATTGACAAATTATTGTATATAATGTTAAAAAAATTAATACAAAAATTTAAAAAAAAATGTCATTTGCCGATTTTTGCGTTAAAATTTGTGCTGTCATCCTAATTTCTTTACGTAGTTTGTGAAGGGTTTATAATTTATTACATACCGGGATGGTAAATAATGTTTTTTTAACTGCCGGTATGCTCACTTCCATTTTTGTTAACTACCGGTATGCCATACCGGCAAACTTCGAACACTGAGTATAGTACTCGTATATTTCCAAACATCACATACCTGCGCATTGTATTTCCACACGCACTCTTTTTCTCCTGGCCTGCATTGAAGTTTTGTTGTACATGCAAATTATTATCTGCAGCTACGAAATCCATATTGCATTCTTGCAGTGTAGAATACCGAATTCCCTGTTTGTATACAACCATATCCAATAACGATCACTAAATTCTCATAGTTGTTAACCTTAAACATTTAAATATATTTTACCGAATTCGTTTCAATGCAATAAAACGTATATTCATGATTATGCATCTGACAGCTCACAGTGTTAAATCTGACTGGCTGATTCATAACCTTGCATTATGTACTTCTGTTCCAAAATTTATTTTAAAAGTTAAAACTGCAGGGCTCAATAGGTAGTTCCTTTACTTTTCCAGACAGTCTCCCTAACTTCCTGACACCCCCTCCCCCCATTTTCCCAAAACAAACACCGTGAAAACACATCCTCCCTAGTGTCCGAAATTCTGAAAAAATTATTATGCTTAGGGTTGCTGAAATAAATTTTCTAGGGTGGCAGAAGTTGTGCTAGTTAAGCCACTGCGAATGCGCCGAGGTGTTTTGCAACTTCCCCTCCCCCAACCTAGCTCGGCATGGCTGCTAGACAGGAAGCGATGATCCACGCTGATTTGAATTCCTCTTCTTCGCGTTTTTGAAATGTTTTTGCTGAAAGCATTGCTTAACAAAGCATCAAAAAACTGTTTCTTTTCTTCCTTTACTATAAAAATGAAGGCTCCGGCAATTTCTTAGTTTATACAAGACAATCGCACGGAAATTTGCGACCTTGAACAAATAAAAGTTGCGTATAATGAACACGAAAACAGCTGGTTGTGTATAATGAACAGGAGTAAAAGCATGTAATGAACTGGAAAAAGATAGCACTGTGTTTACTTCCGAATTTCGAAAGATGACACTCTAAGAGCATGCTAGACAACCAAAGAGAACCATCGCCGGAGGGGCACATAACTCTCTTTTGTCTGTACAAAACTAGTACACCATTCTGGCAGTATTTATTTTCGATTTTAAAAATACGGCTCTCCAAGTACATGCTCAAGAGCCACAGAAGGAGAGTCAAAAAGTAGCACTTCAGGTGGTGTACAAAATTTTCTTTTCGGTGTACAAAACTGTACAAAACTAGGACAACACTCTGGCAGTGTTTATTTTCAATTTTGGAAAAGTAGCACTCCAAGTACGCGCTGGAAGGCCACAAAGGAGAGTCAAAAAGTACCACTTCCGTTGGTGCACAAAATTTTATTTTGGGTGCACAAAACTGTGCAAAACTAGGACAAGACTCTGGCAGTGTTTTTTTTTCAATTTTGGAAAAGTGGCACTCCAAGTACATGCTCGGGGGCCACAAAGGAGAGTCGAAAAGTACCACTTCCGGTGGTGTACAAAATTTTCTTTTGATTGTACAAAACTGTACAAAACTAGGGCAACACTCTGGCAGTGTTTATTTTCGTTTTTGGAAAAGTGGCACTCCAACTACATGCTCGAGGGCCACAAGTAGAGTAAAAAAAGTACCGCTTTCGGTGGTGTACAAAATTTTCTTTTGGGTGTGCAAACTGTACAAAACTATTACAAAACTTTGGCAGTATTTATTTTCGATTTTGAAAAAGTGGCACTCCAGTATGTACTTGGAGTGCCACTTTTAGAGAGCCGAAAAGTACCACTTCCGGTGGTGTACAAAATTTTCTTTTGGGTGTACAAAACTAGTACAAAACTTTGGCAGTTGTTATTTTCGATTTGAAAAAGTGGCGCTGAGCATGTACTTGGAGTGCCACTTTCAGAGAGCCGAAAAGTACTACTTCCGGTGGTGTACAAAATTTTCTTTTGGTTGTACAAAACTGTACAAAACTAGTACAAAACTTTGGCAGTTGTTATTTTCGTTTTTGAAAAAGTGGCACTCAGCATGTACTTGGAGTGCCACTTTTAGAGAGACGAAAAGTACTACTTCCGGTGGTGTACAAAATTTTCTTTTGGGTGTACAAAACTGTACAAAACTAGTACAAAACTTTGGCAGTATTTATTTTCCATTTTGAAAAAGTGGCACTCCAGCATGTACTTGGAGTGCCACTTTTAGAGAGCCGAAAAGTACTTCTGGTGGTGTACAAAATTGTCTTTTGGGTGTACAAAACTAGTACAAAACTTTGGCAGTATTTATTTTCCATTTTGAAAAAGTGGCACTCCAGCAAGTACTTGGAGTGCCACTTTTAGAGAGCCGAAAAGTACCACTTCTGGTGGTGTACAAAATTTTCTTTTGGGTGTACAAAACTGTACAAAACTAGTACAAAACTTTGGCAGTATTTATTTTCCATTTTGAAAAAGTGGCACTCAGCATGTACTTGGAGTGCCACTTTTACAGAGCCAAAAGTACCACTTCCGGTGGTGTACAAAATTTTCTTTTGGGTGTACAACACTGTACAAAACTAGTACAAAACTTTGGCAGCCTTGATTTCTTATTTTGGAAAAGTGGCACTCCAAGTACATGTATCTAACATTTTACTCTGTAGAATGAAGAAAATACTTTTTTTAAGTTATTATAACCTTTTTTTCAAATACTGAACTTCAAATATCATGACTTGTTTAAAAAAAACCAGTTTCAACGAATAAAAGTTTGTAGTTATTATAATAGTTCTCCAAAGAAATCTACAAGCACAATAGTGGTATTCTAATATCACATTTCCCTGACATGTGTTTTCTTGAAATTATTTTAAAGGTGTTGTCTTTTCGTTTATAGTTTTCTTTTCAGTGAAGTATTAGTACAAATTTGAAAACGGTACTGATGCTACGCATGTTCTCAAACCAAACAGAAATTTCAATATTTCTATTTTTGTACCATTTCATTGAGTATATATATATATATATATATATATATATTTCCTTATAGTTTCAAAGACCTGGGAAAAAATTCACATCTCAACATCACAGATTAAGTCCTATTGGAAAGTTAAGAGTTACATAGGATATACACTAACTGAAGTATTCAGCCGCAGGCAGAGGCAATATCATGTTTCACAGAGCTTTGATGTTTAGGAATCGATGGAGGTAAATTCTGCATATTATGTGCTATACTGCAACGGATTGGCAGGAATAATTCAACGTTTGTAAGAAAAGTAGTTCTGCGCCCAGGGATGAATATTGTTATGCTTTTGCAGCAATTTCAATGTTCTGCTTACTCGGATTTTATTATCTTTGAGCGTATACATTGCATAACAAATCTCACTGTGTTTTAGTTCATTACTTAACTTACATATTTATTTGTAGCCACATACCTGTAGATAGTAGACCTGGTTCTAGAGATTACAGTATCATCTTTGTTTAGAATAAGTAAAAACTTCATTCTTTTAAACTATGCTTTACTAAAGAAATTATAACCTTCATTAAATTATACTTACAATCTGCGAGTTTAAAAGTCTCTACATTTTGTGTAACGGATAATGTTTTAGAGATTTGCTTGTGCAGAATGGCACACAAAAATACTTTGCTTTTTGTCCTTGGTGAATGTGTCATTCGGCCACTTTAACAGGCTCGAATTAGAATGTCGTCCATTCCTGCATTCAATATAACGTACAGAATCTTAAGTTGGAGACCCATCCTCTTCGAACGCAGAAATGTCATCTTGAATAGTCACAAGTCAGAAGTCAGATTACGCTGGATATAAACAGTTCATCAGTACACTAGCAAAAACTGCTTCATGCAGAAATTTTGGTAGTTTCTCGATTTCATTTACACTGGCGGAAAGTGAAAAAGAACACCAAGAAGGAGACATCTGATACCAACGAAATTTATACAGCATAATAACGGAATACAGAGAATAACGTGATCAAAACAGTATAGCAAAATACAGCTGTATTTGCTGGTAAACTGAAAAATAACATTTCCATGTAACATGGTTAGTCCGAGGTTGAACCGCCATGAACTGCGTCACACTGTGCAATTCTGGCATGGAGTCTGTCGTACATATGTTGGATGTAAGTTTGGGATATTGAGTTCCAAGCATTCTCAACCTGGACGCGTAAATCGGGGATGGTCGTGGCTGGACGTGGAGACCGGATAAATCGTTGCCCCATAAAATCCCACACGTGCTCAATGGAGGACAAATCCGTTGAACTTGCAGGCCATGTAAGTTGCCTCACACCCTGAAGCGCATGGTGCGTTGCACATGCCGTGTTTGGGCGTGCGTTATCTTGCTGGAAAACACCCCGACGGACCGACCTTGCAAAAGGCACAACTGGCTGAATGGTGTTGTTGATGTAGGAGGTGCTGTTTAACGTACCCGGTGCAAACACTAGTTCTGTAAGGGAGTGATAGCTGATGGCTCTCCACACCAGGAGACCAGATGTAGGCCCTGTGTGTCGCTGGCGGATGCAAGAAAGGTGGAGACGCTCCCCTGTGCGTCTGCGAACACGCATACGGTCATCGGAGGCTCCCAAGCAGAATCTGCTTTCATCCCTGAACACGACAGATCGCCATTGCGTTCCCTAGTGCAGACGTTGGCGACACCACTGCAGCCGTTCCTTACAGTGCGCTGGAGTCAGAGGTACAAATGCCAGAGGCACACGTGCGCGTAGTCCTGCATCCAGTTGACGGTTGTGGATTGTTCGCACAGTCACCTCAGGTGCAACGGCAGCTCGCATTTGCGTCGCAGTGGATGTTTTGCTTGACAACGCCGGTCTTCTTATGCGTCGATCGGTCCGCTCATCGTTCCGTCTGTGACTCCCGTTTCCACGTCTTCTCGTGTGGGAATGTTCCTCGGACCATCTACGCCACCATCGTACCACCACCGATACTTCCCGTCCAATTCGCTCCGCAATTCGACGATACGACCACCCTGCCTCGCGGAGTCCGACTAGACGACCTCGCTCAAAGTCCGGTAACTGCTGAAATCGTACACGTCTTCCAAGTATAGGCATTGCAGTTTCTTCAAGGTCTTTGCACGTGTCCGTATGCCGACGACTGATTACATTCACTTCGCCGTACGCTTTAAATACCACCGACGATAATTTGCATATTATGCCATGCTGTGGCGTAAGCGCTCACCGGTTGGTCCCGAAATTAACATCACTCCTACGTAAACTCGACCTCATTAACATTTGTGAATTTCATGATCGTCCGCCAATTCCTTCTTGGTGTTCTTTTTTCACTTTCAGCCAGTGTATTTGCGTTATGAGACTAGGGCACGAAATGATAGCAGCATACGCTAATGAAAGCTTTATCCTAATCTCAGAAATGCCGTTAACTATCTCAAAATCATGAAAACATTTAAAAAAGTATCATAATAAAACCAAGAGCTCTAAAGCCGAATCGTACAATAATTCGGATATGGCTGAAAAAATGCAAGTTAAATCAAATGTAAATCCAAGTCCTGTACATTGTCCGACTGGGAGCAAAATATTCAGTTTCATTGGCAAAAGAAATTGAGTTTCCTTTCCGTTGAAAGGGAAAGACATGGTATTTGGAGTTATTGGTATTTAGATGGCTTAAATGATACTACTGAAGTTTGCAATTGGTGTCAGTTTAAACGCCAATACGTCATTAAGATACTGCGCACTGCGTTATACCTTGTGATTGTCAGCGAACAATGGAGAAACGCAATTAATGTAATTTTCGTGCAATAGTACAATATATGGCGCCATATGTATTCCAAATTATTAGCAAATACTAAAATTTATAAATAAACGTTTAGGAAATTCCTATTGCCATACATTTTTAGAATTAACTTAAATCTTCAGCATTATGGATACTCATAATTTTAGGTGATCCAAAAGTTTATGAAAATGTGAACGTTCAATATGATCTCCCTCTTGTGCTATGTATTTTATAAAAATTTGAATTTTGTCTGACCACATCAGATATCACTAGTATTTTATTCGCTTCAGTTTTGGCAATACAAATTTTCTGAATTAAATTTGTTTACAAATTATATTTTTCGTAGATGTTACACGACAACAATATTTTGACACAGATTTATAGATTGTTTCCTTCGGAACGATTGGAAACTTTGAAAATAGTTTTGAAATTACTTAGCTTATTGCGAATTGCAAGGTCGCCATCTTGTTTAATCTTCTTCTCGTGTGTTGGTAAATATAATACAGGGTGATCCATTTAAACCAGTACCATTGGATTTACTTATAACTTTTTTATAAATAACAACAAAATCATACAGTAAGTTGAGAATTATACATGTGGTATTGGAGAATCATTTTATCAAAGCAAATGTTGGAATTGTCCTCCATTTTCTTGTACACACAGTTGAACACGCCTCACCATATTCAGTGATGTCTCATGTAGAGTACGAGCAGTAACATTGCCAATTTCAGTCGTGATTGTTTCACGCAATGCATCCAATGTTTTTGGATGGGTTTCGTAAACTCTATCCTTTAAGTAGCCCCATAAAAAAAAGTCAGGGGAAGTTAAGCCGGAGATCCGGGAGGCCATATGTTTTTCGAACATAATCTGTCATCAAAGAATCTGGTTATGAGTTCCATTGAGAATTTCGATGTGTGACACATAGCGCCATCCTGCTGAAAGTAGCCCTCTGTCAATTCAATGTCATCAAGTTGTTCCACAAATTCATTGAATATGCGGCAATAAACATTAGTATTGACAGTCTCAGAGAAATAAATGGGACCAATAATTTTCGTAGACGAAACCGCACATCATACACCAACCTTTTGTGAATGCATCGGTGTTTCACACATAAAGTGTGGGTTTTCGGCAGCCCAGTATCTGCTGTTTTGCGAATTGACGTAGCCTGACAGATGAAACCAGGCTTCATCCGTAAACCATGTGATGGAGAGAATATCAGATCGCAAATTAAGAAAATTTTGAAACCATTTGCAGTAACTTACTTTCTTTCCCTTGTCCGTTTCCTACATCTGATGGATTACGTGCACTTTAAATGGTCGAATATTCGCTTTTTTTGCTGCCCTTTGACAAGTTCCGTATGAATATCCTGTCTGTTGGCTTAATCTGCGCAACGATTTCGTCGGAGATTGAAGTAAACGTTGCCGAACATCGTCCACACGCGTTTGGGGCATCTGAGGGGGATGTCTACCGCTACCGCTGAGAAGACAACCAGTTTGCTCCAGTTTTTTTGCCATCGACAGAATTGTTGACTTGCTTGGAACTTTCGAACTCCAAACTCTCTTCGAAATGCTCGGTGCGTTTTGATGACAGAATTTGTTACCCAATACGATTTCTCTAAAAAAACACGCTCTGGAACAGAGTACTGCATGTCTCCGAATGCACGCAAGTGAATGACAACGCAACAGCAAACAATTCACGAGCTGTGTTACAGTTACGGTTAACAATCTTCTTTACGGTGGCTGTTTTCATTCTCCAGGAGTTGCTGCTTCTATTGAAAAAAGGAGAAGTTCCTTGCGCGATCCCTTGCAAAAATGTAAGGTTTTTTCAGGGTACTGGTTTAAATGGATCACCCTGTATATATCTTTGTCATAACTAGGTGCCTGTCCCTATGTTTTCGACGTGAAGTTGAAAATAACTATATACTTTTTAGGATATTTCGAAGAAGTCATAAAATGCTACTTTCGACAGGGGAAATTGTAAAACGATTGGAACGTAGAATTAAAAAATTCAGGTTCTAGATTTTCAATACTTTTAGCCAAATAAAGGTAAGATGTGTGCATTGCAACTTTCGTCGTCTTAAGTTCAACTTAATTTACATGATAAAAAAAGAATAAATATTACGGTCATTTCAAACAAACACGCCAATTCATTTTCTGATTGGTCCGTACGAAGGAGAGACAGGAAGTTTCGTTCTTGACGCCAGTTACCAAATAGTTACCGGAGAGACCAGGAATTTGACTACATTGCTGAAGAAACAACCAACACTTGCGTATCGGTTGCGTATTTCAAAATCTGCAAATTGAAATATTAAGTACAAATGTAAAGGTTTATTTTGTAATATAATAATTTTTCTGAAGAAACTACTGATAGTATGGCTTGTAAAATAAAAAAATCACTGAAAAATATTTTTGAAATGACTTCCTAAATTCAGGTTCAAAATTTTTAGTACTTTTGCTCATATAAAGATAAGATGTGTGCATTGCAATTTCCCTCCTGTAAAGTTCGACTTAATTTATATGACAAAAAGTGTACAAATTTTACGGACGTTTCAATAAACACGTCTGCTAATTTTTTTGATAAGACTTTACGAAGTAGAGAGACCGGAAGCCTTGTTCTTGACGCTAGGTACTAGTAATCACCGGGAAAAGATTACAGTTTTAATAACATTGCTGAAAATTCAATCAGCACCTGCGTATCAGTTGTGTTATTCAAAATATGGTAACTGGAGAAAAAAGATGCTAGATTCCACAGTATTTGTCATTTTCCTGTAGGACTTCCGTCCACAGTGAGTAGAGTTTAGGTCCCAGCCACCTACAGCAAGATCGCCTTTTGGGCAGGACACAGAAACGGAAGGGATGAGATCAAGTCTAGCGACTTTGACAGAACAGTTTGTAGTGAGATTAGAGTAGAGTAGATGGCGCCACCGGACAAGTTCGATGTTGCACACAGAGGGGTGAGAGAATTTCAGTGGGGGGGGGCATAGGAAAGGATACCCATTTAACCAGTGGGTCCAGCCTGGGGGCCGTCACTTAACGTGCTCCTCCGATGCACGGTGGATATTCAGCGATTGTTAGAAAATCTCTGAAACATCAGCCCAGGCTCGAACCTGAGGACCTTGCAATGATAGTCAATTTGTATTAAGGACTAATCACGGTGTGATGCAAAGTGCATCTCCTTGTGATGCTGTCTCAATCTCCCTTCACCGGGCAGCACCTCTCGGAAAGGCTTATCCCTAAAAAGGGTTTTTCCAGGTGAAATGTGATCGGGTCCGGCGGATGAAATACATAAAAGTTTGAGTGCATAGACATAAGGACGTGTAACACAAAAAGAAAAAAAAGTTATGAAAGAATTTTTTTTTATTTAAATATAAGCTAGGGACATGCGTCCTAATTTTGCAAGTTGCTCTAAGCCTAACCTCGCTTTCACTGCATTGAGCAGTTTCCGCTCAGTTTGGGCTATCTGCACTGGAAGATGTGGATCGAAGAAAGATACATGGTGTACACTAGCAATCCCAACAGCACCACCGTGTAGTGCTATGCCTAATCCCATGACATCTTGAAGACAACCAAAACAAGAGGATGTTAATATTGGAAAACCTGTCATTTATTGAAATGTAGAAAAGTCAAACAAAATTTCACTTACCTGTTAGGCTTGGAGGAGTGCAATTTCCTCCATCGTATCATTAATGGAGTGGGAGAACACTCCCCATCACTGTATTCTTTTATGGTCCTTTAATAAGTTTTTTTTTAAATAATGTTTTTATTTTATTTTATTTTGTTGATTTTTATTTTTCAAGAAAATGAAATTATTGACTTTTACTATTTTAGAATCTCATATGAACATTTGGTTCATTAGTGTTTTAGTTGATATAACACAAATTCTGGTGTGCTAACCATTTCTTCACAAATGATTTTTTACTCAGTCTACGCCAGTCACTTCTTATAATTTCTCTAATTTCACATAGTGTGGGAAGTTTGATGCCATTTATTGTTTTGATTTTTTGACCGTATATCTTAACGTTTCGTTTTTTCCAAATTTGTAATTTAGTCATAGCAATACTAACGTGAACAGCATTATCAATATATTTTTTTTTTCTTGATTGAGGTAAGGTACAAGATGTTTTCTGTGTCAAGAACAGTGGTTAGGGTCCAATACTTGCTTAACCACTCCCAAATTTCCTTGTTTTCCTTGCGTTACGCAAACAGATGAGTGATAGTTTCAACTTCATCACAATGAGGACATTTATCACTAGGAGCAGAAATAAATATTTTGCACCAATCCATAGTGGGGACTATGTTATGGGCAATCTTAAAATTAAGATTTCTAACCTTGGGCTGAAATTTCATGACTCTCATGCTTTGCCAGGCACCTTAGGACTTATTTTTACCTATTTTAATTTATAAATTGGTGGTATTACTGGAATAATATGCCTTATATAGTTTTTTAAGTTTATCTTCGGGGTGAATTTTCGTAATATTACTTTTTTCCTTAAATTCAACAATTTCTTTACAAAGATCCACAATCTCTTTACTAGGAAAGAAGTCAAAGGGCTTGCAATTCTCCTTTCCAGTGACCTTTTTGTACTGATTCCCAGCAAGATAACTTATGAAATTGGGAGCAGGGTGCTCAAAGTCAGTCATCATGTTGTGCAGTCCCTTAATTAGACAGATTTTAGCTGAGATGAAGGGATTTTTCATATCAACACCTCCCTCCTTTACATGATTATACATGGTAGCCCTCTTAATTTTATCACGTTTGCTATCCCACAGAAAACTGAATGCCATTCTCTCCAGTCTTTTCAGAAAGTCCTGTTTAGGGCTGCTTGAGTAGAAAGTATACATGAATTTAGGATAGAAAATAGCATTCACTATCTGTGATTTAGCAAAGTAGGAGGTGTCTTCTTCTTTGAATATATTGGCAAAGTTCTTAATGTGCGTAATCGCTTCTTCAAAGTAATTCATCATACTAATGCCATCCCGATTAAAAGTGATTCCCAGTACTTTAAGGTCCTCATTTATGCTTTTAAGTCTCTCGTCTAAATTGCCCCATCCACCAAAGACAAGAGACCTGGTTTTTGAACGATTTAAGGCAGCGCCAGATAGGTCAATAAATTTTTTATATAATTTAAAAACCTGGAATTCATCTTTCTGTTCCTTAACAAATACCACCACGTCATCAGCATAAGCCGTATGTTTAATAGTTTTGCCTTTGCCACCTGGGATAGGTATCCCACAAAGACTTTCGTCCTTGTCCATCATATTTAGATACAGGTTTATGCAAAGCGTATATTGAATAAGGGATAGGGGTCAACCTTGCCTAATTCCCCTTTTAACTTTAATTATCTTATTAAGTTTCACTGGAAATACGAGCTTACAGTTTGTATTGTCATAAGCGTTGGCAAGAATTTTAATAACTCTGTTTGGTATCTTATACCCCTTAAGAACCGCACAGAGGAAACTCCAACAAATAACATCAAAGGCCTTCCTCTGAACTAGGGAGAACATAATTGCTTTGATTCCCTTTGTTTTTAGATATTGAATAACGTAATTAAGACCAATGATGTTATTTTGGATATTACGTCTCTTCACGCAGCAGGCTTGACTCTTATTGAGTATCATGGGAAGATAATCATAAATCCTGCTCACGAGATGTTTCGTGAATATCTTGTAGTAGCCAAATGCCACGCAACATCCTATCGAAACTAATAATAAGTACACTGAAGTTAGCTTTCAAACACACAAAAGGTCCAAGCTGATAAACTACTTTAACAAAAAAACAGGAGCTTCTAAAAATCACAAATTTGCAATGCTTTCCTACGGCAGACACGACCAATAAGGTAACCAAGCACGCGGTGCGATTTCATAACAGTTAACAGTTCGGCTTCAGAAATCTGCGGTTAATGTTCCTACCTCCATGGGCCCAAAACTAGGAATGGGCAAAAAACATCGATGTTTTAACCTCGATGTTGCGGAAGCCTATTCTTCGAAAAACGTCGAGGTTTGTGACCGATGTTTGGAACTGGTAAAGAATATATTCTACGAAAAGTAAATGCACTGCTTTATGTTACATTCTTTTAACGAGGAAAGAAATATCCCCTTTCTATTGGCTGTTTTAGTTGATTCGTTGGCGAAAACCGATATCTTTTCCTCGAAGGTACGGTAGCCCCTGCATCAAAGAAACATTGAGGTTTCCACCCATACATCGAAAAAACATCGGGTGTTTTAAGAAATATCATGAGCTACTTGGGGTTGAATTGGTGAGCTATCACTACTACATTGAACAGAGATTTTACCCACATATATGACCATTACCTGCTGCCGATGAAAAAGTGTGAAATCTTCGGCTTGTTAGCAAGACACCGTGGCTCACACCGATGCAAAATGCGTTAAAAAAATATTTCATTACTAGATGGTGCATTGGTGAGTATCACTGTTACATTGAACAGAGATTTTACAAATCGATTTCCCATTCATTGCTGCAGCTGAAAAAGTGCAAATTCTTCAGTTGATTAACAAAACATCGAAGTTCCCACCAATGCATCGAGCGTTTTAACAAATACTATGTAACTTGATGTTCATTGGTGAATAACACTGTTATAATCTCTCTTTAATATAACTAAGTTTGCCCATATGGTTCAGGTGGAAAAATGCCAATTCTTCAGTTTATTAACAAAACATGGAGGTTTACGCCGATGAAACAAACAAAAATAGAGATTTCTACTAATACATTGAACATTTTAATAAATATTATTAGTTACCCGAGGTTATTTGTGAGTTATCACTGTTATATTGAACAGAGATTTCGCACATCTACCGCTCCAGTTCCAAAACTACGAATTTTTCAGCTTATTAGCGAAAATGTGGAGGTTTCACAGAACGTTGTCTAGCATCTGACTACCTAATTCGACAAGCAGAGCTCGACCGAGCCGAAGTCCAGAAGAGCAAACGCCATAATACAAGCTTAGTAACGTCACAGCAGGAAAGATTGAAAACTTTAATTATAAATATAAGCTTATTTTTCAAATTTATTACTGACCGAAATTTTCTTGTTTTTTTAGAACGTACATACTAGTTCACTTTTCATTGTGCTATTAAAATAATTTATTACAGATTTTTTTTTCGGTTGTATCAACAGAAATACACATCAGTTGAACTACTATTCGCTCAACCGGAACAAATTTTCAGAAAACCAAGATTCAACTGAGCTTCAACATGGAAAAAAAATGGATGATTCTGACTAAGACCGTAAGAACAGGTCCGCTTCGTTGAGTACACATTAAATAATAATACTTCCATGATTTCCTTACGTATCGAGAGTTATTTGAATGTAACTTTTTGTAACCGAAGTTACGACATGTAGTATCCTAAAAGACCGAAGGATTTAAACGAGCGGACATATTGACTTTAATCAAAATCTCCAGCCTTTCCGTAATGAGCTAATGGATGACAGGCCGTCAGATCTCTATCTAGCACAGTTCTACCCATTACGGAAGTGCTTTAAAGGTACTATAGGTAATTGACATTTTGGTTAGAAGGCAGTGGGAACAACAACTGCTTTCCGACCAATATGATCGATCTCACGGCAATACTGGTCAGAAGGCAGTTGCTCTTACCACTTAGGCCACTCGGGATACTTTCACGGGTCAAAAAGTTCACGTAAAAAAAAGCTTTTAAGCAAGAGTAAAAGGGCTTTTAAATCAAAGATGAAAATTTCGTAGTTTAAAAGCATAGACGTAGGGTGAACAAAAATTGCGAGGGGGGAGGTTTCTCGGAAAATGCTCCTGTTCAATTACCATAACTTAAGCTATTGTGCATGAAATGACTGCGGGAAAGCAATTATAACAATGTTCGCTGTTGCGCAGCGTTGATCCCTTTGCTGTATGTCACATTTCATAACATTTAAAAGACGAACGGCTGATTATTTTTTCGACTTTTTAAGTTTGTGGGGCACGTGTCCTCTGTGCCCCCTTCCCCCAACGCTACGTCTATGTTTAAAAGTAATACCAGGGGATACCACCAGGTGAATGCAAATTCGGTATTAGCAAATCAGCAGGAAATTTTTAAGGGAGGTTAAGTCAGTAGAAGTGAAAGAAAGACAAATAAAAGTTCCCACTTAAAATAACTCATATCTTTTAAATCCCGAAACAGAAAACAATACTGATCGGGTGATGAATATAATCGCACTCAGTTCGGAAGTTTTCATAATTTTGAAGTAAACAGTAAACGGCTTCCAAATATAACTTTCGTGAAAGAGTTGCAGAAAATATTTCTATTTTTTAATAGCTTAAGCTTTCGCCAGCAGCTTGGTACATATGAAGATGTCAGCATTCGATATGTCACTTTAGACTCCTCCGATACGGATACGAAATGCTAATCCAATTTCCATTTTTTGACGTCATTCGTTTGTTCTTTACTTGTGGAAATTAATTGCTTCTCTGTGCTCAGGTTCAGGAAAAACAAGTTGATATACTGCTACGCGCGGAGAGAGAGAATGTCATTAATTACGGAATAAATTGTCACTGCAGCATCTGTTTCATTACCTTGCTATTGTGACTGTTGACTTATTGCGTATTCTGCTACTCAGCTAAATCCTAGGAACAAAAATAGACTACATCGGTAGTCCAGTGCTGATTTGAAACTCTTGTTTCGCAAAGAGAATCTCGTGCAATCATATTTTGAAAAAAAAAGAAAAAAGAAAGAAAAAAGAAAAGAAAAGTAAACTGAACTTAAAATAATTAAATGCAGTTTACTTTACTCTTTTTTGTCTTTCTCAAGTAAATAGCGGTAAAGATTTCTTAACCAACTAGAGTTCGCACACTAGTTCGCGGTCAGATTCCATTAAGAATTACGATTCCAAAACTTAAATTACGATCTTAAGCAATTTATTTTTCTACCGGCTTCATATCTAAGCAGAATTAGCATATGCTAATTCAAATTAATAATTTAAAATATTTTGATACTTCTGTTACGTAAAATGTAATGTTCAATATAATTTCTATTGTAGTGTTTTTATTACTGCTCTGCTGGAAGCATAAAAAATAGAACTAAAAGTGACCTCGTTTGCACGATACGAGGCAAGCACTCGACGCTTCTTAAAATGGCGTCCGCATTTCTTTTTGGGGGAAAGGATAAAAAATATGTGGAAACTATATTTTGTTGACGCAAGTACCTTTCTTTGTTTCCTCGACTTGCCGCTCGATCACCATTTTTAATTTATACAATGCTTTAAGGTGATAGCACTTTTCTCTTCCGACGAAAAGACTTACTAAAATAGCAGGAACGCAGAAGAGGAACTCAAGAACAAAATTCACATTTTGTTCTGATAAACACATTATATAAAAAAAATGGCAAAAATTAGGGAAGTATTCACATTCTTGGCTTAGCTTAGCCATGAGTCTGTTCCATAGAAGTTTTCACTTGCCTGAGGCACATATAGGTGGAGCTGGGCATAACCTGCAGGAGATTGAATTTCGTTCAGAGTGTTGGCCATTCTTCGGACGTAGTACCTCGCGCTGGATCATGGACCCCCATAGCTTAGTTTTCAGGAGGGAGCAAACAGAAATAACTACGAATAACATATAGAAACACCATCTGCAATTTTTTCTGTGTCTTCTGACCGATTATCCCATACCCTCAGCACAGAAATGTAATCAGAAACCAGAAGTCCCAAAAGCTACGTAAAAAAAAATAATAATAATAAAAATAAAAAGAGATAAATGGGATTAGACATATTAGGACAATAAGGAAATTTCTTTTTAATCGTTTTCGCCAATTATGTCACATACATCCCGAACCTCCAGAGATCACCCAATTGGTCATCAAGATTAAAAAAAAATACAGGTAGACTCAATTCTGATTAAGTTGTCAGTTTAGACGAAGGACTAGGTTCCAAACTGACAACATACCCAGAAATATTGCACCATCTCCCCCGCGTACCGGAGCGTCGGGCGCACGATGTATTTCGCAGTACGCGATTAGGACTCCATAGTGTTTACGAATATGCTAACACGAATAGTGCGCGGCACGTATTTTTAACGCTATAATAGGTTCAATTGGGAGCTGTTTTGGCCATAGGCGGTCGGCCATAAGTCGCTTCATAACAGTGGCGCCCATATGAGTACTTTTAGGGGGGGGGGGCTAAGAAAAATTCTTACCTCCTTACGAGCGGGAGTTTAGAGGAAAATCTCCTTACATCCCAGTGTGTAGTGCGATTAAGTTATCAACGTAAGCAATCACACGGAAACACATCACGAAATCCGGGCAACCAGGATGTCGAGCCTCAAGGCCAAAACTAGGGGGAACGGTGCCGCAGTGGAAGAAAATTTTCTCCGTCATTTCACTCACAGTCTGGGACCACGGGACCCAACGGGCTCAGAAGGCACGGTAGCACGTTAGGAAAGAGTGTGTGTGTCGACCGTCACCCGGTAGTCACTTGACCTTTCAGGTGACGGTATTCTGAGAGAAACACGAACTCCCATTTCCCTGGGAATGAAGAACTCAGTTTCTCTCCCTCCAAATCTTATAAAACCCTTCCATAATCAGTATTGATTTTATTTAGCTAACAGCATACCTAATACTTTTAGTGTTTCTGATATTCAAGAATTCTTTCATAATAAAGCCAATAGAGATCAAAGAAGAAAGAAAATGCTTATGGCAAGTATTCGTAAGAAAAAATGTTTGCATTACTGACCTCAATGCGATAAGCACAGTTGTTTCTTCTCCTTACGAAATTCTTTCACTCCCGTCCCTGCATCCACTCTGTTGGAATACTTGGATTTTGTGGAAACGTAAGTTGAGAAGCCAGTCTTTCACAGATACGTACTGGCAAAGGTAAGCAGAATTCTACCCGTTTTCTGTGGTAAACAAGGATATTGTTTCTTAACGCTGCACCAAAATTTGCTTAATAGTTGTTTACCAAACACTACCTTTTCAGAAATGTCAGATCGATAAGATTTTCATATTCACTTGCAGTCATGCTGCGAGGCTTGTCTTTAACAATAAACGGATTTTTAATCCATGCACAATTTTTCCAAATTCTCTTGCATTACATTTGGGAAGTACTACAAGAGGACATAACTTATTATTTGTAGGTGCTGGGTGAATTCACCAAAAATCTCGTCAGATTCACGGATACTTCCTTCGAACTTTTCCAGGAAGCCCGTAAGTATTGGGAAGCTATAAACCTCACGATTTTGGAAAATGCAGTGCGAAATAAGGATGGGTAAAAAACTTCGATGTTTTTGAACATCGTTCTTTTGCCACCGATGATCGATGTTTTAACCTAGATGTTGCAGAAGCCGATACATCGAAAAAACATCGAGGTTTCGGGACCGATGTTTGGAGCTGGTAAAGAATATCTCCTACGAAAAGTAAATGCATTTCTTTTTGTAACATTCTTATAAAGATGAAAGAATATCCCCTTTCTATTGGATGTTTTAGTTGATTCATTGGCGAAAACCGACATCTATTCCTCGAAGGCACGCGAGCCGATGCATCGAAAAAACATCGAGATTTCTACCGATACAGTGAAAAAATATCCAGCTTTTTAAAAAATATTATTAGTTACTTGGGGTTGAATCGGTTTCTGAATTATCACCATTATATTGAACAGATATTTTACCCACAGATATGCCCATTCACTGCTGCAGATGAAAGTGTGAAATCTTCGGCTTGTTAGAAAGACATCGTGGTTCACACTGATACATCGAGATTTCCACCGGTACATCGGGCGTTTAAACAAATATTACATTACTAGATGCTGCATTGGTGAGTATCATAGTTACATTGAACAGTGATTTTACAAATCGGTTGCCCATTCATTTCTGCAGATGAAAAAGGTCGAATTCTTTAGTTGCTTAGCAAAACATCGAGATTTCCACCGATTCATAAAAAAAAACATCAAGGTTTTCATGATGCATCGAGCGTTTTAATAAATATTATATTACTGGATGTTGAATTGGTGAGTATCACTGTTATGTTAAAGAATTATTTTACAAATCGTTTGCCTATTTGTTGGTAAAGGTGGGAAAATGAGAATTCTTCAGTTTATTTGCAAAACATGGAAACATCGACTATTGTTTCGAGCCAGGTTTGCGCACCGCCTTCTATAGAAGGCAATGGTCTGGGGTACATTTTACTCCTCATCTCATTGGGCCACCTTGAGCTCACGGGAACGATCTGGATAACGAATTGGCGTGCTTGTTTGAAATACGTACGGAACAGCAATAACAGATATTAATAGTTCCAAGATGTAAGTATCTCGCTGCGCTGCAACATTAAATTCCATACCATCTCTTGTAGATACCGGATGGGATATATACTTTTGATACACAAAGTTTTGAAGTAAAACAAATATGACACGAGTTACTATGAGTTTAATACATGTTAGTTCATTCATATGTATTTAGTCGTAGCACCATCCAAAGGTAAATGTGTACTTTAGCGTCCTAAATTATTTCGTCGGAAAAATTTCACTGAGTGGGTAATTTGTGACGTACAATTTTTTAAGTATGCAAATTAATGGGGAAAGATGCAGAAATACAGTAATTTAGGAGGACGCGAAATAATTTTACCGCAGTATTTACATGCGAGTACGAAGGTGTGCAGCAGTTGGTGCGGGAGGCTTAAGCGATGCCAACGGTGGCGACGTATAGCTTCTGTGCATCGGAAGAGAACAGGAGTTCATAGTGAATTCGCGCAAGAATACAATAACAGTGGGGTGTATTATTTGGAAGAGTGTGATGCGTGCTGTAATCCTGCGGAAGTGGAAGTAGTTCAAAAGTATATTCCTGATTTTTGAGAAAGAAATCTCCGGAATATCGTTATTATTAGTTTCTCGATGTCTCCCAATAGATAGAGATGAAGGAATGTAAATGTTTTCATGTAAGACAGAAATGTTAAGAACTTTCGGTTCCGGTGGAACCCCAAGTTTTGGTTATGGTTCCGAAGATGTACAATGGTAGTTAATTTTTTCAAACATTTTATTTATAGTTGTGCTGTTATTCTGTACATCGTAGGTCACATTTTTCATTCCTGAAACGGATATTTTTGAAAATAAAGCAGTTTTTTCAATCAGAAATCATACTATGGTAAGGAGCAGTGGCGACGGAACCGCCCCGGCCACCAGGGCCCTGGCTCGGTCAATAATTTCAGCCAAGATTTTTATTTTTATTAATTTTTTATTTGACATATGTGCGATTGTTGTAATATGCCTTAGAAAGTTCCTCTAGGTAAGTGGTTGGGTGGTCTTAATTCCCAACAAAGCTCCTCAGGCACAGTAGCGCACCCAGAAATTTCCAAAGGGAGGAGACCGTGCGCCCTGGCACACAGAATTTTCCAAAGGTGGTGGTGACACCCCCTTCTAAATTTACCGGGAAAAGTAGTCAGGTGCTGTAACAATTAAGGAGGTTTACTTTTGTGCATTTATTCGTATCCAGTTACTACTAATGTTGCAGTACAAGAAAGTTGAATGATTAGAAGAAGCAGTGAAATTATTTCCCTTGTTAGATTTTTCTAAATTTATTTAACAGAAGTACTCGCCTTTTAATTATTATATGGTATTATTATACGGTACATGATTGAGAAGTATATGTATATCGCGTATTGTGACTTTTTGTTTCAAGGGGGAGGGGGGAGGCTCGGCCACTCCTGTGGGTGCGCCACTGCTTAGACATTGTTTTTCTTCTGTTTGTTCCGGGAAGGTAGAGGGCGCACCACGATTCGAAATTTTGGATCCGGTCAACGAATTTCATTTTCCGCCGGCCCTGGCAGGGGGACCAACAGCTTCTTGTCGTATTGTGCCGGATAAAGAAATTTGAAGCACTGACGAAATCCGAAATGAAGTAGGGAGACTCAGACTTTGTGTTGAAAAACTTCTGTTTTCTTACAGAACCCCGAAATAATGTGCTCTCGCCCTACACCATACACGAAATTTGTTACAACGCAACATCATCACACCAGGCAAACCCTCGAGGCACACAACTTGGCGGCAAGGTCACCGGACCAAGGTACGCACATGGCTTTTACCGGAACACATGTTCCGTTTTACAAGGTTGATATTCGGTCGCTCTGCATAAAAACGTTCCACGAAAAGAATAATAATTGTATTTAATTTTTCGAATACAGTTACGCTCACTTTAGTGTTCAGGTACGAGCGCCTACTGGGGGAGAGGGAGGGGAGCTCAGGGAGCACAGCGGTCACATTGACCACCTGTAGAATTATTATATTTCATTTTTTATTACTTTTTTCCACACTCAGAAGAACTGGACCACAAGGAAAGACGGAGATTGGGGCGTTTAATTTAATATCCCTGTTTTATTGGAAATTTGGAATTGGAAAACGATAACATGAAAGCGGAAAACCAAGCAAACCGTAAGGTAGTACGCCCAAATAAATTCCGCTCAGGGTGGTGTGTGCTGAACTTAAAAGACTTGGCGTGGCCCTGCTCGACGCTGTTCATTATTTTGAAAACAGTTACCAATGTACAGACCTCAAAAAAAAAAAAAAAAAGACGAGACACCCCCATAACTTTGGAACAACTCGTCGCAGATAGACAAGTAAGGTACAGTTGGAAAGCACTCAAAGGGAACTATCTCGTGATGCGAAGAAAAATGCTAATTAAGCTAATTAACATGTTGATTAGCTCGATATCTTACAATTTTTCCACATAAAGGGTATGTTATTTTATGCAAATTCCAGTTAGCGCACGGAAAAACTCTTCAATTCTAAATATCGTCCAAATCGGATGATTAATAGCGAAGATATTTGCAAATCAAGTTAGGGGTGGCATATACAATGCCGGACAATTGCTAAGGACGGATGACAATAGCAACGATAGCAACCATAAAATGGAAGGCAGGAAAATGTGGAAATTAGCATAAGTGCGGGATACAGTAAGACGTGTTGTGCGTATGCAAATTTTGGATTGCCGAACTTGTTCGTGACGTCATAGCGCTGATAAGAGATATAAAGGATTTCACGCATATTGACCGTTGTTGTTCAAACGCAAAGTTGAAAGAGAACGAATCAATTGACGAACTTGCAAGTTTCAGTATGTCTTCCCGACATAACCTAGATGATTTTACACGTGGCCGTATTATTGGCAAGATTGAAGAAGGGCGAAAAATAACAGATGTTGCCAGGGAGTCCGACGTCAGCCACAGTGTTGTTTCAAGGCTTTGGAAATCATTTCAAACAAATGGAGAGTGCAGCAAACGTCACGGGGGAGGTCGTGTTCGCAGTACGACACCTGCAGAAGATCGGTACATAGTGCTATCAACAAAAAGATACCGGCAAAGCACAGCTACTGAGGTAGCAAATCAGTTTATGGCTGCTACTGGCAAGCGGATCTCCCGAAAAACTGTCGCCAGACGTTTGAATGAAGGAGGACTATACGCCTGCCGTCCTGTTGTGTGCATCCCATTGTCCAGACGTCACCGTGCCGACCGTTCGCAATGGTGCCATCAACATCGCAATTTTACTGATAACGACTGGTCTGCTGTCCTCTTCTCAGATGAGAGTAGATACAGTCTATCGTCTGATTGTCGACGACAACTGATCTGGCGTTATAGTGGTACTGCATATTGTCCAGCAAACATACAGGAAAGGGACCGATATCCGACATGCAGTGTCATGCTATGGGCTGGAATAATGATCAATGGCCGTACGTCCCTCTATGTGCTTCCAACTGGGACTATGACTGGCCAACGATACATTAATGATGTTCTGCTACCTCATGTTCGCATGTTCCGTGGTGCTGTCGGTGATAGATTCATTTTCATGGACGACAACGCAACATGTCATCGAACAGTCGCTGTCCAGGAGTGTCTTGAGAGAGAGGATATTCAACGCCTCGCATGGCCAGCACGTTCCCCAGATCTGAATCCCATTGAAAATGTGTTGGATGCTTTGAGGAGGAGACTTGCTGGTCGCCAATGCCCTTCAATAAACAAGGACACCCTCATCCGTGTACTGACAGAGGAATGGGATAAATTACCTCAACAGGTGCTTGATAATGTTGTGCAAGGTTCTACGTCAATTCGTCGCGTGCGTCAATTCGTCGACTGCGACGTTTCGTCGCGCGTCAATTCGTCGCCTACGTCCATTCTTCGCGCGTCAATTCGTCGACTGCGTCAATTCGTCGCGCGCCAATTCGTCGACCACGACGATTCGTCGAGCGTCAATTCGTCGAGCGTCAATTCGTCGCGTTTACAGATTTTGGTTACATATAAAACGAATGCAGGAAAACGTACGATTTCGAACGTCTTGCTGCCTGATCAAATTTATAAAGTTTGGACACGCAGACAGGATACGAATATTACGTTTTTCTTTGGCACTAAAAATATTAGACGGTAGACGGTTTTTGGAACGGGGCAGGGCCCGGTTGGTCAGAGCCCCCCATATACAAAATTTTCGTAAAATCTACAGTTTTCAATTCAAAATCACCAAATCTGGTATACTATCTCGTGGTATTCTAACTTAGGCTGTAGACGGTTTTTGGAAGCGGTTGGAGACGGGAGGGGGGATCAGACCCTCTCCTACAGAATTGCCGTAAAATCTAGTTTTCATTTAAGAACCATCAAATTTGGTATCATGGTACACTAACTTAGACGCTAGACGGTTTTTGGAAGGGGTTGGAGCACGGGGGTCAGACCCCCCCCCCCCGAATAAAAACGTTTTCGTAAAATCTACAGTTTTCAATTTAGAACCACCGAATTTGGTATACTATCTCATGGTACTCTAACTTAGACGACAGACCGTTTTTGGAATGGCTAATGGCCCGGGGGATCAGAGCCCCCACATACAAAATTCTCTTAAAAACTAGTTTTCAATTCGGAACCACCAAATCTGGTATACTATATCATGGTACTCTAACTTAGACGCTAGACGATTTTTGGAAGGGGTTGGAGCCCGGGGGGTAAGAGCCCCCCCCCCCACATAAAGATGCCGCGTAAAATCTACAGTTTTCAATGTAGAACCCCCAAATTTGGTATACTACCTCATGGTACTCTAACTTAGACGGTAGACCGTTTTTGGAACTGGTCAAGGCCCGGGGGTCAGAGCCAACCGCCCCCCCCCCCCCCCCGATAATTTTTTTGTAAAATGTACAGTTTTCAATTAAGAACCATTAAGTATGGTATCATGAAACTCAAACTTAGACGCTAGACGGTTTCTGGAAGGGGTTGGAGCCCGGGAGTGAGAGCCCCCTGTCATAAAAATTTCGTAAAATCTACAGTTTTTAATTTAGAACCACCAAATCTGGTATACTATCTTATGGTACTCTAACTTAGTCGCTAGACGGTTTTTGAAAGGGGTTGGGGCCCAGAGGTCAGAGCCCTCTTCCCTCTCCGCAAAAAAAAAAAAATTCGTAAAATCTGCAGTTTCCAATTTAGAATCACCAAATTTGGTATACCATCTCATGGCACTCTAACTTAGACGGTAGACCGTTTTTGCAAGGGGTTGCAGCCCGTGGGGTGTAAGGTCCCCCTTCATAAAAAAATCGCAAAATCTAGTTTTCAATTTAGAACCACCAAATTTGGTATACTATCTCATGGTACTCTAACATAGACGGTCGACGGTCTTTGGAACGGGTCAAGGCTCGGGGGATCGGAGCCTCCCCCGCCACATACATACAAAATTTTCGTAAAATCTAGTTTTTATTTCAGAACCATCAAATTTGATATCATGAAACTCTAACTTAGACGCTAGACGGTTTTTGGAAGGGGTTGGAGCCTTAGGGGTCGGTGCCCCCTCATAAAAAATTTCGTAAAATCTACAGTTTTTGATTTAGAGCCACCCAATTTGGTATACTATCGCATGGTACTCTAACTGAGACGGTAGACTGTTTTAGGAACGCGTCAAGGCCCGGGGGGGTCAGAGCCCCGCTCATAAAAAATCGTAAAGTCTACAGTTTTCCATTTAGAGCCACCAAATTTGATATACTATCTCACGGTACTCTAACTTAGACGGTAGACCGTTTTTGGATCGGGTCAAGGCCAGGGGGTCAGAGACCCCCCCATAATTTTTTTTCGTAAAATCTACAGTTTTCCATTTAGAGCCATCAATTATGATATCATGAAACCCTAACTTAGACGCTAGACGGTTTTTGGAAGGGGTTGGAGCCAAAGGGCTCTAAGAAAAAGTTCATATTTAAAGAAACCTGCAGTCGCTTAATGCGTAGGTGGTATAAATCAATACAAAATTATGTGCTGTATTTGAAAAAAATATATAAGCAAGTAGGCATCGTGACTGTCCACAGTTTCCCCTTTTCATCTTGTCGACATTACAGCCACCACAGAAAAGAAAATAACAAAAACATAACAAAAACACCAATACAAAGTAAAATGCCCAAAACATAAAAACAAGTAACCACACAAAATGAAATGCACAAAACATTAAAAAAACTGCAACCACACAAAACAAAATACCCAAAACATGGTCTGAAATTCTGTTGAAAGCACAATGAAGGTAAACGATAGGAGAAATATTTGTTTTTAAAACTTAATACAAGTGTCAAAACTGAAATAAAAAGAAAGAAATAAGAAATATTCCAAATTTCGTTGTTACTTTAGATATTTTGACCTGTTGACATTTCGTAAATTGTACTTGCACTCGGTCAAAAAATATTACTTACAAGGACTCTTTAGTAACTTTTAATCGCTGTGGTCGTATTTATAAGGTTTGCATAACAAATCAAGTTAATAATGTTGCGCTTTCACTTAGGCACCAAGTACTAATTATTGGCAGCTAGGCCTAGGCCTTTTAAATAATTTTTGATAAGCGTAACACTCTTAAATTGATTTGTCATGCAAACCTCATATGATCACAGCATTATAAAAATTACTATAAGTGCATATGCCTAAGTCTTGGGCGTATCTATTAATGCTTTGTGCTCGAGTAACATTTAAACAAAATTCATTTTATTTTCAATGAAAACTACATAAATATCAGCTCGGAGGACTGAAAACTATCAAAAAGCCCTAGGCCTAGGGTCTGCTTAATAATTCCAACCTCAGAAAAGCGCATTGCTAAAACCTTGGACTTCTATGAAAACCTTATGAAAATTAGCACGGCAGACTGAAAATTGCTAAACAGGCCCAGTCCTAGGGCTTTCTAATTATTGTTTTGTACCTGACTAAAAGTGTAACATTATCTTTAGTTCTTACTAGCAGGGGTACCCGGTATTTCCCAGGTAAATATTACTATTTCTAAAATCACCAAGTTCAGCGGGTGAAAGTTAATGAATGAAAAAGCTATTTCCGTAAATTTCCAGTAAACTTATTTTAAATTTTTTGATTTAGTTAATTTAATTATACGAAGCAAAAAAAGAATTTACATAATTTACATTACATTGTATTTCTGCCTGATAAGGCAACCGTTATTGGTGAAAGCTAACGTTTATTAATTTGTGTTTTTAATACAACATAAACCGGATATTTTTTCCCTTTATTGTTATCTACGGCCTCTAACCTAGACTGTAGGTGGGGTAATGCAGTGCGGTATTGGGACGCAGTTCTTAAGAGTAAAAATTGTACCTCTTACGAAAATTTTGAATGGGCCCCCTTCACACCGGGCACCGACCCTTTCCGTCTGCGGTCTAAGTTTCAATACAATGAGGTAGTGTACCAAATTTGGTCGTTCTAAATTCGAAACTGTAGGTTTTACAAAAATTGGCATGGGGGCTCTCACCCCTGGCTCCAACCGTTTCCAAAAACCGTATGCATTCTCAGTTAGAGTACCATGACATAGTATACCAAATTTGGTGGTTCTAAATTGAAAACTGTACATTTTAAGAAATTTTTTTATGGGGAGGGGCTCTGACCCCGTGCCTGACTAGTTCCCAAAAGTGTCTACCGTCTAAGTTAGAGCACCATAAGATACTATACCAAATTTGGTGGTTCTAAGTTGAAAACGGTATATTTTACGAAAATTATTTGGGGGAGCTGTTACCGCCCGGGCCCCGATCCGTTCCAAAACCGTCTTCCGTCTAAGTTACAGTTTCATGATAACAAATTTGGTGGTTCTAATGTGAAAACTATAGATTTTACGAATCTTTTGTATGTAGGGGCTCTTACCACCCGCGCCTTGACTTATTCCCCAAACCGTCTACCGTCTAAGTTAGAGTACCATGAGATAGTATACCAAATTTGGTGGTTCTAAATTGAAAACTGTAGATTTTACGAAAATTTTGTCGGGGAGGGGATTCTAACCCCCGTGCCTCGACGTGTTCTGAAAACCATCTACCGTCTAAGTAAGAGTAGCATGTTATAGTATACCAAATTTGGAGATTCTAAATTGAAAACTGTAGATTTCACGAATTTTTTTATGGGGGGGCTCTGAACCCCGGGCTCCGACCCTTTACAAAACATCGTCTACAGTCTAAGTTAGAACACCATGCGATAGTATACCAAATTTGGCGGTTCTAAATTGAAAACGGTATATTTTACAAAAATTTTGTACGGGGGGCTCAAACCCCCGGGCCCCGAACTGTTTCAAAAACCGTCTACCGTCTAAATTAGAGTGCCATGATATAGTACACCGAATTTGGTGGTTCTAATTTGAAAACTGTAGATTTTACGAAAATGTTGTACGGGGGGGCTCTAACCCCCGGGCCCCAACTCGTTCCAAAAACCGTCTACCGTCTAAGTTAGAGTGCCATGATATAGTATACCGAATTTGGTGGTTCTAAATTGAAAACAAGATTTTAAGAAATTTCGTATGGGGGGGGGGGGGTGGCTCTGAACCCCGGGCTCCGACCCTTTCCAAAAACCGTCTACAGTCTAAGTTAGAATACCATGAGATAGTATTCCAAATCTGGTGGTTCCAAATTGAAAACTGTAGATTTTACGAAAATTTAAAATTTCGTAAGGGGGCGACGATTAGCTCCGACCCCCGAGCCCCGACCCGTTCCCAAAACTGTCCCCTGCTAAGTTACAGTTTCGTGACACAAAATTTGGTGGTTCTGAATTGAAAAATATAGATTTTAAGAACATTTTGTATGTGGGGGGGGGGGGTCTTGTCCCGTTCCAAAAACCTTCTACCGTCTAAGTTAGAGTACCATGAGATAGTATACCAAATTTGGTGGTTCTATATTTAAAACTGTAGATTTTACCATAATTTGGGGGAGAGGGGGGGCTCTAAACCTCCGAGGCCCCGACCCGTTTCAAAAACCTTCTACCGTCTAAGTTAGAGTACCATGAGATAATATGCCAAATTTGGTGGTTTTGCATTGAAAACTAGATTTTACGGCAATTTTGTAGGGGAAGGGGCTCTGAACCCCCGTTCCCCAACCGCTTCCAAAAGCCGTCTACAGTTAAAGTTAGAATACCACGAGGTGTAAGTTAGAATACCAGATTTGGTGGTTCTTAATTGAAAACTGTAGATTTTACGAAAATTTTGACGAGGGGGGGGGTTCAACCCCCCCGTTCCCCGACGCGTTCTGAAAGCCGTCTACCGTCTAAGTTAGAGTACCATCATATAGTATACCAAATTTGGTGGTTATAAATTGAAAACTGTGGATTTCACAAAATTTTTTTGTGGAGGGGGGCTCTGAACCCCGGGCTCCGACCCTTTACAAAAAACCGTCTACCGTCTAAGTTAGAACACCATGAGATAGTATACAAATTTGGTGGTTCTAAATTGAAAACGGTATATTTTACGAAAATTTTGTACGGGGGGGGGGGGCTCTGACCCACCGCGCCACGACCTGTTCCAAAAACCGTCTCTCCCGTCTAAGTTTGAGTTTCATGATACCAAATTTGTCAGTTCTAAATTGAAAACTACAGATTTTACGAAAATTTTGTGTGGGGGGCACTCTTACTCCCCGCGCCTTGACCTATTCCAAAAACCATCTACCGTCTAAGTTAGAATACCATGAGATAGTTTACCAAATTTGGTGGTTCTAAATTGAAAACTAGATTTTGCGATTTTTTTTATAAAGGGGGACATTACCCCACCCCCGGCTGCTACCCCTTGCAAAAACGGTCTACCGTCTAAGTTAGATTGCCATGAGATAGTATACCAAATTTGGTAATTCTAAATTGGAAACTGTAGATTTTACGATTTTTTTATTGCGGGGGGGGGCTCAGACCCTTGGGCTCCAACCCCTTTCAAAAACCGTCTAGCGTCTAAGTTAGAGTACCATAAAATAGTATACCAGACTTGATGGTTCTAAATTGAACACTGTAGATTTTACGAAATTTTTATGACGGGGGGGGCTCTCACCCCCGGGCTCTAACCCCTTCCAAAAACCGTCTAGCGTCTAAGTTTGAGTTTCATGATACCATACTTTATGGTTCTTAATTGAAAACTGTAGATTTTACAGAAAAAATTATAGGGGGGGGGCGTCTCTGAGCCCCGGGCCTTGACATTTTCCAAAAACCGTCTACCGTCTAAGTTACACAGATGCTATGCTTTGTGCTTTTCTTATGCAATACGGTCGTGTTGTAGGTAACATTACCACACACTCCGCTGCTCCAAAGGACGAGGATGATCGTTCGATTGAAAGTGCCCGACGAGTTGCGCGAGTAGTATTCTCTTCGGATGAACATATTAAGTCTTTTCCTACTCTCTTCACTGTAAAATGCGGAGATCAAATCCGACGCATCGACGTTTTAACCTCCTTTCATTGTCAGACTTGCAAGGCGTATGGCCATCAACGTAGTGAGTGCTTCCGCCGCCCTGCTGTACCTCAGTCTTCGGGACCAAAAGTCACTCGTGACAGCCCTGTGTCGCCCACCCCTACCGTTTCTAAGGAGGTGTCTTCAGAACTTCATCAACCTGCTCTGCCATCGGGCCTTCCTCCACGGGGTCCTGCCTTACAATTGTTGACAGAGGACTTTCCTCATCTGGTACCGACAGCTCCGCCCACGTTCCTTGCAGCTCCAGCTGACCTGACTGCTGACCTTCATCTTCCATCGGATGAAGACACTCCAAGTACAGTTACTGACATGGACTGCCCTACTGCTAGTGACACTTCTGGCAATCACTCTGACCCTACAACTACCAGCAAGCCTGCTCGACGGGAGTCCTGGAGTGCTCCGCAGACTCCGCTCCCTCCTCGCATCGGTGCTGCAAGAGATCGTTCTGTTGACTCATCTTCCCGCTCCTCCTCTCAACGTCGTACTTCGCCACGAACAAGTCGACACCCTGCTGTGATTCCAGGTTCTAAGACTCCACCCCCAGTGCTTTCCCTAGATTCTTTTCTCCGATACCTAGCTGAAGCGAAGGCGGATATACCGGTAGGTCCGCTTTCTCTTCATAAAATATATGAAGTATTATGCTCTCATAAACATCCTAGATTCTTTAATCAGTTTGTTGCACGTCATTTGCTTGATCTTCCTACTGTTCTAACCCAAGTTTCTAGTGTGATATCTGTGTATCGAAATCTTGTGCTTTCCTATCCCGATCTCAAATTTAGTGTTGACAGAATGAAGAAGCAAGCGAAAAAAATAACAGATTCCAGCGCACGTGCGTGTCGACCTGGGAAGGACCTACCGATTCAAGGTGGTCACACTTAACTGCAGAGGGTTCTCTGCTTCTCCTAGAAATGCTCTAGTGTATGAGGACTTGGCGCCTCTACACGCAGATCTTCTCTTGCTCCAAGAGACCAATTGCTCTGCTACCACTTTGTTCTCTCGTTGGCGGGCTTGGCCCTACGATTTTCACCATGCTTATCGAGTTGGACGGAATGGTGGCCTTGCACTTGGGATCCATCACCGCCTACTCCCTCTGATTTCGACGCCAGTGATTCGTGCCTTACATGTGGACAACCTCCAGGTCGCTGTCTTTTGCATTGAAAACGTGACCTATCATGTTTTTAACATATATGTCCCCTGTGATGAACGTCTGTTACCTGATCTTCTCTCCACACTCCGTACAGAGCTGTCATGCATCCCACCGTCTGAATATATTCTCATCGGCGGAGATTTCAATTGTACGTTGTTGCCGGCCCTTGACCGCAATTCAACCGTTGGAGAATACCGCAGACAACGTGTATTACAGATTTCCCAGCTAGTTGATGATTTTCAATTGGTTGATGCGTTCCGGCGTCTACACCCGTCGGAAATCTCTTTTACCTGGCGCTCTTCCATCCATGGCAGCACTACGGCAGCACGGTTGGATAAATTTTATGTTTCGACTGCTCTTCTCCCGTCGATCGCAGCTGCTGCCCATCATCCTTCCGCCGCTTCAGACCACAGTATTGTCAGTCTGTCGGTGTGTGTTTCGCCTTCACCTTCAAGGACTCAACGAGTATGGACTTTTCCGGACTCGCTCCTGGATGATCAGCAATGTTGTGTTGCTGTGCGTGAGTTCCTCCGAAGTCGTCAGCCCCTTCTTGATACTACGTCCGACGCGATGCAACTGTGGCTCAGTGTCAAACATGACTTGGTCCTTTTTGTACGGCGCTACTCCCATGCCTCTCGGAATGAGAGCGATATGAAAATTGCGAATCTACGTGCTCTATTGTCGATGCTCTCTCTTGATGATCCGCAATACCCCGGCTATCTGGCAGATCTCCACGCTTTGCTTCTTCCTCGCGCATCCGATGCAGCCTGCAGGATGCATTTCTTGCATCTCTCCCCTACAGCTGATTCTCACGATTACTTAACCGCCTTGGAATGTCAACATCGTTCTGCTACATCTTTGCGTCATCTTCGCCTCCAGGATGGTTCCATCACTTCGAACCCATCGAAGCTATGCACTTTCACCAGACAGTATTTCATCGCCAAGTACAGTGCGGTAACGCAGTCTTCATCCTCATTAGCTTCTCCTCTTCTCTCCTCTCTTCCTCAGGTCCCCTCTACTTTATCTACTTCTTTACTCTCTCCTTTCTCTCTTCGCGAACTCCGCGAGGCGTTCGCTACTCTCAATCCTCATGCCGCTCCTGGACCTGACGGCCTTCCTCTGTCCTTTTATCGTGCTTTTCTACCGTGCCTTCTGCCTTTTCTGTCTGCGTGTTTCTCGTCTGCTTTTTCCTCTCCTGCGTTACCGCCCGACTTTACTTTGGCACACACCATCCTCCTTCCTAAGAAGGGTGACCTCTTGGATCTTGGAAACTGGCGCCCTATCTCCATCCTAAACACTGACTATAAGTTCTATACAAAACTCTTATCCCGTCGCCTTAATTCTGTTCTCTCTTTCGTTATTTCTCCTGACCAGACATACACTGTGCCTGGTCGGACTATTTATACTAACGTTTCTTTTCTCCTTCATCTTCACTTCCTCGCTCGCTCTTTTTCTGAACCTCTTGCCTTTCTCAATCTGGATCAAAAGTCCGATAACGTTTCTCATTTTTATCTCTCTGCTGTCTTTTCACAATTTGGCTTTCCTCCTACCTTTTCTTCCGCACTCTTGGCCCTTTATCAGGGCGCCAGTTTCCATGTTCGAGCGGCCACATTTCTAACCGCTCCAATTCCGTTTAAGCGAGGCATCCGGCAAGGATGTCCGCTCTCCGGCCAGCTATTCGCTCTCGCTTTTGAGCCTTTCCTGTTAGCAGCCCGAAGATCACTCCTGGATGTCCTACCGCCGACAGTGGCTAGTACTCGTCATCATCGAATAATTTTCACCGCCTATGCTGATGATGTGACCTTTTGCGTCCGGGATGAATCTCAATTTGATCGCCTGTATTCTGTATATCAACAGTATGTTGCATTATCTGGAGCAGCGCTGAATGCCACTAAAAGTACTGGCTTATGGTGCGGGGCATGGGCTGCCCGCACCGATGCTCCTTGGGGTGCGCAGTGGACAGCCACTACACAGAAGATCCTCGGTGCGTATGTCGGATTGCCCTTGGCTTCTGCATCTGCCACCTGGACTGCTCTTCTTCCCCGGATACAACGGACTGCTGCCTACTGGAGTAAGGCCCGCCCTTTCACATCGTTCCGTCAACGAGCAGCCGTTGTTCGTCGACAACTTATCTCTCTATGCGAATACTCTTGGATGTCGACGGTTGTGCCCGTGTCACAAATGATGACCATAAATCGCCTCTCAACTTCCGTCATCTGGTCTTCACATCACTGGGTTAAACCTGCCACGCTTCATCTGCCAGCCTCTTTGGGTGGCATCCAGCTTTCCGATCCAGCTTTCCTTTATAAAACACATCGCATTATTCATTTCATTCGCCTTGCCACTTCAACTGTTCCGTCCCTTACCACTACCTTGAATGTTCTAGCTTCTTTCCGTGACCCATCTTTCACCTTCCTACTGTTTCTGAAGATGGATGCATACTCTCTTCTCCCGTCCCACCTACCTCCTGTCCTGCGAGAGGGCCTTTCTCTCTTTCGTTCGCTTCCTCTTCTCCGTTCATTTCCTTCTTCAACTCTTGATCTCCTAGATGAACCTCTCTTCTTCTCTTCTCTTATTCACCCTCCTAACCTCCCTTACTTTTACTTTCCTCATTGGATCCGCTCTGGTGTGATAACTGTCTCGTAACTTCTGATCTAACCTGGAGACCTCTTTCTTCCCTGTTTCTATCTCCAACCATTACTCTTGCTAACGAATATCTTCTTCTTCGCACAGCGCTTTGGAGCCTCTTTCCACTCCTCGCTTCACCTGATGGTCTCTTCTCGGTCCCCTCTGCTCCTCTTTCCCTACCGTTCTTTCTCCTCATTCGTAGCTCCCCGGTTCCAGTTACTTCTCTCTCCTCCTCTTCTCTTTATTGGCTTCTTCTTTCCCCTCCCGCACTTCCACTTTCTGTTCATTCTGCTCCTCCTTCTCTTCTCCCCGCCATCTGGACAGCATCTACCTCTGCCCTTTCCTCCCCTCTTGAACTCAATGTCCATTGGCAATTTCTTCACCTTCGTCTCCCCGCCCCATCAGTACTGTTTCGCATGACCCTTCTCACCTCTCCGCAGTGCTCCTTTTGCCCTGAAGTCAGCGACGTCCAACATCAATACCTATTCTGCCCCGTTCTCCTGCCAGTCCTAAACACAGCATTTCGTCTTGCTGATCGAATTTGTGCTCGATCGTTACCATTTCTTGCATATGCTTGGCTACTCCAAACTAAGCATCCACCTACTCACTTGCCTCCTGTGTGCCGTTATATTTTTCTTCTTGTGAAGTTCACTGTCTATGCTTTCCATCTTCAACAACGCTTCCCCGCTCTTATTCCACCTCCTCAGGAGGCAAGTGCTATCATTCGGAGACGCTTCCTAGCACGGTTAACCACTCGCCTCCAAATGGAGCACTCTCGTGCTGCCTCAACAAACACCGATAGCGTTTTTCAATCCACTTGGGCCCAATCGGCTGGGTGGTTCCATATCCACAATTTGCAGTTACATCTCAACCTATAAGTGGGATTTTTGTTGTCGCCCACGTTCACTGTAACAAATCATGTTTTTACGTATTAATTTTGGTGCTTCGCTATTTGTGATTTTTCTGTTTTAATGTGCCATTGAAGATAGCTCACCATGTTTCCCATGTTCTCTTCGATAATGTTGGGTTTTATGTTGTTGTATATAATTCTTCCTTCTGCACAGTTTACTGCCCACGCAATGTCCCCTTCATTATGTTGAATATTTTTTTTAAATATTAGTCACTGTGTGTATAATATAATGTAACAAGATGCCCTTCTGAGTACATTTAGCGTTATTTCCCCTTGTCACTGAATACTTCTGTACATATGTTGTAAATTTTGAATGTAGCATCACTGTTGCATTTCTGTGAATTAGTACCTAATGTTTAATCTTTAGTATGGTAATAATGCTTAATTGGAATTTGTGCATAGTATAGAATCATGTCTTGCCCTGTCTACAATACTGTAGGTAAACATTTTCGTTTGTATCGCTCGTGCTTTATTGTCTGCCTCTCCTTCGCCCTACGTGGCGAAATAATTTTTTTTATGATTTTAACAATATTTTGTTTTACGTTTCACTGGAACTTTCCAGCTGATGTATATACCGCTGTATTTATTGGCAGAATTCCATTGTCATGTACATAGAAATGTTATTTTACTGAAGAATAAAGGCAATTTTGAAATGTAGATTTTACGCAGCATCTTTATGGGGGGCTCTTACCCCCGGGCTCCAACTCCTTCCAAAAACCGTCTAGCGTCTAAGTTAGAGTACCATGAGATAGTATACCAGATTTGGTGGTTCGGAATTGAAAACTGTAGTTTTTAAGAGAATTTTGTATGTGGGGCTCTTAACCCCCTCCTCTTGACCTATCCCAAAAACCGTCTACCGTCGAAGTTAGAGAATCATGAGATAGTGTACCAAATTTGGTGGTTCTAAAATGAAAACTGTAGATTTTGCGAATTTTTTTTATGAGGGGGGCCCTTATTCCCCGGGTTGCAACCCCTTCAAAAAATCGTCTAGCGTCTAAGTTAGAGTACCATGAGATAGTATACCAGATTTGTTGGTTCTGAATTGAAAACTGTAGTTTTTAAGAAAATTTTGTATGCGGACTCTCTGACCCCCCCCCCGGGCCATGACCCATTCCAAAAACGGTCTACTGTCTAAGTTAGAGTACCATGAGATAGTATAGCAAATTTGGTGGTTCGAAATTGAAAACTGTAGATTTTACGAAAAAGTTTTTATTCGGGTGGGTGGTCTGACCCCCGGGCTCCAACCCCTTCCAAAAACCGTCTAGCGTCTAAGCTAGAGTTTCATGATACCAAATTTGTTGGTTCTGAAACGAAAACTAGATTTTACGGCAATTCTGTAGGAGGGTGGGTCTGATCCCCCACCCCCGTCTCCAACCGCTTCCAAAAACCGTCTACAGTCAAAGTTAGAATACCACGAGATAGTATACCAGATTTGGTGGTTCTGAATTGAAAACTGTAGATTTTACGAAATTTTTTTATATGGGGGGCTCTGACCAACCGGGCCCTGCCCCGTTCCAAAAACCGTCTACCGTCTAATATTTTCAGTGCCAAAGAAAAACGTAATATTCCTATCCTGTCTGCGTGTCCAAACTTTATAAATTTGATCAGGGAGCAAGACGTTCGAAATCGTACGTTTTCCTGCATTCGTTTTGTATGTAACCAAAATCTGTAAACGCAACGAATTGACGTAGTCGACGAATTTGTCCGCGACGAATTGACGCTCGACGAAACGTCGTGGTCGACGAAACGTCGTGGTCGACGAATCATCGTGGTCGACGAATTGACGCGCGACGAATTGACGCACGCGACGAATTAACGCACGCGACGAATTGACGTGACACCGTTGTGCAAAGCATGACACGACGTGTGGAATCTTGCATCGCCCTCCATGGTGGCCATATCTCGTATTGACATCTTACGCCGGAACGCCTGCGGACGGTAATTGCATTTTTTCACGTTTTCGTATTCTGCACAAAATGGCCTGTTTGTCCCTTGAACACGTTTCAAAGCCTTCTGGATTTCAGAGCACAATAAATTGTCTTTCTTGTAATGTCCTGGCATTCTGACATTATTTTATTTCACTTGGCATACAACCACACTTACTTTTGTATGCGCTATATGGCCGTTTATGGTCCGTCCTTAGCAATTGTCCAGCAGTGTATATCTACATCTGGGAAAAACACATGGAATGTTTCTTTCCCTGCAAGAACAGTGATAATGCTGGGATGTTGGCGTCTTACCCGAACCTCAGACAAATTGAAAGCAGAGAACAGAGCAAACTCCCTGACAGTGAACCTCAGACAAATTGAAAGGAGAGTAAACTCCCTACCCGAACCTCAGACAAATTGAAAGCAGAGAACAGAGCAAACTCCCTGACAGTGATTTGTACGGTACCTTTTGCCATCCAAGGACGGAGTTCATTTACTATTGCCGTTTCCTTTACAACAGCTTCATTTATTTGTGCTAATGACCTGAATTAATATTAGAATAAACAGTATGCATTTTCCTAATAACGAAAAACCTGAATCTGTGCAAGCTGAATTTTTTTTGAATTTTCTGGTTTCCGATCCTTACATTTTCTCGAGGCACTGAGCATTCGCGTATCACTGAAACGTTGTCTCATAATAGAAAATTTAGTAGAACTACGAAATCCGATTTTTTACGCTTTCCAACCGTAAGTTGAAGAAGCGTATATGCTCCAACTTTGTCCGTCTGTCTGCCTGACCGCACGATAACTCGAGTAGAAATGATTCGATTTCAAAGAAATTTTGGTATGTCTAAGGGGACAACCTGAGGACGAACTCTGTAGAAAACGGACGGAATGGGGTAAAAGGTCAGAACATAGCAGCGTCATCTATTCCATTGCCCTTATGCGTCATAACTTACGTAAAAGTGCTTTGATTGCAACAAAATTTTATCATATTGTTTCGTAGAAATACTGAACCTGTTTTGTTGCATTTTATCGAAATGGGGTTAAAGGGCAGGACACAGGAGTGATATTTATTCCACAGCCATTATCCTCATAACTTGACTAAAAATGCTTCTATTGCAACTAAACTTTACTATGTTGTTCCCGAGGTATAATGAACCAATTCCGATTAATATCATTGAAATTGGGTCAAAGGTCAAGACACAGGAGCGAGATTTATTCCGCCATTATTCTTTTTGGAAATGGCTTTAGCAAAGTGTTACGAAAGCGTGCAAACTATTCAAAATGATTTGTTAATTTCCACCTCAAAAACACATTTTTCTTTTGTAGTTATGGTGCTTAACATACGAATTATTTGGAAAAGCTATGTCTTGTTTTTTAAATTTGCACCTGTCATATAATAATCCCTAGTGTCAATTTAAAACATTATAGTTTTCTTTGTTCGAAATTATGAACTTTTTTCCATTTTGCCGCTCACAGCCAACGCCCCCTTAAACAGGCCCCAAACACCTCCTGCTCTCCGACGTCTGACGACACTACAGGAAGACGTTAAATTTGACGAACTGTCGTAACCATAGTTAGCGTCTGTGATCTTGTGTGATTATTGTAGCGTTGCTCCATGATGGTGTTCATTGTTCTTGCAGCTCACTGATTCGTATCATTCCACTCTTTGTTATTTATTTCACGGTATTAAAAAAATATTTTTAGTTCTAATATGCCTTTACATTGTTGTGTACTAAATTGCCGAAGCAATTACGACACAGGTCCTAAAGCGTCAGTGTTTAAATTTCCCGGGAATGAAGAACTACGCTCCAAATGGATTCGTGCAATTCCTCGAGATTTCCAGCCTACAGGAGCTTCAGGGGTATGTATGTTTTATTAGTTATTTTATAATACAGTTTCTTTGCGATTTTGTATTTAGTGTGCAATATAGTCTAGTTGAGAGAACGATCTTTAACCTTAGTAATGTACCGCATAAAGTGTCTTATCTGAAGATGTTAGAAACGGCATTAAATCGCGTAGTGTATAATGATTAACAATCTGTAAACTAGGTTGTAATGTACTGTTGATAAAATTAATTGTGGTTTTGTTAATTCTACGGCTGTACATTTTTCTATACACTAGAATTGCAGAATTTCAAACTGATTCATTCCTTAAGATATGCTAAAAACTCTGGTTTTTATACATTATTTTGGTGCAATTTTTTTTATTCTTTCAAAAAGGAATAAAAAATGTGAAAACCATGAATTGCTTTTAGTATATGGAAGTGACCTTAAAGTTCGCTTAATCAAATCAGAAATCCCTTTTTAACAGTAAAAAGAAACTTTTTGGAACGAAATAATTTTCTAACTGTAAATGTTACATTTTTCTAAGGACATACATGAAAAATCTATAGCAATTGGTAAAGATCCTCCAAATACGTGGCGTCAGTGAATAAGCAAAGACATCGCAAATTACACGTTTTTCAACACACAGCAACCGAAAAATTCTTATTTGGCCACTGCTTGGGAAACGAATCCCGAATCATTCGGCTGGATGTCTAGAGATCTGGGATTCGTTTCCCGAGCAGTGGCCAAATAACAATTTTTCGGTTGCTGTGTGTTGCTAAAACGTGGGAAGAGCGATGTCTTTGTTTATTTATAGCAATTTTATTGATAATTTTTTCTACCAACAGGGTGTTAAAACTAAGTTTTATTAATTTTAAATTTCAATTCCCAAAGGTAATGCTGCTATTTTCGTGGCACACTGTAGGGGAAAAAAGGAGAACACTTTGAACTATCGAACTGACGGTGCAAAAAGATTTCTTAACTAAGATAACCACTTTTTGCATCTAACATATTCAGAACAAAATTTTGTTTAACTTAAATGCCCTAGATAGTGCGTGTTGCAACTTTACAGCAAGGGTAAATATCAGTGATTGTAAGAAAAACGTATTTGTGAATTTGAAACTAAATTAAACCTGAAAATTACGAATGTGTCAAACTAAAACATATGTCAATATCATGTTCGACTTTTTTCAGTATTGTATTGGAGAAATAAAAATATTATTATAAATTCGATTTTGCCTATATCTAAAAGATTTTAACATTTTACTGGGAAACATTATAATGTAGTCAGTGAATTATTTACCCATTACGGAACATCATAAAATAAAAATAAAACATTTGCCACCAATAAATAAAAAAAAATTGAATGCATTTATGTATTTTTACCTTCACGGTTTTGTATTTCTTGTACTTTACTGTTACAGAACTCTCCCATTTTTTCATTTTTTCATAATTTAAAAAGTTATTCGTTCATAATGTAAATTTATGTTCATTTTTTCATAATTTAATTTCATGTTTTCATTATTTAAAGAGTAATTTTGTTTAGTCTAATTTTTACTAAATTTTGAATTTGAAATACCTTTTTCAGGAACCTCTCACTAAGTATATGTAGAGTGTTCTAAAAGGTGATTTCTAAATAAACTGTATACTTCTTGTTGCAAGCGGAAACTCTTGTGCAGGCTCCCACCCTCTTAGTTGGTTGTCTGATTTGTGTGGAAGGAGGTGAAAATGGAATTTTTAAAGGATCTTTCTTGAAGTTAAAGAACATTTTAAAAAGTTAAAAGAACGTATCTATTAAACATCTTAGTTAACTAAAAGAATGAGCTTCTGCATGGAAAATTAAGGTAAAATATTAAACAAATTCCTTAACACTCCCTCATGCGTCGGCCTAGTATTAAAAGAAATCCGTCTTGTTGCACGATGGTATTTATTCAGCTAAAAAATGAAATCTATATACAGTTTAAAAACACATGAGCACTTTCGGTGTCACATTGACACCTTCATCAGATGTAATTTCACCATGTGGCTACATGCTGGTCTTAAGTACGTGGAGTAGATGCATCATGGGAAAGGTAATGTCAATGTCACATGATATACCAGATAACAAGACAATCAAAAAAAGGCATAGTTAGCCAATGATCTCTTAACAGAAGCAATTGCTATTGTGCTGTCCTTACCAACAAGATTGCTCCAAGGTTCAGGTAAAACATAAGGATAATAGTCATTACAGCAACGTGTATTATAAGCCGAAATATAGAGGCTTTCTGCAAATAACAAGGAATAAACAGAGTTAGGTGTGTTTATGATTTTAGCGTTGTCATAGTCTGGGATGGAATTTCCAGCACTTATGGTTCTTGCAAAAGAGGTGCTTTGGTGATTCATTTTTAGATCATATCTGTGTTCATTTAATCTCAAATCCAAATTTCTTTTGGTAGAACCCACATAATGATTGTTTAGTTCACCAGAGATAGTGTTGAGCATAGGAATAACATACACACCCCATTTTTTCCCTTTGTCAATTTTGTCACGATCATTGCGGATAATGGTATATATATTGCATGATCGTATTCCAAATTGTATTTTATGACGAGAACATATGTTGGTAAGGAGGTTTACAATATGTGAATTAAAATCAACAGATCCAACATACTTTTTAGGCACTTGCTCACTAATTAAAGCAGTTGACATAGAAAACCGTACTTTATTGTGCACTCCCTTAACAACGTTGTCCGGGTAACCATGGTTTTTAGCGAGGGATGATATCCATTGTAGTTCTTGAGCTCTGGCGAAATGGGTAGAAGAATGTGAATATGCTCTTCTAAATAGGAGGTGCAGAGCAGAAATTTTATGCTGAAAAATGTGAGCAGAATTGTACGGAATTAGAGTGGGTGTGGAAGTAGGTTTTCGATAAACGGCAAAAGACAGGGAATTGTCAGAAGGGGTACGAGTAATTTGAAAGTCAAGATAAGGTAAGACGAAATTATTTTCAAGTTCTATCGTGAGTTTGATGGAGGGGTATTGAGCAAACAAAGCGTTGACAAACTGATGTAACTGATTTATGGTATATGGCCAAATTACCAAGATGTCATCAACGTAACGGATATAGAGACTAGGTTTTTGTGGGAATTCTTGTATGACTTTATTTTCAATATGGTGTAGAAGAATTTCTGCTAAGACTGCGGATAAAGGTGAACCCATGGCTGTCCCGTCGGTTTGTTGGTAAAATATGTTCTGAAATTTGAAAAATGAACGCTTTTTAATGAGATGAAGAGCATTCATTATGAAAGCAATATCATTGGCAGGAATGTCAGAATCAATGAGCAAAGCCTGAATCAATTGAAATGTAGCTTCCATAGGTACATTCGTGTATAACGAAACTACATCTAGGGACGCCAAAAAATAGGAATTTGGTAGTGGCTGAATTAACTTTAACCTATCAATAGCTTGTGTGGTGCTCTTTATTGAGTAGGAAGAATTCACTGTAAATTTGGTGAGATAACTTGCCAACGCTTTTTCCATAGGTCGGGTGGGGGCAATGTAACCTGATACAAGAGGGCGAATGGGGTACCCTTCCTTGTGTAGTTTTAATCTACCAAATAAATCAGGCACATGGCAGCCGGGGGGTAAATTGAAGGCTTTTGAAAAGGAGTCCGGAGGAGCTGAAGAGTTCTTAAGGCGGCTTAAAGCACTAACAGTAGCCCTGGTGGGGTCTCGTTTCACTATTACATGAGGGACACTAGAAGTAGCATTGAGCATTTTTTTAATATAATCACTTTGATTTAAGAGCACAACTTGACTAGTTTTATCAGCTAAAAGAATGGCAATATCTGGGTCCTTTTTCAATTCAATCAACTGCTGCATTTCCTCGTGAAGCTGGCATTCTTCGGTGGTTTTACAACGTCGTGGATTGTGTTTGTGAAGAGACCTTGCGATTTTTATTCTTGCGAAGTTCCTATCTTCTATTGGAAGTGAATATAGAATTTTTTCAATTTGCGGAACTGTTTTGAATAAGTCCACTTTACGTTGGTTAGGGTAAGCGAACTTGTAACCTCGTTGCAAGGCTCTTAGTTGAATGGGATTCAGAACTTTATCACTTAGGTTTCTGACTCCAATATGTAAATCAGAGTTATAGCTGTCATGGTCCAGTTCATGCAAATCCAATCCATTACCCACATTAGGTGATCCATGTAATGATCCTTGTTCAGAAAGGCCGATAGGATGTCTTGTTTGAAATCCGAACAGCTTATGCGTTCTACTACGAACTTCAGAATCTACCAACAATCTTAGTTTTTTCACATGGGTGTTAAATAAAACCTTCATTTCATTTTCGATTATTGCTGTAATTATGAATAATGTACGGTCCAAAATTATTGGGTGTGACGAATCAGCTAGGAATGAGTAACAGCTATAGCATTTCTTATTAAAGAAGTCAATACTGCTGCGCTTACTTCTGATCTATTGAAGTAGTCTCTTCCTTTCGGCAGTCCTTATAATCCTGGCGTCTCGTCGGGTAAATGGAGAATTGAAGATACGCAGATGTCGTGGAATGACATTTAAATCTCTGCAGTTTAGTAGAAATGACAAATGTGCCGATTCCCTTGAACGTTTTCCACGAAAACTTCTAAATGATTGCATAGCATGGCTCCACATGATGAATTTTGAAGAAGACTGCGATTCACAATAAAAAATGCGGAAGTATGACGGTAGACACTATAATTCGTGCATGAATACTAGTATTAAAAGAAATCCGTCTTGTTGCACGATGATATTTATTCAGCTAAAAAATGAAATCTATATACAGTTTAAAAACACATGAGCACTTTCGGTGTCACATTGACACCTTCATCAGATGTAATTTCAAGATGTGGCTACATGCTGGTCTTAAGTACGTGGAGTAGATGCATCATGGGAAAGGTAATGTCAATGTCACATGATATACCAGATAACAAGACAATCAAAAAAAGGCATAGTTAGCCAATGATCACTTAACAGAAGCAATTGCTATTGTGCTGTCCTTCCCAACAAGATTGCTCCAAGGTTCAGGTAAAACATAAGGATAATAGTCATTACAGTAAACATTTTAGCTGATAAAACTAGTCAAGTTGTGCTCTTAAATCAAAGTGATTATATTAAAAAAATGCTCAATGCCATTTCTAGTGTCCCTCATGTAATAGTGAAACGAGACCCCACCAGGGCTACTGTTAGTGCTTTAAGCCGCCTTAAGAACTCTTCAGCTCCTCCGGACTCCTTTTTAAAAGCTTTCAATCCACCCCCCGGCTGCCATGTGCCTGACGTATTTGGTAGATTAAAACTACACAACGAAAGGTACCCTATTCGCCTTCTTGTATCAGGTTACATTGCCCCCACCCGACCTTTGGAAAAAGCGTTGTCAAGTTATCTCACCAAATTTACAGTGAATTCTTCCTACTCAATAAAGAGCACCACACAAGCTATTAATAGGTTAAAGTTAATTCAGCCACTACCAAATTCCTATTTTTGGCGTCCCAAGATGTAGTTTCGTTATACACGAATGTACCTATGGAAGCTACATTTCAATTGATTCAGGCTTTGCTCATTGATTCTGACATTCCTGCCAATGATATTGCTTTCATAATGAATGCTCTTCATCTCATTAAAAAGCGTTCATTTTTCAAATTTCAGAACATATTTTACCAACAAACCGACGGGACAGCCATGGGTTCACCTTTATCCGCAGTCTTAGCAGAAATTCTTCTACAGCATATTGAAAATAAAGTCATACAAGAATTCCCAGAAAAACCTAGTCACTATATCCGTTACGTTGATGACATCTTGGTAATTTGGCCATATACTATAAATCAGTTACATCAGTTTGTCAACGCTATGTCTGCTCAATACCCCTCCATCAAACTCACGATCGAACTTGAAAATAATTTCGTCTTACCTTATCTTGACTTTCAAATTACTCGTACCCCTTTTGACAATTCCCTGTCTTTTGCCGTTCATCGAAAACCTACTTCCACACCCACTCTAATTCCGTACAATTCTGCTCACATTTTTTAGCATAAAATTTCTGCTCTGCACCTCCTATTTAGAAGAACATATTTACATTCTTCTACCCATTTCGCCAGAGCTCAAGAACTACAATGGATATCATCCCTCGCTAAAAACCATGGTTACCCGGACAACGTTGTTAAGGGAGTGCACAATAAAGTACGGTTTTCTATGTCAACTGCTTTAATTAGTGAGCAAGTGCCTAAAAAGTATGTTGGATCTGTTGATTTTAATCCACATATTGTAAACCTCCTTGCCAACATATGTTCTCGTCATAAAATACAATTTGGAATACGATCATGCAATCTATATACCATTATCCGCAATGATCGTGACAAAATTGACAAAGGGAAAAAATGGGGTGTGTATGTTATTCCTAAGCTCGACACTATCTCTGGTGAACTAAACAATCATTATGTGGGTTCTACCAAAAGAAATTTGGATTTGAGATTAAATGAACACAGATATGATCTAAAAATGAATCACCAAAGCACCTCTTTTGCAAGAACCATAAGTGCTGGAAATTCCATCCCAGACTGGGACAACGCTAAAATCATAAACACACCTAACTCTGTTTATTCCTTGTTATTTGCAGAAAGCCTCTATATTTCGGCTTATAATACACGTTGCTGTAATGACTATTATCCTTATGTTTTACCTGAACCTTGGAGCAATCTTGTTGGGAAGGACAGCACAATAGCAATTGCTTCTGTTAAGTGATCATTGGCTAACTATGCCTTTTTTTGATTGTCTTGTTATCTGGTATATCATGTGACATTGACATTACCTTTCCCATGATGCATCTACTAAACGTACTTAAGACCAGCATGTAGCCACATGGTGAAATTACATCTGATGAAGGTGTCAATGTGACACCGAAAGTGCTCATGTGTTTTTAAACTGTATATAGATTTCATTTTTTAGCTGAAAAATATCATCGTGCAACAAGACGGATTTCTTTTAATACTAGTATTCATGCACGAATTATAGTGTCTACCGTCATACTTCCGCATTTTTTATTGTGAATCACAGTCTTCTTCAAAATTCATCATGTGGAGCCATGCTATGCAATCATTTAGAAGTTTTCGTGGAAAACTTTCAAGGGAATCGACACATTTGTCATTTTTACTAAATTGCAGAGATTTAAATGTCATTCCACGACATCTGCGTATCTTCAATTCTCCATTTAACAGACGAGACGCCAGGATTATAAGGACTGCCGAAAGGAAGAGACTACTTCAACAGATCAGAAGTAAGCGCAGCAGTATTGACTTCTTTAATAAGAAATGCTATACCTGTTACTCATTCCTAGCTGATTCCTCACACCCAATAATTTTGGACCGTACATTATTCATAATTACAGCAATAATCGAAAATGAAATGAAGATTTTATTTAACACCCATGTGAAAAAACTAAGATTGTTGGTAGATTCTGAAGTTCGTAGTAGAACGCATAAGCTGTTCGGATTTCAAACAAGACATCCTATCGGCCTTTCTGAACAAGGATCATTACATGGATCACCTAATGTGGGTAATGGATTGGATTTGCATGAACTGGACCATGACAGCCATAACTCTGATTCACATATTGGAGTCAGAAGCCTAAGTGATAAAGTTCTGAATCCCATTCAACTAAGAGCCTTGCAACGAGGTTACAAGTTCGCTTACCCTAACCAACGTAAAGTGGACTTATTCAAAACAGTTCCGCAAATTGAAAAAATTCTATATTCATTTCCAATAGAAGATAGGAACTTCGCAAGAATACAAATCGCAAGGTCTCTTCACAAACACAATCCATGACGGTGTAAAACCACCGAAGAATGCCAGCTTCATGAGGAAATTCAGCAGTTGATTGAATTGAAAAAGGACCCAGATATTGCCATTCTTTTAGCTGATAAAACTAGTCAAGTTGTGCTCTTAAATCAAAGTGATTATATTAAAAAAATGCTCAATGCCATTTCTAGTGTCCCTCATGTAATAGTGAAACGAGACCCCACCAGGTCTACTGTTAGTGCTTTAAGCCGCCTTAAGAACTCTTCAGCTCCTCCGGACTCCTTTTCAAAAGCCTTCAATCCACCCCCCGGCTGCCATGTGACTGATTTATTTGGTAGATTAAAACTACACAAGGAAGGGTACCCTATTCGCCCTCTTGTATCAGGTTACTTTGCCCCCACCCGACCTTTGGAAAAAGCTTTGGCAAGTTAGCTCACCAAATTTACAGTGAATTCTTCCTACTCAATAAAGAGCACCACACAAGCTATTGATAGGTTAAAGTTAATTCAGCCACTACCAAATTCCTATTTTTTGGCTTCCCTAGATGTAGTTTCGTTATACACGAATGTACCTATGGAAGCTACATTTCAATTGATTCAGGCTTTGCTCATTGATTCTGACATTCCTGCCAATGATATTGCTTTCATAATGAATGCTCTTCATCTCATTAAAAAGCGTTCATTTTTCAAATTTCAGAACATATTTTACCAACAAACCGACGGGACAGCCATGGGTTCACCTTTATCCGCAGTCTTAGCAGAAATTCTTCTACACCATATTGAAAATAAAGTCATACAAGAATTCCCACAAAAACCTAGTCTCTATATCCGTTACGTTGATGACATCTTGGTAATTTGGCCATATACCATAAATCAGTTACATCAGTTTGTCAACGCTTTGTTTGCTCAATACCCCTCCATCAAACTCACGATAGAACTTGAAAATAATTTCGTCTTACCTTATCTTGACTTTCAAATTATTCGTACCCGTTCTGACAATTCCCTGTTTTTTGCCGTTTATCGAAAACCTACTTCCACACCCACTCTAATTCCGTACAATTCTGCTCACATTTTTCAGCATAAAATTTCTGCTCTGCACTTCCTATTTAAAAGAGCATATTCACATTCTTCAACCCATTTCGCCAGAGCTCAAGAACTGCAATGGATATCATCATTCGCTAAAAACCATGGTTACCCGGACAACGTTGTTAAGGGAGTGCACAATAAAGTACGGTTTTCTATGTCAACTGCTTTAATTGTGAGCAAGTGCCTAAAAAGTATGTTGGATCTGTTGATTTTAATCCACATATTGTAAACCTCCTTACCAACATATGTTCTCGTCATAAAATACAATTTGGAATACGATCATGCAATCTATATACCATTATCCGCAATGATCGTGACAAAATTGACAAAGGGAAAAAATGGGGTGTGTATGTTATTCCTATGCTCGACACTATCTCTGGTGAACTAAACAATCATAATGTGGGTTCTACCAAAAGAAATTTGGATTTGAGATTAAATGAACACAGATATGATCTAAAAATGAATCACCAAAGCACCTCTTTTGCAAGAACCATAAGTGCTGGAAATTCCATCCCAGACTGGGACAACGCTAAAATCATAAACACACCTAACTCTGTTTATTCCTTGTTATTTGCAGAAAGCCTCTATATTTCGGCTTATAATACACGTTGCTGTAATGACTATTATCCTTATGTTTTACCTGAACCTTGGAGCAATCTTGTTGGGAAGGACAGCACAATAGCAATTGCTTCTGTTAAGTGATCATTGGCTAACTATGCCTTTTTTTATTGTCTTGTTATCTGGTATATCATTTGACGTTGACATTACCTTTCCCATGATGCATCTACTCCACGTACTTAAGACCAGCATGTAGCCACATGGTGAAATTACATCTGATGAAGGTGTCAATGTGACACCGAAAGTGCTCATGTGTTTTTAAACTGTACATAGATTTCATTTTTTAGCTGTATAAATATCATCGTGCAACAAGACGGATTTCTTTTAATACTAGTATTCATGCACGAATTATAGTGTCTATGCGTCAGCCTTTTGCAAGAGTCGGACACGAGGTATAAATTAAAGAAAAAGAAGAAAAAAGTATTTTTTGCTGAATCAATAGAACAAGATCTGTAAATCAATGCACCGAAGTTGTCTTACTTATTAACTTTTTTTTGGGGGGGATAGGGGTGTTCTTTCAGTGCAAATGGAAAAATTAAAACGGAATTTTCGTTTTTTATTTAGCCACCAAAATTCCTTAAAATCGAGTTGCTAAACAAACTAAGTTTCATTGCATTTGTCTTTCACTAATAGAATCAACGTATTGTATCACTTGCCCTCGAAAAACAGCTCCCCCTAAAGCATTAATAAATAAAAAAAACCTTATAACGGTGAGTTTACAGATCTTGTTCTATTTACTCAGTACAAATACCTTTTTTTACCATCACAAATATCTGTTTCAAATAGTTGGAGAGAACATAGTCTCAACTGTTAGAGTTTCGTAAGTATCTAAGTTCGGGATATCACCGTCGCGTTACATAGCACCAGTCCACTAGGTAGGGCGTTCACGGCAAGGTCTTCCTGTGATGACGTCAAGAACTGGTGCTGCGGCCTTGTAGAACCGATTTTCAACAGCTGCTGGTGTGACACCATTTCATTTAAATCATTCTGACATGACGTCAGAGATGCATTACGTTACACGATTAACGTCCCACAATCAAGGTTTTGGAAATAAGAAAGCGTTACGTCAGGTATTTTAGTCCTACTTTGTCGTTCATAAACGCCATATAGAAATTCATTTAGAATCCTATCGTCTGTTTGCCTGACTGTTAACCGTTTCATAGGAAATTCTGGCTATAGGTATCTCTAATTTTTTTATTCGGTTGGGTAATTGCCTAATTTCCCACGTTGACCAGACGGATTGGGAAATATATTTTTCTGCTACTCTCAGCATGAGGAGAAACACCCAAAGTGAATACGGGACCGACTTGACAGGGCGCCATCTACGCATTGGCATCCCCAAGCTCGGGGAGGCTGTGGAAATCCCCAGAAAATCGCAGAGTAGATGGCCGGCAGGTCCGAGATTCGAACACCCGACAAGAATTCTGTCATATGAAATTTAATTTTAAGATTTCCCTTGCGAACCTAACAGGTTAATTTTCTCATTTAAGTCTAAAAATTGAGAGTTCCAATATTACAGTGTATGTATGTTTCTTATTTCATGCGCAGCTGAAGAAACAAGATTTAGGAACTTTCTTTTCCCTTTTTTCTTAAACTACGAAATTCTCAGAATATAACTATTTTTTCTTATCGCGGTGTATAACCAGTAATTATTGTACTTATATTTGTAGAAGAAATAAAAAAAACAAAAAGAAAAGAAAAATGCAATTAGATCCGTATTAAACTACACTAAGTAATATTAATGCTCCAAATCCTACTGGTTACGGTTATTTTCTTAACAGGTAGTCGAAAACGACGAATGCCAAAGAGGAAATTTGCGTGCAGATCCAGGCTACACACGTAGATTCATTCGGCTTCTGTATTGCAGCTAAATATATTACAGAAAGTTTAGGCAGTATAACTACAGTGAAATATACCAATGAATCGAAACGATGTTCAATTACATTCGTATCATACCGTAATTCGAGACGGAATGGAGACAACATAAAATCTGCAATAATAAAGAAACCAGGCACACGGGTTCACTTGCACAGGGAACAATTTGGAATTTTCATTTTCATGACTACAGTTTCATAATATAACGAAGCTGTGAAGTTATTTATGTAAAAAATACACAGAAGACACATACGAAGCTTTCGTTTTGTGAAACGTACTGCCATTTTTGCGTTTTTGAATTAAACAATATACAAGAGTAAGCTATGTGAGCAATAGGAAAAATTTAAATATATATTTGCACGAACTATGTCGTAAGTTAAGTTATTTATGTGCAAAACTATTAACTTATGATGTTCATCATTAAAAGTTGCAATTCTGAATTTAAGGGTATAACATCATTACTGCTTCCTTTAACCAACTTCACGTAGAAACACTTTCTCCTAAGCGTTTCTTAGTGCTGCGGGGTAAACCATTCTACGGTAAGGAGAGGAAAATATGTTTTTTTTGCACGGCCCCTTAATCGATGTATGCTTGAGCTTTCGCTTATATCTCAGGAAGGTTTTATGCTACCGCTCTGAAAATTTGAATTTAAGCATTTAATGATATTTCGCATTCAATGGACTAATAACGAGATATGGTCATAATTATTTTTTTTTTCACGATCATATTTCATAATTTATAATTCCCTTAATATACCCGTTCTGATCTTGTGTAAGGGCTCATATTATCTGGGCCTCTTTGTGTTTTACTGTTGCAACATCGAATCACGGTATCTGTTCTCGATTAAATTATACAAGTCAAAATCAACTTTTGCAGTTTAACATTAGCGGCATCTTTTTTCCGTAGCTCAGTGTACACGTATTTATTGGTCGATTCGTATGAAATTTGGAATTTAAGGGTTTTATTATGTGCTGAATAGAATGTGCGTAAAACAACACCTCTTATATGGAAAAATGCGAAGATAGATAGCTAATTAGCATGTTAATTAGCTTATTTAGCATGTTTCTTCACATCACATAATAGTTCCCTTTAAGTGCTTTCCAACGGTACCTTACTTGTTTTCATGCGACAAACGGTTCGAAAGTTAAGGGGGTGGCTTGTTTTTTTTGTTTTTTTTTGTGGACTGTACATGCTTTAATAGTAGATTTATGAAGCTACATATACAAACCAAGCACGCATGCGAATGCTCCACGCTTATGTAGTAGTTTTATGAAGGTACACATGCAACATTAACACGCATGCAAATAGTCCATGCTATTATAGACAGTGAAAAATATAAGTTCATATATTTTATGTTTACATATTTAATTTTTGAAGCAAAAAGTAGTATGAATGACGGAACTTTTTTGAATCTGATACAAAATTGTAATTTCAATTCAATGTCTTTATTTGTTTGAGTTTTAAAAAACAGAAAGAAAACATACAGAAATCGTTCAAATTTTAATCAATCTGAGACCACATAGTAGCGTATGCAAGTATCATTTGTAACATGCTTTTTGTCTTAAAATATAAATTTGGGAAAGTGAAATAAAGTCTTACATGTGATTTTACTTAAATATCTAATACGCCTTTCATGTATTTTATTCTACGGTCCATGCTAAATACTGTCCATTCAATACGTGATATTTTGAAGAAAAACTTAAATTACATATACATTCTACAGAACCAAATACGTATTTGTTATACCATATTATGAATTCAGTCGTAACGTAAGTGACGTAGTTAAAATTTTCATTTCATTATATACAAAAGTAATAAATATATAGTTAGCAGTTTTGTACTCTGATTTTAAAACAGTAGGATCATGGTAAATTAAAAACCTTTGAGTAGGTTTATGTTATATTCAACATTCATTCTATGCTGTTTTAAATTTGGCATCTTGTCTTTTCTTACCTATTTTAGGAGGTAAGAAATGACAAGCTGATATGTGTTCCCGCAAAATGAACAGAACGTGAATAGAAAATAATGCAGTATAGCTCATGCACCAGTATTTTAACCTAAAGCAACACAGCTAAATCTGAAAGCAGTGAACTCCGATTTTTATCTGAAAGTAGTTGTTCTGGCTCTCTTAGATTGATTTTGTTTAAAAAAATATCTCAGTTGAAATTAAAACCACTCCTACGTGCGTTTGAGCAAGATAGGTAGATTTCCTATAAGCTCTGTTGATTGTTCTTTCTGTTACAAACTTCGCAAAATTCCAAAGACGCACTGTGCGACATAGTGTTTTGCGGAAAACCATATTTATGAATTCGGTTTTACATAAATGTAACTGAATTTTGTTACTTACATTTGTTTTTAATGAATTCATTGAAGAAAAAACTTAAATCTCCAATTGAAGAAAAACTTAAGTCTCAAATAATAGATAAAAAGACGATAAGGCAAACCATTCTTTTGCGGGGTTAACGCACCATCAATATGGTAATATAAGAAAGACAAAGAGGGCACAGGCTTTTACAGTCGGCGTAATAAGAGATTTCCCTGCGAAATAATCGTCGATGTAGTGTGCTGTAACACTTTCAAATCTTTCGTTATTCTTTGATGTCCAACAATTTGTCGTCACTGTTACAGAGTTCGCATCCTTCAATGTAGTTTCTATGAAAATTTTAATTACTCATACATTAACGAAAATATCTATTTCGATGTCATTTCTTGTTTTCTCTGTTTCCCGAGCTTCTTCCGACAACTGAAATGTCCAAATTGAAAAGACATATCCACTCTGAAAGTAATTTTTTTGACACAAATCGCCTTTAAGTTGGTAGCAAGCCGTGGCGTTCACACCACGAAAAACTGTTTCATCAAAACATCTCTTCTTATTCCATGTCTTATAGTACAGTAAAGGAACGAGTTGGAAGCCAAAAGCAAGTTGCGGTATCCCGCTGCGAAAAAGGTGTTTAAGAAACAGAGTGAAATCTACAGCTACTTAGGTAGAATGCGCGTGACAAAGTGTTGAGAGTCCCAAAGAAAGAATTAATGTGCCATCTATCGACCGATCTGTAATCCTAACAAATTACCATAATTAGGGTGGAGCGGGACATGTTTGAAAGAATAGCCCCAAAGTCTTAGTGAAATAAAACATGTGTTAATTTATTTTTTTTCGTTTCTGAGATCGTGTATTAGAAAAAGGTGGTGTAATAGTTCAATATGTATTAAAAAAGATGATGTAATAGTTCCATATGTATTGAAAAAGATGTTATATCCTGAGTAATATTAGTGTGTCGTGGAAACAAATTGCGTTTTTCTTTAAGGCATTTCCACGACGTTAATACGCATATTTTCTCCGGATGAGCTTCCTGTGTTTCGTACTTTAAACCAGACGTGAAGCACATGTCGCGACCAATGCCTTGAACTTGTAGCGCAGTCCAAAGCAATGGCTACAATGTTTGGAATGTTGGTTCTATTGCACTGGAAATAGTGGTTAAAAGCTTCTGAAGCATTCCGCAATGTTAAAAGACCTGGCAATTACTCATCCCGTTCAAACCTGTTTCCTAAAATGGTTGGTTTCTGATTTGAATTTGAAAAGAAAGGAAGTTTCAGGTACGGACTTTGCTGTCAATACGATATCCTTCAAGTTACTGTGTAAGACAGTACACCGGCAAGCTCTTGGAAATTGTGAGACAAACAGACAATTTCTATATCTACCATCACTGAGCTCCTACAAATTTTCGAAAAAGTTTACAGACGATGCCCAGCGGTAATTAATGAGCTCACTGTATTAAGCACCCCACAGCATCGTGTCGATGAATGTAAGGAACTACTGAGAATTCCGTGTAATACTCAATTTATCAAACGAATTATTACCGGGTATAAAAATCTGGTATATCTGCGTAATCCAGATTCTTTACTTCAGTGGCTAAATAGAAGTAAATCAATTGTCCTTTCTGACCCAACTTCGGCTACAATTAGACAAATTTCAGCCCTTAAAAGAGAGGGTTTGTTGCCTAGTGAGATTCATTCTATGTTAAGGAGTGTTGTTGGCCCTGCCATTCCCAATATATTTGGCACCGTTAAGACTCACAAGCCTGGTTTGCCTCTTTGCCAGCTCGTTTCTAGTTGTAACAGTCCTTTAAGACCATTAGAGATGGCGTTGGCACGTTACCTTCGGCCTTTTGTCCAATCCTCACCTTATTCCATCACCAGTTCCCTCCAGGCCATTGCCCGTATTCGAGAATTCAGAAGCTTGGGCTCCTCTTTCATTTTGGCATCATTGGATGTGGAATCGTTATATCCGAGTGTTCCATTGAACGTAGCTCACGATTTGATTATTTCTAAGTTGTCCGACTTGGGAACTATTCCCCTAATGCAAGTTCAGGCAATTTCCGATGCTTTAAATATTATTGCAAAAAGATCCTTTTTTCGCTTTAATGGGACCATTTACCGTCAGGGAGGTGGCACTCCTATGGGCTCGCCTCTCTCTGCTGTTTTGGCAGAGGTGATCATGCAAGATTTGGAGGACGATATTTTAGCCAGCGCAGAGAAGGTTCCAGCACTGTACTTGCGTTACATCGATGATGTTTTTGTCGTTTGGCCACATTCTGGTGATGCTTTGCTTTCTTTTAGAAGCCTTTTGTCGTCTAAATATGCTACTATTAACCTGACGATAGAATGGGAGGAAAATTTTAAGATCCCTTTCTTGGACCTTCTAATCTCCAGGCATGTTAATAAAGATTTTTGACTTTTGAAGTGTATCGGAAGGCCGTTGGTTCTTTTGATATCATTCCGCACGCCTCTTTCCACCCGGCTAGATATAAACTTCAGCTATTCGGGCTTTGGTGAATAGAGCGTATACCCATTCCTCGTGCATTGCTGCTCGGAATAAAGAACTTCTTTTATTAAAACCATTGTGATGGAACATGGGTATGGTGTTGGTATTGTGAAAAAGTTGTGTGCTCGGCATAGGAGAAGTAATTCGTCTTCGTTGTGTGTTGAGCGCGAGCAGATTACTTATGTGGGATCAATGTCTTTCTTTCCACCGGTTACAAATGCATTACGGAGAGTGTGTAAAAAACACAAAAAAGATTTTGGTGATGTGGCCTCTAACCTTCGGAGCATGTTTAGGGAGGATCGTGAGCCCAAACCTATCCAAGAACAGTGGGGCTTGAACTGTGTGCCCTTGAAGACCGACGTTGCTGCGGCTCCTAATTCATGGTACATAGGATCCACTCTTCGTAATTTAGGAGTTAGAGTGACTGAACATCAGTACACTGTAAAGACTGGATCTACTACTACTGCCCTTGCACGCCTGGTTAAGTCTGGAACTCATCTGCCCTCTTGGTCTGAGACTTATTTATTACTTAAGACCAGAGGTAGGTATATGACTCTCTTCGCCGAAAGTTTGTATATTGACGTTTTTAAGGACGTATGCTGTAACGATGACTTACCTGCACATGTACATGCACCGTGGATTCGCTTATTTAATTTTTTATGTCGTGCGAAGTACCCTACTGCGGGTGTTGATAACGGACCCTGTGCTTATTTTTCACTTCGGTGAATATGTATTTGTAATCTATTTGGTGTTTTCTTTCTTTGCTTTGTTTCTCGCTGTAACCGAGTTGTGACGCGGATATCATGTCACTCACCGGGATCGCTGTTGTCTTCGGGACTATCTATATATTAAGTGTGTGTGTTCTCCTAGCGCCAGTTCTTTTAACCTGATGACGCACAGGGTGCCTGTTGCGAAAGATCTTGTTTTTACCTAATATGCCTTTTAGTAGTAAAATTATAATTGTACGTTTTGGGTAGTTTTCTACATGCTTAGACAGCTGCCTTTTTATTCTTCTTGAAATTTTTAGCATGTAACTTTTATGATTGACGATTGTGAAGCTGTGGAACGATATAATGGTACGTGCTTTTTGCCATTTTTTCTGTGAACCGTCTAGACTGCGACGCGCAATCGGCTTGTTCTTCGATACTCAAAGAAGACTGCGTGTGGAGGAGATGCACCTTAATTTTCTGAGGAATTGCAGAGAACTTCGGATTATTCCTAACTTCCTTTCATTGAGATGTGTTCCATCCTCACATCAAGACAACTTGGTACTGAGAAATGCGGAAGTTAAGCGGTTAGTGAAAGCAATTCGCCTGAAATATTGCCTTTTGGATACATTGCATCGTCGTACATATTTGGCGTACCGTTTTCTAGGTCATTTGGCCCACCCCTATCTGTTTGAGAGACTTATGATTGTCCACAACTCTATGTTGAACACTGAGCTGCAAATATTTCAAAGTACACATATTCATAAGCTAAGAATACTTGTATCTCGAGCCACTGATGGTACCACACGGGGTGATGCCTCCCTCCCCCAGAATTTGTCTTCAGCACCTCGATTAAAATTTCATAATTTTAGTGATGTTTAGTTGAATCCAGTTCAGGTTCGGGCATTAAATAGGGGGTCGAAATTCAACTGCACCACCGATGGTGTTAATGCTTTCCGTGTTATTACAGAGACCGAGAACATTATTCATGCTTTGCCTTTGGAGGACCAGGATTCTGCTAGGCAAAAAATTGCGAAGATTCGCAGTCAAATTGGGCCTCAGGTGCCCTCGGCGATGACAGTGTATTACAGTGAAGAGAAGAAACAGTTGTGTGAATTGAGAAATAACCCTAACATTGTTATCACCGTTGCAGACAAGGCTCACGACGTCGTTTTTTTAAATCGGAAGGATTATATTCAGAAGATGAACAATGTGATTAATACTATTCCTCACTCAATTTTCGTTTCTGACCCAACTTCGGCTACTATTAGACAAATTTCAGCCCTTAAAAGAGAGGGTTTGTTGCCTAGTGAGATTCATTCTATGTTAAGGAGTGTTGTTGGCCCTGCCATTCCTAATATATTTGGCACCGTTAAGACTCACAAGCCTGGTTTGCCTCTTCGCCCGCTCGTTTCTAGTTGTAACAGTCCTTTAAGACCATTAGAGAGGGCGTTGGCACGTTACCTTCGGCCTTTTGTCCAATCCTCACCTTATTCCATCACCAGTTCCCTCCAGGCCATTGCCCGTATTCGAGAATTTGAGGCTTGGGCTCCTCTTTCATTTTGGCATCATTGGATGTGGAATCGTTATATCCGAGTGTTCCATTGAACGTAGCTCACGATTTGATTATTTCTAAGTTGTCCGACTTGGGAACTATTCCCCTAATGCAAGTTCAGGCAATTTCCGATGCTTTAAATATTATTGCAAAAAGATCCTTTTTTGCTTTAATGGGACCATTTACCGTCAGGGAGGTGGCACTCCTATGGGCTCGCCTCTCTCTGCTGTTTTGGCAGAGGTGATCATGCAAGATTTGGAGGACGATATTTTAGCCAGGGCAGAGAAGGTTCCAGCACTGTACTTGCGTTACATCGATGATGTTTTTGTCGTTTGGCCACATTCTGGTGATGCTTTGCTTTCTTTTAGAAGCCTTTTGTCGTCTAAATATCCTACTATTAACCTGACGATAGAATGGGAGGAAAATTTTAAGATCCCTTTCTTGGACCTTCTAATCACCAGACATGTTAATAAAGATTTTTGACTTTTGAAGTGTATCGGAAGGCCATTGGTTCTTTTGATATCATTCCACACGCCTCTTTCCACCCGGCTAGATATAAACTTGCAGCTATTCGGGCTTTGGTGAATAGAGCGTATACTCATTCCTCGTGCATTGCTGCTCGGAATAAAGAACTTCTTTTTATTAAAACCATTGTGATGGAACATGGGTATGGTGTTGGTATTGTGAAAAAGTTGTGTGCTCGGCATAGGAGAAGTAATTCGTCTTCGTTGTGTGTTGAGCGCGAGCAGATTACTTATGTGGGATCAATGTCTTTCTTTCCACCGGTTACAAATGCTGCATTACGGAGAGTGTGTAAAAAACACAAAAAAGATTTTGGTGATGTGGCCTCTAACCTTCGAAGCATGCTTACGAAGGATCGTGAGCCCAAACCCATCCAAGAACAGTGGGGCGTGTACTGTGTGCCCTTGAAGACCGATGTTGCTGCGGCTCCTAATTCATGGTACATAGGATCCACTCTTCGTAATTTAGGAGTTAGAGTGACTGAACATCAGTACACTGTAAAGACTGGATCTACTACTACTGCCCTTGCACGCCTGGTTAAGTCTGGAACTCATCTGCCCTCTTGGTCTGAGACTTATTTATTACTTAAGACTAGAGGTAGGTATATGACTCTCTTCGCCGAAAGTTTGTATATTGGCGTTTTTAAGGACGTATGCTGTAACGATGACTTAACTGCACATGTACATGCACCGTGGATTCGCTTATTTAATTTTTTATGTCGTGCGAAGTACCCTACTGCGGGTGTTGATAACGGACCCTGTGCTTATTTTTCACTTCGGTGAATATGTATTTGTAATCTATTTGGTGTTTTCTTTCTTTGCTTTGTTTCTCGCTGTAACCGAGTTGTGACGCGGATATCATGTCACTCACCGGGATCGCTGTTGTCTTCGGGACTATCTATATATTAAGTGTGTGTGTTCTCCTAGCGCCAGTTCTTTTAACCTGATGACGCACAGGGCGCCTGTTGCGAAAGATCTTGTTTTTACCTAATATGCCATTTAGTAGTAAAATTCTAATTGTACGTTTTGGGTAGTTTTCTACATGCTTAGAAAGCTGCTTTTTTATTCTTCTTGAGAAGTAAACCAGCTTTACCTACAACCAGACGCTGACGTTTTGAGAAAATGTTCATCTGATGCGTTTTGGTGGAATTATGGAACTGTCATTCCATTTGAGCGGATTATTTAATTTCCATATTCACCGTTCACTAAATCGAGAAAAAGATGATGAAAAGGGAACAAATAGTTGCTCAGTTACACTATTATTTCATTATCTAAGTTCCTTCTGGCACTGCTTTTTTGTACCAGAGCAGCTCAAATGAAACTTCTGTGAATTTGAATTAAACGTAGCTCCCCTCCCCGTTAGCGGAATGATCTGAGCACCAACTTGTGTCCATTCGTCTGAGATGGGTCTGGGTTTTAATTCCGGTTAGGCATGGATGTTGTATTTGTCTTACTGCACTGTTTCTTTCCCTTCCCTGGAACCAGTGGCCCTAAATTTGGGACAGGCGACTCCTTATAGCCCATTGTGTTTCTCACTGTGGTCGTTAATCCTCCAATCAAAAAAGAAAAGAAAAACAGAAGAAAAGAAATAAACATATTATCTAATGAAGTTAACATCATTGTGGGATCACATGATTTTTGACTTGCGTGCTTGGAAAGAAATTTCCACAGCAAAGCATGTCATATTTCCCGGAAAATTTAATGTACATATGCACTTGTGGAGCGGCGGCATATATGTGGAAAGTAGTTGCCGGTCTTACTGTAATTCTATTAAAGCATCTGATTAACGCCTTCTGCTATTGGATGTTAAAGATCATGCCACTCCTTTAAATGCAACAACTCGTAATGCATTGGAGCTCGAGGCACATGCACCCTCCTTTGGGAAAGGGTCTCTCGTAGGGATATGTAGAATAGGATTAGGACAGAAGTATATAGAAAATTGATTCCATTACACCTCATAAAGAATTACTTAAAAAATGACAGCTAGGAAAAACTAAAATCCGTTTACCCACTTCTCGTATGATACTATAAATCGTAATATAAGAATAAACACAATGTTTGCTTCGTAACGTAATCTCCCAGTCCATAATTCAGGTTCAGAGAAGCATATTGTTAGCTAGCTTTGGTCCACAGTCTTGAATCAAATGCAAAAAGTCAATCAAGGATAGGACCGAACTGCCAATTCATTACTCTGGTCCAGAGAGCCGTTAAAACAGGAAAAACGCGTATATGTTTTGTAGAGCGTTAAACTTAAATGAAAGAGAAGCATCATTTAATATATGCAGTCATTTAAATACAACTGAAAAGTTAATAGACGCAGAATAATTTCGTTCTACCTTAGAATTAAACCAAAGCATAGCTAAATTATTATTCGTGTTGGTAGCTGCTCTGTGAGAAACGGCAATAATTTCCCTTGGAAACTTGTGAGTTTTCGTCCAATAATAACCTACACTTTCTTAAGATACAGGAGGTTTATTTCATATATTCGCATCTGAACCTCAGAATATTATCACGTCCTAATTCTCTTGTCACAAAAAATACAGTGACTTCAACGAGATCCACGTTTTCTCACCTGCATTAGACAGTCATCACTTGCGCAGTGCCGAGGTCCACGATTCCAGTTGCTCAGTTGGGTTTTATAGAAACAAAAACAAACAGTTGCAAATCAATCCTTTCTTACGCCTCAAAGAGACCATGAGTAAAGCAGGTTTTTTTCCTGTCAACTGGTTCATGTGTCGATTTCCAAAAAAAAAGAAAAAGAAAATGCTTTTAGCAGCTCCAGCAAATGACTTAAATGACTTCTGAGACGATACTGTATTCGTGCTCTGAAACGAAAAAAAAAACAGAAAAAAAGGAAACTATCACACAGCTAATTATATCATAGCAAAGAAAGTGCAAAAATCGGAATAAATTGTGCAAGTAGTTTATATAGACTTTAAGCCACCGTCATTAAATCTCAAGAATAAAATGAATCCTCTCCGACAAATCTTTGCAAAAGAATCATACCAATCTTTCCTCTGATGGTAATCCTGCATCCGTGTAAGCTAAATATTTAGAGATATCTTTGCTAATTACTAGCTAGCCAAAATGTTCTCAGAAAATACTTTTATAGTGACGTAAAATAGATTCAACAAATTTTATTTCGGGCATTATAGAATTCTATGTCAGGAATTGTAAACATTTCACCATGAATACCAACTTTGTGTTGCAGCTGTGAATTCGACTTTAGAGAGATTTTTTACTTGTCAAAAATGTCCCCACTCGGTGTGCGACACATGTCCAAACTTATCCTGCTTGTAGTCATTACTAACTAAACACATGCCATTTCACACGTTCTATCGAGGTTCTGCTGTATTTTATTTTGATTTTAATTAATTAACAATGGCCTTGTCTTTAAAAATATTTCTGTATATCTAATTTTATTTTCATGTTCGGATATTTTTTGAAATACAAAAGAAAAGCAACGATAAATCTCGATTGTTTTCTGAATTGAAATATTACCAGAATTAATAAAATTGTATTTATAAACACATATTTTAATTGCCAAAGTTATAATAAAAGTGTTTATCAGTTAAATGACGGGGACAGGAGTTCAAGAGCAGAAAAACTATTTTTTTAACTTCTTGCTTTGCTATTTAATCCTACAAGAAGACATTTGCATTACATTTAAAAAAAACATTTGCTTACTCTTGAATTTCCCCAAGTACAATAGCTTATCATTCCACAATTACAGAAATATAAAAGGAAACATCTAACTGGTTTTTCAATTTGAGATTTATCGTCGGAGATATTTTTGGGTGGATTTAGTCTCTTGCCGAGAAGAAAAGTTGTTTGGTGTATCTGAACTGACTTGACGTTGAATCGACAGCAAAATTACAAACGTTAACCTCTATTTTATTGCGGAACATCAGGAAAAGGCGTAATGATTTCCTCCTCTTTAAGGTGAAAGCCCGGCAAAATACTACCCTGAAACACTGCTGGGAAAGATGTCACTCCCGAATCTCACAAATTTATTTTTATGTAATGATTTTATGGATCATAAACTAAAACAAATACTTTTGATTAGAAAAAGAGACATATAAGGAGAAGCGACGCCATTGTCCACGCAGAGTGAGTGCGAAAGCTTCTGAAGCCGGCGTCATAACTGAGGAGATAGATCGGAAGCAGACGCTAACCGATCGAACGGCCGTACTAATATCTATGATCAGTATTTAAAATAAAATCTCATTCCGTACGCAAAAGAAACTATGCCGCCCCGGTGGCGCAGTGGTCTAAGAGATGGCCTCTGATCATTCGTCCGAACGGGGTCCGGGTTCGGCTCCCGGCGAGGCATGGATGTTGTGTTTGTCTTACGGCACTGGTTCTCTCCCTTCCCTGAAACCAGTGACCCTAAATTAGGGACGGTGACTGCTTATAGCCCATTGAGTTGCTCACGGTGGTCGTTAAGCCTCCAATAAAAAAAAACTTTGCTTAAGAAAGTAGCATTCATATAGTCACCTGGACTCATTTGCCCCTGTCACTTACTTATTTTTGAGTTATTCCAACTATTTGGAACCTCATGAAAAAAATTTATTTCGAAGTAAATATAAGAAAACTCAGAGTTCATATCACAATACTTCTCTTATCAGCACTGAACAGAATGCCAAAGCCAGAAAAAATTTCAGCAAGTGTTGGAAGTTAGTTTGGACTGATAATTTCGTTCAATCCAGTGGTCCCCTGATGAGCCGCTATAAACTTCCGACTAGTTTTAATATGGATAAATGTTCACAATAATTTTTTTCTAGAATTAACTATCATATTAGAAATATTGTCGAAATTATCGATGTTTACACTAAACACTCTTTTTTTAATATCGTGAAATTCACAAGCGTAATGGGAAAAAGAGTAGTGCCGATATTTTCAAAGTGATCCTGTTAACATGGTAACAAAAGTACTGCCCTGATATTGGGCTTGTGAACAGGAAATGCAAGCGAAGTATTGTTATTTATTTAATAATGCCCGTCATTGAAGTATAATGGGAGCTCTACATACAGTAATATCAGCTCGATATTCTGGAAGTGGTGTGCAACCACACGATATTTACTAGTTGAAGCGCAGTCGTTTTGAGGAGAATCAAAGTGGCTGATCAAGAAATATTAATTTCGGCCATTTTCGTTTGATCAGTACACACTTTAAGATTTAAGATTCTAAAGTTCCCAAGCATAAATGAAATGTGTAAAGAAAAGAACTTTGTAACCCCTATTTCTTTGAACTAAAATTCTGTAAAATACACTGCTGGCCACCCAAAATGCAACACCAAGAAGGACACGAGATAGCAAAGCCAGATTTACAGGACACATAACAATAGATACAAACATGAAACGATTGAGCTTACAGGCCCGTGTAACTTGCGGAACACGCAGACATCAATAGTTCGTGTGGCCCCCATGGCTAGTAATAACGGCCGCTGCACGCTGCGGCATCGAACGAAAGAGGCTTTGGATGTGAGCTTAGGGTATGTCGGTCCAGGCAACTTCCACACGTTGCCACAGTTCATCAGGCGTAGCAGCGGGTAGTGCTTGTCGGGCCACTCGGTTGCCGATCAGTGACCAGACATATTCGACGGGCGACATATCGGACGAACAGGCATGCCACGGCAGCAGTGACTCCTGGTGGGCCGTGAAGAATTGTTGCGCGATGCGTGCCACGTGCGGGTGCGCATTGTCCTCTCGAAAGGTGGCCGCTGGCTTGTCCTGCAGGTAAGGGAGGATTACAGGCTCCAAAATGTCGGAGTTGGTGCGGTGGCTGCTGAGTGTGCCGGCGATGCGTACCAGAGGGGTGCGGGCGTCATATCCAATTGCGCCCCAAACCATAACGCAAGGTGACGGACCGGTATGGTGATGCATATTGCAGACGTCATACAGTCTCTCGCATCGGGACCGCCAAAAGCTGATCCGACCATCGTGGTATTGCAGGCAGATGCGTGATTCGTCGGAGAAGAAAATGTCGTGCCATTCCGTAGTCCAGGTGCGGCGTTCAACGGCACACTGCCACCGCACTCCCCGGTGGTGTAACGTCAATGGTAATCGGAGCAATGGGCGCCGTGCAACAAGTCCTTGCTCCTGCAGACGACGTCGAACGGTACGTGCTGACACAAGTTCTTGCGCAACACACCCTAATTCTTGCGCTAACGTTCGTGATTTGGCAGTGCGAGCCATCAATGCCCGCCGCACAACATGCCGGTTCTCCCGTTCGGTGGTGTGCCACAGCTGCGGCAATCGCTCACGTCGTTCCGTCCATCCCTTCTGCCCCCACAGAATCCATACTCACCTCACTGTGGCTGGATGTCGTCCCACACGGCGCCGATGTCTCGGTACGATAAACCGCTATTGCGATAAGCCCCTATTCGTCCTCTGTCGAACTCCGAAACGTGCTGGAATGACTGTTGTATTCTGCGACGAGGCATCAGGAAGCATCCCACGCACAGGTCCGGCAGCACAACTCACTTTCACTACTTACATCCCTCCTTCTGTGCGCCTTTCTTATAGTGCTTCTCGTTGTCGTGCCGGGCGCACATGATTTGCATATGCCCTGCAATGCTAATCGTTTGCATGTCCTCTCGCGGGCAAAGCATGCTGCCAATTTCAGGCCAATCGGATGCTTCCTTCTTGGCGTTGCATTTGAGTCGCCAGCAGTGTAGTTTACAGTAAAAGTTTTTTTCTTAATTTTTAGAGTTTCATTTTTTCTAGGGACTTTGCCAATTTCCATATCACAGAAGAAAAAATGCATTATGCATATAAGTAGGCTTCTCTGTGAAATTCCTTGCGTTTTGAGTCACTTGTACAGGGGTTGACATGCTCAGAAGTGGCGATGTATACGCGAATGCTTGACTTAGCACATGCACAGACATATTAAAGCGTTCCCACAGAAAAATGTATGTCCCTAAAAACTGCGTGTTGGCAATGGAAGAAGGTACAAGATGCCACTATACTTGATTCTCAGCCGTGTGTCTGTTCAAGTGTTCTTTACCAGAAGGTTTTGGTAATTTCGTAATACAAGCAACTTTAAAATTCACCAGTAGGTATAGCGACGTATCCTAGCATGGATCACGGGCTGAGCTCACAGCTTTCTTCTGTGATGACCGTCTATTCTGGAACGATTTAAGGGTGCGTCTTCAAATTGCGTTTGTAACAGATATCTAGAAAACACAGGCAGGATTGTCATTTATGCAAACCGTCATATGGAACATTTATCGACCTTCCTGGGGATCTGACCTTTTTAGATGAAACTAAGAATACTGTATGTGTAAAGCAAACTTATGCGCAAACTATTCTCTACATAATTGTAGTAGCAGAGATGATCGAGGATAGTAAATCTTTTAAGCACGTGGAATAAGACTGGTGCACGTTTCTAGTTAACTTCCATCAAAGATTTTGAAACTAATTTATAACCTTTCTGACCGCAAAGAAAACAAGAAAATTATCCTATTATAAACGGGAAGCTTTTTGCCACATAGTGCTACTCAGTTTCATTTTGTGAATGCGTAATCCGTCCTTCTTTCAAAACATGATCTACAATTTCCGATTTAAAAAGGCTGCCTCTACGGAACGAAAGCGTGGTGATTCATAATAGCTTTGAAACCCTTTCAACATGCACATTTCATGTACTCCCTATTTTTATTTCTTGTTTAACGTAAAAGCATAATTTTGTGTAAAAATATGGATAATTCCAAAGGAGCAATAATATTTGAAAACACACTAAATATAAATTTTAGTTGTATATGTTAAGAAAGGAAAGAAGATTTAAAATCCTAAATGACTATATAAATTCGCTTTGAAAAACAAAAACATGAATTATTTATTGAAGGCACGGCTAAAGTTTGTAAAACAATATTGTAACATATGTTTTCATCTAATGCAGGCCACAGGAAACCTTTTCCTCTGAATTACAGAAAGCATGGAAACGCGTGATCAGCTCACGATAGTAGAGATATACGTGAAGATCTACGTTCTTATGAAGGAAATGTACGTAACCGTGAAAATAATGGAGAAGATCGTGTGGAAGGATTTTGAGCATTTGTATCACGGAGCACCGAAAATTATGGCGCCATTGAGGGAGTACGTCAGAAGACATTTTCATATATGAATAAGACGTAAACTTGCAGGTGTATCCTCATGTATCCCGTCCTAGTGGTGCAATGGTCTAAGCAATGGGTTCTTTTCATTTTGTTGCAATGGGCGCAATGTTCGAATACTCGTGAGGCATGAATGCTGTGTATACCTATCGCCACTGGCTCCCTCCTTCCGTGGAAGTAGTAGCACTAAATTAGTAATGGGCGACTACTGATCCCGACTACATGGACGATTGCCTATCGAGTTGCGCACAGTGGTTGTTAAGCTCTCGTTTAAAAAGTAAAAATTACTCGTTTTATTAAAACAAAACAATCTGACGCCAAACACTGACTGCAAAGAAAATGAAAAGTAAGATGTTGGTATAACCACCATGAGTGGAACAGTTTGATACGTTCGGACCATCAAATGTCGAAAATGCATTGCTATAACAAGCAAAGAAAGGTACATTAAAGGAAATTAACGTGTGACATGAAATATCTTGGGATTACGATACTCCCCAAGAGACGAGCGTTGGCGACAGATGGAATGACATGTGTTCCATGCTAAAAAACGTAACGACAGACACACATAACGACGGTCTAGCACTTATAGAAACCCGTGTTGCAATTGAAATCCTTTTGTCTGTTCTTAATGCCAGATAAAAAAGATATGTGCTTGACCAACACTCCGTCGAGGACCACTGCTACATAATTCTACTGTAAGACAATTGAAGCCGATTTTCAATTCGCCTGCATGTGTTGCCGATGCGCTAGGTTGTAACATGATTCGGGAGAGATGACTAACGATCACTTCAGTAAAGAACTGTTGTCTTTCAGAAAAGCACGAACGTCATTTTTTTTTTCGTTTCTTACCATTTCAAATTTTTCGTCGTGTTGTACAAAATCTTTAGTGGAGGACACCTCTTTCCCGTGGCACATCTGACGACAGCCTGTTTAGCGTGCAGACATCTGATGTGTCCTCGAAAATACACATTGCACATCTGGCCATCACAAAGTGACCTCTGAGGAACCGTGCATCAACAGGTGTTTAACATGCAAGTTAATTGCCCATAATGTTTAAAAATGAAAATAATACTGCAATTTTATTGGTTGTATATATATTTTTTATTCGCAAACCTAGTTTATCATTTATATTTCAATATTCCTTCCATTATTATTGTACCTAGAAGCGCTCAACAGTGAATTTATCATAGTTTCCAGTTTTTTAAGTAAAAAATAATTTATCTAAAAGTGTAATATTATAAAGGGTTAAGCACCTGATGCACATGTTTATACGTTCTGAAAAAGCCTTTCGCAAGGTTTGTACGTAGAATTTTTCGCAGTATGATAAGTTCTGATCAGGAGTTCATGATAGGAAATGTACTTAGAACAACAATAAGTGAATTCGGTAGAATTCATTGTCTACCTTTTGATTCAAGAATGTAAAAAAAATGTCAAATTTTATGTACGAAAATTCGAAAAAGAAAAATATCGAAAGGCGACATGTTTAAAAATAATACAGTAAATTACGCTTTGAACGGGGGAAAAGTTTGAGATAGCTGGAGTTCGAGATATCGCAGAAAATAAAAAAAATAAAATTGTCAGAATAAGAAACAGGAAACAACTATTTTTTCGTTTTTAAGTTTAATCATAAAATTATTATTTATATACTATAATGTATGTATAACTATTACCAGAACTAACAGAAATTAAAGTTATGCATACGTGATGTGTCCCGATTAGAAATAACTCGAAATATTGGCTTGGGGTTTTAATTTCAAATTTTAGTTAATTTTAAAATTAATCAATTTGTTTAATAAATGAAGTATTTCTAAAATTATAGTTTTGCGACTTTCAATATAGTTTTGAAAAAAGAATATGCACTTTTTACTTCTACGTTCGTCCGAAATTGTTCTTAGCTTGTAGGAGATGCATTCCCGTTGCCCTCCGATGTTTTCGTCATGTCCTGTTACTTCTGCGATGATTTCCTCATCACTAAGCATTTTAGTTGTTATTACACTGCTGGACAATTGCTAAGGACGGATCATAAACGGCTATATAGCGCATAAAAAAGTAAGTGTGGTTGGATGCCAAGTGAAATAAAATAATGTTAGAATGCCAGGACATTACAAGAAAGACAATTTATTGTGCTCTGAAATCCAGAAGGCTTTGGAACGTTTTCAAGGGACAAACAGGCCATTTTGTGCAGAATACGTAAACGTGAAAAAAATGCAATTACCGTCCGCAGGCGTTCCAGCGTAAGATGTCAGTACGGGATATGGCCACCATGGAGGGCGATGCAAGATTCCACACGTCGTGTCATGCTTTGCACAACATTATCAAGCAGCTGTTGGGGTAATTTATCCTATTCCTCTGTCAGTGCACGGATGAATGTATCCTTGTTTATTGGAGGGCATTGGCGACCAGCAAGACTCCTCCCCAAAGCATCCCACACATTTTCAATGGGATTCAGATCTGGAGAACGTGCTGGCCATACGAGGCGGTGAATATCCTCGCTCTCAAGACACTCCTGGACAGCGACTGTTCGATGACATGTTGCGTTGTCGTCCATGAAAATGAATCTATCACCGACAGCACCACGGAACATGCGAACATGGGGTAGCAGAACATCATTAATGTATCGTTGGCCAGTCATAGTCCCAGTTGGAAGCACATAGAGGGACGTACGGCCATTGATCATGATGCTAGCCCATACCATGACACTACATATCGGATATCCGTCCCTTTCCTGTATGTTTGCTGGACAATATGCAGTACCACTATCACGCCAGATCAGTTGTCGTCGACAATCAGACGATAGACTGTATCTACTCTCATCTGAGAAGAGGACAGCAGACCAGTCGTTATCAGTCCAATTGCGATGTTGATGGCACCATTGCAAACGGGCGGTACGGTGACGTCTGGACAATGGGATGCACACAACAGGACGGCGGGCGTATAGTCCTCTTTCATGCAAACGTCTGGCGACAGTTTTTCGGGAGATCCGCTTGCCAGTAGCAGCCATAAACTGATTTGCTACCTCACTAGCTGTGCTGCGCCGGTGTCTTTTTGTTGATAGCACTATGTACCGATCTTTTGCAGGTGTCGTACTGCGAACACGACCTCCCCCGTGACGTTTGCTACACTCTCCATTTGTTTGAAATGATTTCCAAAGCCTTGAAACAACACTGTAACTGACGTCGAACTCCCTGGCAACATCTGTTATTTTTCGCCCTTCTTCAATCTTGCGAATAATACGGCCACGCGTAAAATCATCTAGGTGATGTCTGGAAGACATACTGAAAATTGCAAGTTCGTAATTGATTCTTTCCCTTTCAACTTTGCGTTTGAACAGCAACGGTCAATACGCGTCAAATCCTTTATATCTCTTATCAGCGCTATGACGTCACGAACAAGTTCGGCAATCCAAAATTTGCATACGCACAACACGTCTTACTGTATCCCGCACTTATGCTAATTTCCACATTTTCCTGCCTTCCATTTTATGGTTGCTATCGTTGCTATTGTCATCCGTCCTTAGCAATTGTCCGGCAGTGTAGTTCGTCATCGACCCAGACATATTCATACAAATACGTGATTCTCTCTTTAAACATTTTTGGTAATCCCGGTGTTTCTATAATTTCCAAATTTTATTTAATTTGTTATTTGTTCCCATTAGTTACCGGACTGGGAGAAAAAATCCACTTTTCTGAAAACAATGCGAAATGTCATATGTTTTGTTGTTCCATGTGTTAGAGATCAACCGAATAAATTCATGCTTTGCATTTATTTATTCCACACAAAGTATTTCTGAATATTCATCATTTAGATTCCGTATTACTTTAAACAAAGGACAAATTTGTTTGATTTCGCAAAAATCTAATTCTTCTGCAACTATTTCACAAAAGTCTATTATTCATACGTAGTGTTCTATTAGAAATTAATTGTTTAAACTCCCCAAATTCATATACAGCAATTTCATTCTTTGTGTGAAAAAAAAATGGTAAGAATTCTGCATGGATTGATGGCATGTAAAATCAGTTCGTGATGAATTGACTTGGAATGACGCAATTAAATTGACGAAGGTTAGGTGGCTGTATCATTTCTATTATTTTTAGTTATATGAGAATGTCAAATGAAAGAATTTACTGAGTGTGTTATATCTCTTTCCTACCGATAATAATGCAAAGAGGTAAAGAATTTTAGCAAAGTGAAAGCATTGTATCCAAATACAGAGGAAATGTTCAATGATTGTTACCACAATTTAAGGTTAGTGGGTAGCTAGCACAACCTTGTTATCCCTTCAAGGCGGGGCTTGCACGTCATTGGCAGGCCTTTCCGTCATCGTTACTGCTTCGTAGTTCAAACAGAGATATTTTGATATTATTCATTTTAAATCTGTTGAAAGGCGAATATTTTATTTTTTCTGAAGCACAATTAAGCACCTACAAAAATTTTGCAAGATACTTATTTATAACTTATTTTAAAAGGAAATCACTGCCAGGTTCGAATTACATTGGTATCTTGAAAAACAATAACTGTGCCGATTAAATAGCAAATGACAACTATATTTAAAGAAGCGCCAGCTGTTAAATATTATGTTCCATGATATAAATTTAGCATTTTAGTTAGACATAGGTTGTTTAAATTTTAAAAACTACAATGACAATTCAACATTTTGTCATATAGCATATTGATGCCGCAAAGAGTACCTGAGTTGTTATGAATCGGAAACTTCAAAACAACGAGTCTCGCAATATATCGAATAAATCTTGTAAAATTTATCTACTGACGACGCCTGTGATTAATTTTCCTTTTCCCCAGCAAAATCACAATGAAGTGAATTCGTAAAGAAGTTGAATCCATGTTGTGTGCTTAAGTATTAGGTGTGCAACTTAATTCTCGGCCCCTAACCGCAAGCGATCATAGAACGTCGGCAAATGCAAATAACTGTGTGCAATAACGGCTGATTGCAGCCTAATCCAACAGCTTCCCAGGCAACCGTAACCGTTCACAGCTGTAGTGGCAGAATGGACGAAAGTTGCCGGTGAAAGCAATGCCATTCGAGAAGCAACATATGATGCACTGCCTCCTGTTCGCGTTTTAGCTGACAAAAACTGCCGCGGAAGCCCAGCAAATGATCTGTCATGCTTTGGGTGAGGCTGCTGTGCTCTACAGTACGTGTAAGAAATGGTTCCAGCGGTTTAAGCATTGAAATTTCGATCTCCGTGATGCAGAACGTCCAGGACAGCCACAGAAAGTTGACAATGAGGAACTGGAGCACCTGATGGACGCGGATCCCTGTCGCACACTGTCAGAGCTCGCCCAGGAATTCGGAGTAACACGGCAAGCCATTGCAAAGCGCCTGCACAAGCTTGGACGGTTTCACAAAGAGGGCCATTGGGTACCCCGCCAACTCACAGCTGCGAAAAAGTCTAGGCGCTACGATGTTGCTGTGTCCTTGCCCTACAGATTCAAGAAGAAGGATTTCCTCCACAAGATTTTGTCCTCTGTTGAGAAGTGGATCCTCTACGATAATCCTAAACGGCGCAAATCGCAGGTTTACCCAGGTCAGCGTACCAGCAGTACCGCCAAACCGAATATCCATGCCAGGAGGTTGTCGCTGTGCATATGGTGGGATCAGTGCGGTGTCGTACACTACGATGTGCTCAGACCTGGTGAAACGGTCAAGGCTGAGCGTTATTTATTGTAAGAAACTCATTTGTGTGAGTGACGCAAATGAAGGCAAAAAGGCCATAGATCGGCAAGAGCAGAAGGTCGGTCCTGTTGCTTCAAGATAACGCGCGTCCGCACAATGCCAAAACGACTTTGAACACGATCACGGACCTGGGATGGGAGATTTCTTCCCACCCGGCGTATTCTCCAGACTTCGTCCAGTCGGATTATCGCCTGTTTTGCTCCCTGCAACATCACCTGAATGATACGCACTTCGCTCCTGTCGAGAAGGCCCACACAAGTATTGATGACTTTATCAACTCGAAACAGCCTTCTTTTTTCCGCAGTGTCATTTGGCAGCTACCTGACCGAAGGCTAAAATGTATCCAACACGACGGGGATTATTTCCCTGATTAGGTACGTATTCGATTTGCTATAATTTGCTGTCAACGTGTCGTGCCTGTGGAGGAGAATTAAGTTGCACACCTAATGTTTACTGCGGAAAATGTGTTTTTTGGAGCTGATGAAGTTTATATTATGTTGGGCAAAACGTCATAAATTGGGAACCAAGACTGAGAATATGTAATGGAAAAATCTTCCAACACAAGTCTGAATGTTAAAATATTCGGAACACAAATATATCCCATTATTACATGTACGTATTAATATGTGCATTAAATGTTCCTTGAGGTTTTATATATTTCTTACAATGTGGTTTCTCGCTTTGTTCTTAGCTCATCGAAACCTAGGCGTTTTCTGGGAGACGCGGGTTCGAGTCCCGCTCCAGGACGATGAAAATTTTCAAGTTTTCGGATATTATCTGACTTACCATCCTTGTCACATTTACGCCAAAAAACGGATTGTCATCTTCAAAATTTATATATATATATATATATAACTCAACCAATACGAATTGAAAAAACGTCAGTGAGACTACGTAACACAAACAACACAGAGTGCCTTTACAAAAACAATTTATGGTGCAATTTCTCCACACAACAATGTAGTACTGAAATTTAGACAAAATGGTAAATTCGAAGAATTTACATTACTTTGGATTTCGGAACCAGCTAACTAAACCTCTGTGGCATTTACGACGCATAATAGAGAAGATTTTCTTGATGAGTGTCTGGAGCAGCTCGTCCCATATTACAGGCAACACGTTGCAGAGATCTCACAGTGTACTGGGGTATGGAATGTGGTTATCCAGACATCGCTTCAGTGGCGGCTTTTCAGGTGAAGTAGGTGAAGTGCCTCTTCACCTATATATTAGTTAAAATAAAGTTTTATTCAGTAATTGGTATAATATATTCGTTTTTGCCTCTATTGTTTTACAAAATACTTAAAGTTTTGATTAGATATCAATTCACATAACGCGTTCAATACGGAAAACAAGTCCTCATACGCAAAACAGTGCAAGTGAAGAGCCGAAATGAAAATTCTTGAACGTCTGCAGCTTTCGACCGAGTTGCTATGGTAACCGTGACGTTATCTGGTGCGCAAGTTAAGTGTTTTGGCTTTCGGCGCCGCGGCTCTGCATTAGGAGTCGTGACTTTCGAAGGAGCTCACGGTGAAACGGGACGGTTTATGCACGGTACCTTACAATCCACTAGGCCTTTTTCCTTGCGCTTTTGTGGTACATGCTTTCTAAAAGAGATTTGTTTCTTCGTGCTTTGTGATTATTTGTCAAACAGTTTGGCTGTTACTGTAGTTTCGGGTACAGTTTAACAGTTAGTGACAGTTTTAATTAAAGTATGTATCCTGTGAACGATATTGTTTGTAATTTATTACAAACTCCATTTAATCGGTGGAAAGATGAAGATAAAAGAGACATTTTACTTCAAGGACGACCGACGGATTCACTGACAATTGTTGCCAAAAGGGAAATCAAGAAGAGCGGTAAATCTTACAATATTAATTTTAAAAATTGTTCGTTTACTGAATATAAATGGCTTTGTAGTACTTCTGTGTTACAAAAATTATTTTGTTGGCAATGCTTGATTTTTAGTAATAAATATTCGTCGTGGAATGATTTTTAGTAATAAATATTCGTCGTGGAGTGAAGACGGATTCTCAGATTTATTAAATATAACACGTTCGTATCATAAACATGGTGATTCTAGCAAACACCTGAAATGCGAGTTAATGCTAAGGAATTTTGAAAAAATCAGAATACCATTGCCGATGCCCTGAGGGAGAATGCTAGGCTTTTGAAAATGCATTTCAACGAAAGCGTTCGTTTAAATATAGTTTTCCTGCAGACAGTGATTGATGCAGTATTATATTTGAGCAAACAAGAACTAGCATTCTGTGGCCATGACGAAAGCATGGACTCGATAAATCGTGGAAATTTCAAGGAATTACTTTCATTCTTAATATCAAGAAGTCTTTTAGGAATTCAAAATCAATACAAAAAGATAACAAATGTCTTCACAGGTTACTCAAAAACTATTCAAAATGAATTAATTAAATGTATTTCTGAATATATAAACGATCACGTTAAAAATGAAATAAATAAAGCTCAATGCTTTTGTATTCAAGTAGACGACACCACAGACATAAATCAGACTTCTCAGTGCTCTTTAATACTAAGATTTGTTGATTCGGAAGGTGCATTGGTTGAGCGATTTTTTAGTTTCCACGACGTGAGTGGCGATCTAACATCAGAAGCTTTATACAAAATGCTAGACAAAATTTTGGAACAAATCGATAATCAACACAAATGAATAGGACAATGTTACGATGGGACAATTGTAATGTCTGGACCCTTGATAGGGCTCCAGAAGAAATCAAGGGTAAAGCTTCTCAAGTTGCTTTTGTACATTGCTTAGCACAAGTTTCAAAGTGTCGTATACTTTATGCAAGCCTCAGTGGAATTCCTTCGATTTTTCTCCACCACGGTTAACTGGGATTATCAACTGTAACTGTTACTGCTCAAGGCTCTGTCACTTCGACCATCTGTACGGGGATTCGCATATAAGAAAAACGCCACTTTTCGTCGCTAGAGGGTGCAGACTCCGAACCAGTTAAAGTTTTTTTTTTTTTTTTGGCTGATCGTAATTAGTCTTCATGTGCCGTCCTATTTAAACGTGCATTATGGCGAGGTAAATCGAGTCTGTTTTAATTTATTTTCATGAAGTTAATCATTTCAGTTAAGCAACTGTATGAACGCAAAATAAAGGGTAGAATTTATTTTATAGCTTATATCGTACTGAAACTGCAAAGGTTTTTTTGATTGAATTCATGAGCTACCATGGTGTACTGCTTTGAACCTTGTTGTAACTCCAAAAAAGGGAAAACCAAAGTTTATTGAGTATCTTTGGTTATTGTGTGGCCAAGTCACCCAAAAACAGAACAATAACCTTAGACCCATGGGAGAGTTTTTGATTCGGAAAGTTTGGAATTGCGAGATTGCTGATTTGGCGTTAGAGTTAGGCTTAATGATTCGATCACACACACTGTTTGGGTGATGTTTCCTATTGCAATTTCGTTTCAATTCGATTATTTCTGATACATTTTTTATCTGATTGCCATACTTTGAATGTTTTTTCTCTAGGTTTATCACGTGGTTTTGCCACATGATTTGGAAACTTTGTGATTTTTCTGGTTTGGATTTTGAAAAATAGGTAAGCCGTTTATGAATTAAATATCGACTATAAATTAGAGTTTTAATGTAGTCAATGCTGTATTTAAAGAAAATAGTTGCTTCAGGAAAATTGTTCTCCACGTTTCTATACTTTGAAAATCCAAAAGAAAAAAATATATTTTCTCACATTTAACGACAAAAGTGCTCGATTTGTTTTACATTTCGAGAAAAAAATGTCTTCATGGGAAATTTCCAGGGAATAATATCCCTAAAAAAGTTTTTCTGAGACATTCTGAATTCCTGCGATGCCAGACTTGTTCCACTAGTAATATAATTTTAGACTGTTAAAATATAAGTCTTCCAATCGTTAAAATTACAGAGACTCCGGAGGAGGAAGATAATGCTAGTGAGAAATTATCTGTAACAGCCTTGGGTGTGGATACACTGCAATCCAATATGGTACATAGTATCTGGACACTGCAATCAAAAGTAAAACTAAGCACTCATATTAGAGATCTACTTTTTAAAATTTCGCACAATATTATCCCGACAAGAAAATGGTTGTATGGAATTAAACTAATACCTAATCCTAAGTTTAACTTCTGTGGCTCAGAAGAAAGTCTTCGACATTTATTTGTAGATTGCATATTTGTAGAACAGATCTAGAAGTGTTTACAACAATACTTAAATTATAGGCAAAAATTTATTGCACACCATTTTGTGCCATACACCTCTAGAATGCTCTTAATCTAAAAACCTAACAATTCATTATTTAATAGCAATAAGAAAACGTAATATATGGAAAAATCGAAATGCCTTATTTTACGAACAAAAATAAAAAAATACGGAGCAGATTAAACTAGCTATTAAATGTGATCACAGAAGAATACTGGAGTTTGAAACTAGAACGTTTAGAGCTCACAAAGCTTTTAATAAATCGAAAGTATTAGCACCAGTAATATATAAAAAATGAACAAAAGTACTAAATGAAATAATAGAATAAAGCATTTAAAATATTAATAGTAAAAATGTGAAATACATTAAAACTGAAAAGTATAAATTAGTAAACAAAACTCTTAAATACATATAATTTTCGTTCCCGTTTGGTGTTAGTATTTTGTTGGAAATATTAAGTATAATTTTAAAATCAATGTCAACTCTTTCATAAGGATTTCTATAATTTAATGAATAATATTATAATGTATTCACTGAAATATTTAACCATAATGGAATATCGTACATAAAAAATCAATTAATTTGTAATAATATAATTAAACAAAAACTGGATCCATTGGTGTTTTTCCATCTTATATTTAGTATTTCCTGTACTATTGTGTGACACCACTTTCCTATTCTTTCACGTTTAAAAAAAAATGTTATTTTGTTCACTCTAATTTTTGCCATTTTTTTTATCTGAAATGCTTTTAACAAGAACCTGTTATTAAGTAAATGTAGAGTGTTCAAAATGGTGATTTCTAAATAAAATGTATACTTCGCGTAACAAGTGGAAACACTTGTGCAGGCTACCACCCTCTCAGTTGGGTGTCTGCTCTGTCTGGAATTATGAGAAAATGACAATTTTTAAAGGATCCTCTAATAATGATAATATTAATAAAAGTATCGACTAAATGTCTTAATTTACTATAAGGATGTATGAATGTGTGTCTAAATGGAAAAATTAGGTAAAAGATTGATAGATTCTTAAACAATATATTATACACTTTTTTCTTTAAAATTCTGGGTAAGAGATTCAAGTAAATTGCCCATGTTTTCCATCACCATTTTTTTAATGAGAAGCCAATGTCAGAATTTGAATTATATATGAACAGTAATTCTTCTAATTCTCTGCAGATGTTTTGTATAATCAGTTCCATATTTCCGGAAATACAGTTTTAATGTTTTTTAACTGCATACGAACTACGCAATTAACACCTTTTATACTAAAAAATTTGGTTGGTTAATAAATATTTGAATGTAATAAAAAAAAACAATCTTGTACGAGAGTTCGTTACTGTTGTGGTAATTACATATTAGTTTATCTCATCTACCCGTTTCTTTACTCATCCCATGGAACATTCGTAATTTTACAACAATTTACAAAATATTTACAATTTTACAAGAGACTTTACTCTTTTGTAAAACTACGAATTCGTTGTTTCTTAGCAGCTGAAGAAATTAAATAGCATGACAAATCAAATGACTTCTCATCTAACGTTTGTTTATTTACATGTCAAAATATTCCACACAAGACCCACCGAAATTCGGATTTCTGACAAAGAGTGAATAATCAGACAAAAAATCACTTCAACTTGCAAAGAGGATTTTAAACGATATGAACACTTTTGAATTTACATTTTTGGCAATAGTATTTAATGAAATTTTTGGTCCCACCGATCTATTCGAAATTTTGCAGAAAAAATCACTAGACCTAAACTACTGTGTAACTCAAATTAGAAAAACTGGTGAAATTTTGAAGTATTTGAAACACTGGAAACACTAGCAAAATCACAGAATTAAGCGGATCTAAACGGGAATATGCTGATCTTCAACAAGAAACAATTTTTCAAGATTATAAACAATTGTATTTTGAAATTTTAGACCACATTCTTATGGAAATGGATATAAGATTTCAAGACTGTGGAAAACTTCAATTTGTTTGTCTTGCTGACACAACCAAATTCGAACAATTTAATTCAAGCTTTCTCTCTCACGCTTTTGAAAATCTACAACATTTTTACCGAAAAATAATTACTGAACTCCAGCGCCTTAAAAATGAACTGAGTGTTGTATATGCCAACGAAAAATTAAGGGATATATCGACTCAAGAACTTCGAGTGTTTCATGAAGATAAAGGTATTTTTACAGAAGCTTATAAATCGGTTGCCTTCATTTTAACCATTCTATCTACAAGTGTGTCAGTGGAAGGAAGTTTTTCTTGTCTTAAAAAAAATACAAACTCACTCAAGAAACACTATGTCTCAAGATACACTTGCTTATTTGGCAAATATTTCTATTTAGAAAGATATTTTATTGATGCTCACGAAAAAACATCCATTCTATGATGACATAATCGACAAATTTGCAGATTTAAAAGAAAGAAGAATTGATTTAATATACAAAAAATAGGTATTTTCATTGAAGACAGTAGATATCTTTTCATATTGTTTTTGTAGCTCTTCACCTATTTTTTAAACCACGAGCCACCACTGCATCGCTTCACAGCGTTTTAAACGTTCTCAGTACGATTAAGATCAGGAGACTCGTAAGGCAAATTTAATGATTCAATATCATGATTATTCAGCTCCTGAAAAACGTCCAGGAACGATGGCTGGTTGCATTGTCTTCGAGAGAACAGAAGACATGTTCAACAGCTGCGTCAAATAGTATTACAATAGGCACAATGATCTATTTTCTGTACTTTTAGGCATTCATTTTGCTTTGACAAACATACAAGGAAGTATGGGCATTAAAACAAACTCATGCCCATAACAGAACTGACTGCTGTTGGTAAGTTGAACGTAGTGTACTTATTGTGGCTGTGTTCGTGTTCCTGATCTCCTCCACACGTGTTCTCGTCGAGTATAAGGACAAACGACTAAAAGGGATTCTTCTGTGAAAAGTAACTCGTGCTGCTCTGTATTCGATGAGATTTACGGTTAGACCCATATTAATCTTTGACACGGTGAGCTTTGCCTTACGAGTCTCCTGATCTTAATATTGTACCGTCAGCTCACCGTGTCAAAGATTCATATGGGTTTAACCATATGAATCTTTGACACGGTGAGCTGACATCTATGTTGTTGACTTCGTACCGCTTCAGTACTTACGGTTATCCAGAATCAGCAAAGCTATTCTCGGAGTTGGCTAATGTTGATACTAAACGTTCTCTGAACACTTACACTCAGGTCGCGACGTTGCCTTTTGATGGTTAACTTCTAGCAACTGTTCCTGGGTTGATCTGCAACATTTTCATGCCGTAGAAATCTTCTATATTACCGACTTACTTCACACTGATAAAATCCTATAGCAGCAGCCTTAACTATCTGCCGTACACCTGCCTATAACATGCCGTATTCCCTATTTATGTTGTCGATGCTTCAACGACGTCTGGTCATCATTTCAGGTTAATCGCATTCTGATGGCAATACTTTCAGCAACCTTCTAGACCAAGCAGTAAAACGACTCGTTTTCCGCTTTTCGCAGAGTCTTTTTATCGGATCTTGCAGGCCAAGTGGTGTGTTGCGATGCTGCTACATTACATACGACGTAGTGATATTGATAACTGATCTCCAAACGTTGCTAAATTTGCATATAATCAAGTTTTACCTTCGATACCACAGTATCCCTAACTTTTTTGTGAGCAGTACATTTGAAAATGTCTAATTGTTTTAATTTTGGTTTCAAATGACGTAAACACTATTTCCTGCAAATGGCTAAAATTGTGAATTTCATCTCTGCTACACATTTCTTAAAAGGCGTACTTTTTGATGCTATTTTCTGTAGCAGTTTGCGCCGTTTGTTTGTTATGGTGTCATTTCTTCCGGAAAGTTTGTTCAGAATCATTGCGAGCTGATCACCTACACACTTTCATGGCCTCCGCAAGTCGTACAGCCGAAGGTCTGTTTCTTATGAACAATGCAGAGCTCCTCCAGGCCGAAACACCTACCTCGAGGAGTACTCACTGAGTTTGAAACCTTTGAGTGGTTTCCGGATTTAAATCCTGTGGAATATTTCTGAGATGTCTTGGACCGGAACATTAGATCAATGGCCGTGGACCGACTTCTCGAGTGGAGTTGTGCACCATGCTGAAAAAGTCATTGCTGGAATTACCTGCGAAAGCCCTCAGACATCCGGTGCAGTCGATGCCTCGGCGTGAACAGCTAATATTCCTGCTAGATGAGAACAGAACGGTGTTATATAGGATATCTTATGTATTGTCCGTTGAACGCGTAATATCACATAAATAAACGTTTAAATCATGTTTTCAAGCTAGAAACTGAGACACTGCAGAATTTATTGCCTTGTACTACAACAGAGCTTTATTCCTTTTTTTTTTTTTGATTGCAGGTTCAACGATCACCGTGAGCAACTCAATGGGCTATAAACAGTTACCCGTCCCTAATTTAGGGACACTTGTTCCAGGGAAGGGAGAGAGCCAGTGCCGTAAGGCAAACACAACATCCATGCCTCACCGGGATTCGAATCCGGACCCCTTTTGGACTAATGATCAGAGGCCATCGCTTAGACCACTGCGCCACCGGGGCAGCTGAGGTTTTTTTTCAGAAAATATGTAACGAGAAAGATAAGTCAGATTACACATGTCTGGAAATATCTACTACTGAACAAGACCGAATTCTTTGTTTAGAACGATAAAGAATAAAGACAATAAAAAAAATGTTCAACATGCATGTGCGCTGCATTTCAGTTAATTTGTTTAGAAATTGAAATAATATGATAATAATGTTTCTTTGCATTTCTCTAAACAGAAAACCACTTGGAAATTACCGGAACGATCCCAAAAAATGCGAACAATGTTCTGGAAGCTCAGAATCGGGTGACAATAATAATGCCACGAGTCTTGGATTCTGTGATGCACGTACGTTCGTTTTCAAACAAGAACACCAACCGTGCTTCAAAATATTCGCTGAATTCAGTCAGCGCTGACGGAAAATAGGATATCAACTCACGCGAAATATAAGTTCCAAGTACATCCTTCAGATTTTAATTGTGACTGAGATCAGGGACCTACGGATCAGGGAGTAGATAAGAAGAGTCCTTTTGGAACCTATTAAACCATTCTTACAACACATTGGCAAGAGACGCTCTTCTACTGTTATCACCACTGTGCCGTCAGATTCAGAAACTAAGTGTATTTATTCCACTAAACAGCTCAGGTGTTCGTTAGATATAATCTCACCTTCCACTGGTACAAGCGGTTCAGTCCGAACCGAATGATACTTTTTGCATGTTTTATCGAATGATACTTTTTGCATGTTTTACCGAATGATATTTTTTTACCTTTGAGAAAAAATTACTTCCTTTTGTTTTGTTTATTGTTACCTGGCAAAACACTCGCCTACATTCAGACCTTTTTCGAATTCCACAGAAACTTTGTTATCATGTTTCATAACGTACTGTAACCAAAGAATCCGAGTGCCCTCTGCGTAGAACAGAGAAACGTGTCATTTGCATGCGAACCACAGGAGAAGCCAGGATCGGCATGTAATAATACACGTATTATGGGAGATGTTTTCCTGGCACACTATTCATCTACTATCAGAGATGAATAGCGAACGTCACCTCATTATTGTCCATCGCTACAGAACATGCTCTTCCGTTTATGCTGACTGAGTTTCTAAACCGAAATCGGGTATTTCACCAAAATAACGTAATGTCCTATACCGCCTGTGCTGCCCAGAGGTGAGTATTTCAAGTTAATGCTTTGGACGCCTGTTTCTTCCATGCACGGTTTCAACTGGATACATTGCGTGACCATAGTAAACCCCAGCTGCGATGTATGACCTAATTTCCAGAAAAACTGGACAAGATAATTGCAATTCCCGTAAGGGTTGATACGTACCCGAGAACGTATGCAGTATGTGGCAAGCCGCATGTGTTTTTGGCCATCTGGTCATGGAGGACATGTATAATTAACAGTTCGTGGTTAATACGTAATACCCAGGATGTTATTCTTTAAGTCTTCTCTCATAACCCAATGCATTCTAGGAGATAACTTACGATTTTTGAATTTTTGGCTGGTAAATTAACGTTTTGACCATTTTATAAAAATAATTATTAACAATTCGAAAAAGTTAGAACCTTATACGGATGGATTGTTATTTAAAAACAGAAAACTTCAGAGGAATGTCTTCAGTTGTACGGCCGTGAAAGAATGAACGCCGTTGATCTAACATCATTACCGTTGTCTCCCACGACTACGTAAAGTTAAAGTGCAGCAAGTTATATTATTAGTAGTTCCTGAGATGTACAATAAGACACACATCCCTTTTGTAATAACCGAAAAAGGAAATTCCAATCCAAGAAGATACTATTCGCAGGTTATGGATGCAGGAAGAAGTATCGCTGGATTTCGTTTTTGATAATGATCAGCAGTTATATTCATATTGTGGGTGAAAGGAATAAATCTGCGGAATGTCCAAACCACCCGGGATTCTTTCGTTTTTTCCGTACACTTTGTTCCAGAAATTTGAAGTAATAATACGGCTCAAGTATTATTACTCAGAAACTATTCGCATGATAGGACTCTTAAGAGTAGGATTCAGATTAAACAGACTCAATTACGGAACACCTGGCCTTACAATAATGCTCAGAAAAATTCAAATACATTACTCCAATAGCCATAAATTTTAGTCATTGATGTTCTTTTCGAACTTACCGGAAAGTCTATCACGGTAAAATTCTAAACATCATCAGTCAATAGCAACTCGTGGCCATATAATTTGACACATACTACATAAACTTACCAGCGAAGTGCAGAATGTCTTAGATTTTGTAGAGCAAAGATTCCGTAAAGACTAAATCTTGAAATAATCAACGGACAGTAGAATTTTTAAGTAATTTTCACACTGCATACATGGAATTTTCATTGCTTTAACAAGTGTGATATCCCTAAACTTTCCGCCATTTCAGTGCCATAACTCATATGGAACTCTTATAAATTTAAAATAAAAAACGCCCGTAATCTTTATTCTATAAATAAGTAGGTTGTTTCAAAAATTCCTTTAAAAACATAAAATTCTAGAACATCTGTCACCTGAACCACAGCATCCAAACTTAGGCCCGGTGACTGCATATCGCACTTAAAATTGCTCGCCAGTCTGTGGTTAAACTCGAAAGCAAAAGAAAAAAAATATTTTCTGGATTTCACGCAAAATTAAACACAAGGTCATATTTGAAACATTACCATTTATATGAAGTGATTTGTAAACAGTATTTGATTAAATATACAGTGATTTTTCAGCGAGTTCAATAATTCTACTTTCATTTTTTTTCAGCGAGTTCAATAACTGTATTTTCATTGAAAAATGTTATCAACCCCGTAATGATGATTATATTTGATACATTGCATTCAGGATTTGTGTTTTCGTCCCGTAATGTGGGCGAAATGAAATTGCATGGATAAAATCTACAAAAACGTAACATTCAGGGATTCCTGATATAACTAACACTTTTCTTAATCTCGAAGTGAAAATAAAATTCTGAAAATTTTCTTAGAAAACATACATAATTATATATACTGAAAACGCTCAGGTATTCTAATGTCCTTTTGAAACAGCTTTGTGATATGCACCTAAAGACCATAACATTGAATTTCAATTGTCAGCAGAAGGAATACTTCAGCATATCTTGCTGTTTCACTGAAACAGAAATCTACATCACATAGGTACACTGGCGTGCAAACATTAAGGACGCGACGGTTTTCCGAATCCACTCAAATCATACCATAAGATCCCCAAGATGTAAGAATATGGGAAAAGTGAGCAAAACCGTCCAAACAAGAAATCCAAAGGATACAAAGGCACTTTATTGAAAAGGTAGCTTCGAGCACAACTGGACAGAAGACAGAAACGGCCATGTGACAGGCGGCTGCCAAGAAAAATTCAGTCTTTAGTAGGGGATATGATCACCCCTGACTGCATTGCACTATTTACAACGTCTGTCCATGCTGAGGACGAGGTTGTCAAGTAGCTCTTAAGGCATCGCGGCCCATTCGTCTTGTAGCGCCAATCGCAGCTGCGGAATCGTTGCTGGCGGTTGGTGACATGTTGCCAAGCGTCACCCGAGAAGGTCCCACACTTGTTTGATTGGATTTAGGTCTGGGGACCTTGCGGGCCAATCCATGCGCTGAATATCTTCACTCTCTAACAGCTCTGCGACATCCTCTGTACGATGAGGTGTATCGTTGTCGTCCATGAAGAGGAAATCGGGACCCACAGCGCCTATAAACAGACGCACGTGAGGCCGGAGAACCTCAGTACCATAGCGGACACCAGGAGGTCAGTACGGCTACCAAGCATGATACCGCCCCAAAAGAGAACTCCGCCACCTCCAAACCGGTCCCTTTAGATGATATTGCAGGTGTGATTGCGTGTTCCCTGCTCTCTCCAGATGTGTATACATCCAGAATCGCTCGTCAGACTAAATCCGCTCTCATCCGTAAAGAGAACTCGACCCCATTGCTGATGTGTCCAGTTCTTGTGTTCCCGGCACCACAGAAACCGCCGTCTCCCATGAGCAGGCGTTAATGGCACACACCGTACTGGTCATCGTGCAAATAGACCACCTTTGTGCAGCCTCCTGGCGACGGTAGACCACGATAACGGACATCCAGTTGTCTGTTGCTTGTGCCTTGCGATTTCTCACGCTGTCTACCGTCTATCTTTTCTCGCCTGTAGGACAATATACCGGTTGTCCGCCGCCGTGGTTGCTCGTGAACGACCACTGCTAAACTCTAGGATAGCTCTTCCTGTGGCTTGAAATGCTCTCCAAGCTCGTGAAACGATGCTGTGAGCGATCCCGAACTCATCTGCCACACTAGTCACACTTCGACCTCCTTCCAACTTCCCAATGACGCGACCTCGGGTAAAATCATCCAGATGTCGTCTACTGGATTGCCAGTTGGCCATATTACAGGGTGGCAAAAACTCGACGTCGTTCAAACCGATGTACACCGTGCAATAACTTTCACCGAATTGCTGAGCGTACACCACCCGTGTGCTTTATAAGCTTCCGACACCCCCTCTACGTCATGCTGCATATGTGCGCATGCCCTACCGTACCGGACCCTTGTCTATCTTCTGAGCGGTCTTTCGGTCCGTTCTGCCTGCTCGTTCCGCCGTTATGCTAATTTTTCCTATTCGTCCTTAATTTTTGCACACCAGTGTGTAATTCGATGAGATTCTCATACTTCCATTACTTCAAATTCAGAATAATTAACACTATTCTGGTGATCCGGTTTTTTGGCGTAGGAAAATATACATAAGCGTTTCCAAGCTTTCACACATCAGTCATGTTCCCGCGTTCAAATGTTCATGTTCCCGCGTTCAAATATTCATGATGCCTCGTTTAAATGTCCATATTCTCGCGTTCAAATTGTTAAGCATTCTATTATATCGTTTGCGATTTCTGTCTAACTTCCTTTAAAAAGGCATCTGGTTGATGTGCGAAAGTTTCAGAACGCTTATGTACATTATATTTTGCCAATAAATCGGTTCACTAGTATGGTGTTACTATATTTTTCATAATTGGTACACTGTTCCTTGTTAACAGTTTACTTCAAATGCACTGTTAATTTTTGGATTTATATCTTTGTCGTGAAACGGTTCCTTTATGAAAGTTTCTTTACCAACTATGCGCACGATAAATCTGAATCAGGCGGAAATTTTTCACATCTCTTCAAACATTTTCGGGGAGTGCTTCTGGTATAAGTTGAACATTCATACACTCTAATAATACTTGAAAAGTGAACAGACCTTAAATACCTCCAAATGCTACAGCATACATGCTGTTGAACTTCCACAGCTGGACTGCGCAGTGTTTTTTCTATTTTTTGTTTACAAACTTCAATCATTTCATTTATTACTTGCGAAAACGTTTAAGAAATAAATTGTGGCTTCGGCAAAAAAAAAAATTGCTGAACCTTCAATTGTCTCCTTTCCGGTTTCTTTCCGATTGAAAACAAGGAGAAGGTGAGAAGCATTTATATCTTATCCTGACCGTCGGTTCTGGGAAGTACCAGTGTGGCAGCCATTTTTAAGAATTGTTTAAATAAAACCTAGTACAGATTTAGAAGATGACAATCCGTTTTTTGGCGTAAATGTGACAAAGATGGAAAGCCAGATAATATCCGAAAATTTGAGAATTTAATAGTCCTGTGGCGGAACTGGAATCCCCGTCTGCCAGATAGGGCCCGGGTATGCTAACCACTGCACCACCTAGGAAGATCAAGTTTGAAGTTTCCGATTAATTTGAATATAACCATCACAGGATTCACTAGTCGAAACAACCGGCATTCATGTTTAGCGAATCTGGAGGTTAAGAATCCTATCATATGGTTGCCCAGAGAAGCATATAAATCATTAAATAAATACGGGATTACACCATATAATACATACTTTGAAGATGACAATCTGATATTTGGTGCAAATGTGACAAAGATGGAAAGCCCGATAATATTCGAAAATTTGAGAATTTCATCGTCCTGGAGTGGGACTCGAACTAGCGTCTCCCAGATAGCGCCCGGGTATGCTAACCACTACACCACCAAGAACGACCAAGTCTGAAGTTTCCGATTAATTGCAATATAACCATTACAGGATGCGCTAGTCGAATCAACTGCCATTTTCTTTCATGAACACCTACTATTTGCATTTAACGAAATCAATTTAGAGAATTTCATGAAAATCTCTGCCGATAGTCTACGATTTCGAAGTCAAGAACACAATTTACGACATATTCAGTTTTTCCGGATATTATTTTAGGTGCTTACCAATCTGCGAAGAATTACGGTCTCTCGATATGTGTAAAGTATTCAAGAGACAAAACAGATCTTTAATTTAGTTAAATACACATTTCAAAAAATCAGTTTACTATAGTTGTTCCAATGCCATAAATATAATAAGGACACCTTCCAATAACATTGCATTATCAAAGATGCAGTTTATTTTTTCCCAAGAAGGCACTTTGTATTTTGTCATGAAACTACAAAGCATTTAGTACCAACGTATTTTATGTGGCATGATGTTTTTCTGTCACTATCCAGGAAAAGGGCATGGAATTCCTGTGTTTCTTTAATCCTCGGCTTGTAATGCCCAGTGTTAACGGATAAAACAATAAAATCAAAAGGAAAGGAATAAAAAAAATTGTCAGTCAACCGTTGGACTGTGAGCATTTCTCTGATCGCGTGGTTGAATATTTTTTTGGAAGTTGCAAAATATAGCGTCTTTGTTCTGTTTCGGGTATAAGTAAAATGCAGCAAAGTGGATCTCGTGAATGCAATCATGCATGGAATATCATGAATGGAATACGGGATAACACCATACAACGCAAATTTGGAAGATGTGAATCCGTTTATTGGTGAATATATTACAAGGATGTTAAATCAGACTAAACATAACATCCATGTCAGTACTAGCAGTCTCACTTAAATCTGACTTAACATCCATTTTATATTTACACCAATAAACGGATTAATATCTCCCAAAAGTGGATCTCGTTAGCAGTATATCACACGTTTTTCTAATTACTGAAATAATCGTAACATCGGCAAACACGACTTGCTCGAACGAACGACACCGCCCCCTGCGAAAAGTTCAGGGGTGCCGAGGTGAGCTTTTTTTTTTGCGGCTATTGTAATTAGCGCTGATCAGCGGCTATTATTGGAGACGACAAAATATCTAACTCTTATAGGAATTATCATAACAATCACAGAGGTATTGTGACAAAATAGCGGAATTGGTAGCCTTGTTTATGGTGTTGACTTCCATATCACCGAGAACGACTGTTAATTTACATTGAACAACTTTCACATGTGACCGCACTCTTGTAGGTTCCAACACAAAAAACGCTTGTGGCGCTCGTCAACAAATACTGTGGCACATGAAACCACCAAAGCTAAAACGGGCACTAAAGTAAGCAGTTGTTGACGAAATCAAATGTATTTACCCTTAAGGTTTTAGGAAACGATTCTCATTTTAAACCACAGTACTGCGTAAATCTGATTGAGTACATTCAATTTCCGTATTTTTGGCATTATATTTCACTTACAATTTTGTGTTTTACGTTACACGCTAGAATGATTTATTTCATTTACTTGTGTCTCTATTAGAGCTAGAACTTTTTCCCTTAGCGTATTAACACTGGCTGTTTAAATCCAAATATAAACAGCCGAAGAATACGATACCAGATATCGGCTAATTGCTGGAAATATTTTGTGCTCCGACTTTCGAAAGATCCACTATCCCATTTTTTCGACAAAAGTACCCTTATCTGCTCCGTGGGTAAAGTTTCTGCAGGACGAAAGCGCCGTTTTACGGTGCGTAGCGAAATCAGACTTCAGGTGGAGACTCCGTGTAGGCGCTCTGAAGCGCAAGCTTTGCATTATTCACAGATTCACTTATAAGCATAAAACTGATGCTGATGACATCACTAATATTTATTTAAGTTCATTTACAACTGATAGCTCTGGAAGATGCTGGAGAATATTAATTGCAAATCCACGTGGTTAGCCACTATACAGTTGCAAATGATTCAACATAAGCAAAAAATGTTGCCACAACTCACTTATTAGCTATTAAATACACCTTAGGCAACAGATAATTGCTACCTCAGGGTTTTCAACAGGAGTAAAACTTACAAAATTAATTATAAACATTTTAAAACTTTAATAATTATATATTTATGTTTGCAAATAAATACTGAACACAATATATTAATTTATGTAATGTTGCTTTAAAACAGTTTAAAGCTTTTGTAAAGTCGTAAAACACAACTTTTGTTTGAAAGAAACTTAAAACAACACAAAGAAAATTTTAGCCGCTTTCAGGGTCTGATATTTTCATGTTTTATCAAAAGAAATTGCGTTGTTTTATATCCACATGTAAAACATAAAGCTGGTGACATTGTAGGGCATTGTTTCTCTAAATATAGCATGAAAAGCTTCACCTTCGAGCGTGTTTAATCTTGGATTTGTTGTCTATTTTGAGGACTATCACTGTCTTCTCAATTTTAGGTTTAAAATCGAACGCTTAAAAGAGAAACGTGTCCGTCTGGCCGAAAATCTTTGGTGTATATTAGTACTTCCATTAATGAAGAGATCTAGAGGAAAATCTTGCCTTCGAGCGTGTTTAATCTTGAATTTGTTGTTTATTTTGAGGACTATCACTGTCTTCTCAATTTTAGGTTTAAAATCGAACACTTAAAAGAGAAACGTGTCCGTCTGGCCGAACATCTTTGGTGTATATTAGTACTTTCAGGAATGAAGAGATCTAGAGGTAAATCTCCATTACGCGCTAATGAAAACAAAAACAAACTGACTCCAAAAATTTCACCAAAACAGCGCGTCAGTGAACGAACATGGAACAAGTGAAACCTAACCGTAGCCGAGAAAAATCATAACTTTCTTTTTTTTTTAATTGAGATAATCACGCGCTCGCGTAGTATTAATAATACCAAATTATTAGGCAAGCGTAATATTATTTATCCCGCGTTCGTGGTATTTGATAAATGCACCTTGTTTTTATCCGTTCTTTTTATTTATGTTAGATTCTATATTTATTGAAATACCTGACGGTGGAGCACTTGGTGCTTTTAAAAATCTCGTACATTGCTGTGCTATATAAAATGTTTTTTTCTAGGTACAAGCATTAGTAATAAACATATTATCGTGCTGTGAAGGCTTTTTCTAACTGAAATAATGTTTAGCGTACGATGAATTCTTAATTAAGTTAACGCCTTGTAAAGCTCCTACTTCGTTTGTTTTTAAACTATTTCGTAATGACGGATCAGAAATCCAAAATCTTTTACAAGTAGAAGCGACGCCTGGTAACTGAAGAAACTCATCTTGCTTTTCTATTAAATTGCCGGGAACTTCAAATTATTCTTTAGTTCTTGTGCATACGATGCCATACCCTTTCTGGACGAGATAGATCTGTTATTCAGAAAGCAGAATATATACGTCTCTCTGGTAAAACAAAAAGAAAGCAGTCTCGTATAGATTTCCTGCACCGTAACACGTATTCTGCCTACATTACTTTTACAGCGTGTACACATCCTATTATACAAGATAGAACTATGATCTTGTTTACGTCTACGCTTCGCCGCCCCGGTAGAGCAGTGGTCTAAGGCGTTGGCCTGTGATCATTCGTCCGTAAGGGGGTCCGGGTTCGAATCCCGGTCAGGCATGGATGTTGTCTTTGTCCTACGGCACTGGCTCTCTGCCTTCCCTGGAGCCAGTGACCCTAAATTAGGGACGGGCGACTGCTTATAGCCCATTGAGTTGCTCACGGTGGTCGATAAACCTCCAATAAAAAAAAAAAAAACGTCTACGCTTCTCCAGAGGGTTGCAACGATTCAAGTTAGACACATAAGGACAGTAAGAACCCGCATTTCCGACAAGGTAGAATCTCAGCAAGAACCGTCGAATGTGGACAAAAATACAGCTGGACTATGTCAGACACCATTCTTAAATTTGAGTAACCTAGTCCTTAACTCCACACAGTACCAGGATCTAAATCTAGGACAAAAGCTTGCTTACTAAACAAACAAAGTAAATAAATGCCACCTCATTATGCAGATTGAAAGTATCGTTGAAACTGGAGCATGTACGATACAAATATGCTAAATTTATACAAGGGATTGCTACCAAACTTCTAACATCAGATGACCGCAAGTTTTGTGACGACATTAAACAGCAAAATTTATTGAAGACTGACAAAAATATGTATCTCCAATTTAAAAGCTGACAAAACGCAACAAATTGTCATCTTAAACAAGGCAGATTATGTTAATAAGATGAGTGATGCTACTGCTAGTACTCAGCACAAGATCCTTTATTCGCATCCAACCTCATGTACTGTGGCAGCAATGGCAAAATTCATTTAAAAAACATGGTGGCTTGCCTGTAAAGGTCGTCATGGGTATTTCCCCTACTTTAGGCTCTCGCATACTAGAACACTTTGGCTAAGTAAAGACTCACAAGGAGGGTTTTCCTGTACGCCCACTTCTATCAGGAAACGCAAGCCCAAATAGCCAGCTTGAAAGTGTTCTAGCGAAGGTCCTCAAACTTCTCATTTCTGGTTCCTCTTATTCAGTTAATAGCGTTGTTAAGGCTATTGACACCCTTAAAACATTCTTACTTAAGGGAAAGATTTTCATTATGGCATCACTCCATGTTGTTTCTTTATTATCCAATGCACCGATGGGAAACGGACACTCTATTATCGAGCACCGCCTACTGGCTTTGAATTCTTATACTGCAAGTAAAATCCAAGTAATTATCAAAGCTCTACGATTCGTTCAAAGACTGGAGGTGCACCGGCAGGTTCCACACTTTCGGGGATACTCGCCGAATTGTTAGTGCAATAACTGGTAAACCAGATTTTACACTCTTTCCACCTCAAGTCTGACCCTTACATTATATATGTAGACGACATACTTATTTTGCGGCCATACCGTAAAGTCAAGATTGAAGAGTTTCCTAATGAATTCTCAAGGCATTACAATTCCATAAATTTCACTACTGAGCATGAAACCGATAATGCGCTTCCATTCTTGGATATCTTACTAAAGAGTTACCCTGCTACCAACTGGTTATCATTTTCAGTGTACCGAAAGACTACAGCACACTCTGCTATTATTCCTTTCAATTCGACGCATCCAAGAAAACAAACACGAGCAGCTAAAAAGTACATGGTTCGAAGAGCTTCCACCCACTTCTCCAGTATTCTTGCTAGAAGAAAGGAGTTAAGTCGCATCCAAATGATTGCGATGGATCATAAATACCATGAAGAGGTCGTTGACAAGCACGCTCGATTTTAAAATATCCTGTGCAAAGTACCCCACAAAGGGAAGGCAGAGTTATAAAACATGTTAGAACTGTGGATTATGTAGCTGAAGTCACTTCAATACTAAAGAACGTATGTAAAAAACACCACACTCCCTTTGGAGAGAGTACGAAAGGTATTCAAGCCATCGTACAAAACGACCGTGACCGAGTTTCCCCACTTAACAGACATGGGGTGTACAAAATCCTCGTAAATCCTGCTGACCCAGAAGATCCAGGATCAACAGGATTTAAGAGGATTTGTAAACGGTATTATCGATTGTAATGATATGATTTGGTCTTAATAGGTCCACTGCATACTATATAGAGGATTTGTGATAATATGATTTGATCGTATATAGGTCCACTGCACGCCTATTGCGCAGCAGAGTATATGAGCACAAGTACTCCATTGCAAATAGCTATGTTGCTACTTCTGTTGCATAGTTGTTTAATGGAGCTACCCGCCGACCAGACTGGTCCCAATGCCAGAGTGCTGATTTCAAATCGTACAAGGCGATCTCTCGGATTCGCTGAAAGCTTGTGTATTCTGCCTCACAGCACTGACTGCTGTAACGAAGAAACTCTACGTTTCGTTTCAGTTCATTGGGCTATTCTAATGCAGCCAATAAGACATGATCCTCTCCTCCAGCACTCTTCTCTTACTACTTCATCTACAATTTGAATTTTAAAATTAATATATTAATTCCCTGTGTACACAGAAGATTTTCCCTATTCAGTAGTGTTTTTCTTAGTATTATTATGATGAATCCTTTAACACAACACTTCGTTTTCACTATATTTATTGTATGTCTTGTTATTAATACCACGCGCTAGCGTGACTTGAAAAATGATTCTTGTTTCTTGTTTGTATCCGTTGTTTTTATTTATGTTAGATTTTATATTTATTGAAATACCTGACAATTGACCACTTGGTTCTTTGAAAGATCTCGTACGTTGCTGGGCTATATAAAATCTTTATTTTCAAAGAATAGGCATCAGTTTTAAACATCTTATCGCGCTATGAAGGGTTTTTCTCACTGAAAAAATGTTTTTCGCGCGATGAATTCTTATTTAAATTATTTAAATTAAACACCTGAGTGATGCGGCTTTTACAGCCTTTGTTTTTTGCGTCACGTGACAGATGCTAGAGAAATTTCATGTGCAATCATTGGAGCCCTTATGAGAATTAGAGTTTGTATACATCTGTAGATTCTGTAGTGTATTTGTCGTACAGAAAGTTAGTTTGGGTTTCTTCTTTTTAAGTGTTTTAATTTTAAATCTCATGAGCAATCTGTATTGTTTAATCTGCTTACCAAAGAAAATATATACTTGCTGTATCAGGGTTAGCAATAACATCATAACATTATTGAATACAAAGACGACAGTCTTGTGAAGATAATATATATTAAGATAATACAACGTGGTAGCCATAGGTGAGTTTTTCGTGTTGCAGATAATACTCACAATGAAGAAGTCTCTGTCATACAAAACACGATGGACAACTTGTACAATAACCACTTCTTGACGAAATGAAGAACGTCTCGGTTACACATTTAATCGAATTTAAAAACGGTGTTTAAAAGTTTAAAAGCATATGATAGATAAAAGCACTAGAACTTTAGATCACACCAATGATCTTCTTCAGTTCGTCGACCCGATGGCATCAGGTTTTAACAGCGCGAAAAGTATATCCTACACAGCACAGATATTTCATATATGTTACAAATACTTAGCACTGAAACATTGAGACTTTTCAGATACGTTGCGCAATGTAACAATAGTGTTTTAGAAACCTTGCGCTTACGTCAAAATGTCCCCAAACGCTACATAAATTTGAAACATAACATATACTTAACAGTGTATCTGTTATGTTTCAATGTAATGTAACTTCAAGATACCAACTTCATGTTACTGTTACGTATTTGAAAGATACACTGGCGGAAAGTCAAAAAAGAACAATAAGAAGGACACGTCTGATACCAACGAAATTTATACAGCATAATAACGGAATACAGAGGATAACGTGATCAAAACATTAAAACAAAGTACAGCTGTATTTGCTGGCAAACTGAAAAATAACATGTCCATGTAACATGGTTAGTACAAGGTTGAACCGCAATGAACTGCGTCACCCTGTGCAATTCTGGCATGGAGTCTGTCGTACAGATGTTGGATGTACGTTTGGGGTATTAAGTTACAAGCATCCTCAACCTGGACGCATAAAGCGGGGATGGTCGTGGCTGGCCGTGGAGATCGAATAAGTCGTTGTCCCATAAAATCCCACACGCGTTTAATGGGGGACAAATCTGGTGAACGTGCAGGCCATGAAAGTTCTCTCACACCCTGAAGTGTATGTTGCGTTGCACGTGCCGTGTGTGGGCGTGCGTTATCTTGTTGGAAAACACCACGATTGACCGACATTACAAATGACACAACAACGGGTTGAATAATGTTGTTGATGTAGGAGGTGCTGTTTAACGTACCCGGTACAAACACTAGTTGTGTACGGGAGTGATAGCTGATCGCTCCCCACAACAGGAAACCAGGTGTAGCCCCTGTGTTTCGCTGGCGGATGCAAGAAGGGTGGAGATGCTCCTCTGTGCGTCTGCGAACACGCGTACGGCCATCGGAGGCTCCCAAGCAGAATCTGCTTTCATCGCTGAACACGACAGATCGACATTGCGTTCTCCAGTGCAGACGTTGGCGACTCCACTGCAGCCGTTCCTGACGGTGGGCTGTAGTCAGAGGTACACATGCCAGAGGCACATGTGCACGTAGTCCTGCATCCAGTAGACGGTAGCGGATTGTTCGCACAGTCACCTCAGGATTGCGTCGCAGTGGATGTGCGTCGATCGGTGCGCTCATCAGTTCGTCGGTGACTCCCTGTTCCACGTCTTCTCGTGTGGGAATGTTCCTCGGACCATCTACGCCACCATCGTACCACCACCGATACTTCCCGTCTAATTCGCTCCGCAGTACGACGATACGACCACCCGGCCTCGCGGAGTCCGACTAGATGACCTCGCTCAGAGTCGATAACTGCTGAAATCGTACACATCTTCCATGTCCAGGCATTGCAGCTTCTTCGGGGTCTTCGCACGTGTCCGTGCGCGACGATGACTGATTACATTCACTTCGCCGTACTCCTTAAATACCACCGACGATAATTTGCATATTATGCCGTGCTGTCGCGTAAGCGATTACCGGTTGGTCACGAAATTAACATCAAACCTACGTAAACTCGACCGCATTAACATATGTAAATTTCATGATCGTCCGCCAATTCCTTCTTTGTGTTCTTTTTTCACTTTCCGCCAGTGTTTTTGTAACTTCGTTACATTACTGTTACGTATTTGAAAGATATTTGTAACATCATCATATTACTGTTATATATTTACCACGTTGAACATTATAGTTTTAATAAACAAAATCACAATAAAAAATATTACACTCGAGAGCTGTTTCGAAAGCAGTTGCTGCTTTCGAAACAGCTCTTTTGTCGCATTACGAGTTGTTTACCTTTTTACAGATTCAACGCAGTCCGCTGGCCATTGAGAACAGTGGCGGCGTTTATATATTGGTAACAAAAGGAATAAAAATCGGTCCCATGTGAGGGTATCGAATTTCTATTATACATATGGAGTAAACTATATTTCAGCGAATAAAGAAAGAAAATCAAATTCGTCATTTCTCTAAATGCCTACCAATATGACATTTCTCATCTTCAAGTACAAAAGAAAAAAACATGCTGGTATAGTATACTAATACAACAACACAGCCGTCTACGTGGACTTTATAAAATGCTTTTTAGAATTTAAAAATTATAATAATCAAAACAATTACTTTTAGATGATCTTAAATCACAAAAAGAAGTATGACTTAATAAATCAACTAACTCGAGTACAACAGTATCAACAAAGAATATCCCAGTTGCACGTGTAAAGAAAACTACAAGAGTGATTCGGTTAAATTGCATAATTGCGCATGCGCATGCATGCCGTGGCCAAACCGAAAATCTTAAATATCGCCCGAATGTAACATCCAGGTAGCAATTATGTACAATGGAAACTATAAAACATGATGCTGAAACATATATCTGAAAGTGTAAGGAAAATTGAAGATTGTACCATAGTTGATACATATCTGAAACGTTTTGTACTGTATAGGTATGGAACATGCTCCAACGCAAAACACTACTCAATAAGTACAAGTAAGATACTGTACAGAAAAATGATTGAAAATCATAACGGATAATTTGTTTTAATATTCTGAATACTATTTTTTGTCACTCATAACTAACTGTACGTCTGCTGATTGCCATGCATAAAGTTACAATTATCCATTGAAATTGCGTGCTTTACTTTCTTAGGAAGGTGGAATTGATTGGAATGATACTGCACTTTCCTTCACATTCAGTTAAAAAATTCTGAAGAACGAAGTAGAACCTCCACTGCAACATGTCGGTTGGTTAAAATTTAAGATTGCTGTTTAAAAGGTTTTTTTTTCTTTTCAGCTTTGTTCCTTTTCATTAGAATAAGCAACAGCATTTCCATTATCTGATAAACGTCACGCTAGGCTGTTCGCATGATACTGTTATAAACCGTATCGCAACTGAAAATGCACATAAGTTTTCTTGGCAACTTTAACAACTTCAACAGTAAAACCTCCTTTACATTTGCAAAAGTGTGCTTAGTTATGTTTTTTACGGGGAGCCATATTTACTGCGTGCTTCTTCCAAACAGTCTCTTTAATACGTTGGAACAGTGCTACATATATTCTGAAAAATCAATGGGTGAGAACAATTCCTAAATATTTATCTCTTTTTCTTTGCTAATACTATGAAATAGTTTCTAACAAATAAAATAAAATATGTTCAGATGTAAAATAAAGCACATTTTTTAGATTTAGCACTACTCATGTTCTCCTTCATTCTTTTTTTTTTTTGCATACGCAAATACTCTGAATTAAATGGTAAAATTTTGGTTGTGTCGAGCAGGTCGTTGATAGCCTAAAAAACTGCACTGATATAAAAAATTCAACATTTAAAAATGTATTTAATGTTCCGCGTGGAAGCCTTCCATAAGTTGTACACTGCCGGACAATTGCTAAGGACGGATGACAATAGCAACGATAGCAACCATAAAATGGGAGGCAGGAAAATGTGGAAATTCGCATAAGTGCGGGATACAGTAAGACGTGTTGTGCGTATGCAAATTTAGGATTGCCGAACTTGTTCGTGACGTCATAGCGCAGATAAGAGATATAAAGGATTTGACGCGTATTGACCGTTGTTGTTCAAACGCAAAGTTGAAAGGGAAAGAATCAATTGACGAACTTGCAATTTTCAGTATGTCTTCCCGACATCACCTAGATGATTTTACGCGTAGCCGTATTATTGGCAAGATTGAAGAAGGGCGAAAAATAACAGATGTTGCCAGGGAGTTCGACGTCAGCCACAGTGTTGTTTCAAGGCTTTGGAAATCATTTCAAACAAATGGAGAGTGTAGCAAACGTCACGGGGAGGTCGTGTTCGCAGTACGACACCTGCAGAAGATCGGTACATAGTGCTATCGACAAAAAGACACCGGCGCAGCACAGCTACTGAGGTAGCAAATCAGTTTATGGCTGCTACTGGCAAGCGGATCTCCCGAAAAACTGTCGCCAGACGTTTGCATGAAGGAGGACTGTACGCACGCCGTCCTGTTGTGTGCATCCCATTGTCCAGATATCACCGTACCGCCCGTTTGCAATGGTGCCATCAACATCGCAATTGGACTGATAACGACTGGTCTGCTGTCCTCTTCTCAGATAAGAGTAGATACAGTCTATCGTCTGATTGACGACGGCATCTGATCTGGCGTGATAGTGGTACTGCATATTGTCCAGCAAACATATAGGAAAGGGACCGATATCCGACATGTAGTGTCATGATATGGGCTGGCATCATGATCAATGGCCGTACGTCCCTCTATGTGCTTCCAACTGTGACTATGACTGGCCAACGATACATTAATGATGTTCTGCTACCTCATGTTTGCATGTTCCGTGGTGCTGTCGGTGATAGATTCATTTTCATGGACGACAACGCAACATGTCATCGAACAGTCGCTGTCCAGGAGTGTCTTAGAGGGAGGATATTCAACGCCTCGTATGGCCAGCATGTTCTCCAGATCTGAATTCCATTAAAAATGTGTGGGATGCTTTGGGGAGGAGTCTTGCTGGTCGCCAATGCCCTCCAATAAACAGGGACACCCTCATCCGTGCACTGACAGAGGAATGGGATAAATTACCCCAACAGCTGCTTGATAATGTTGTGCAAAGCATGACACGACGTGTGGAATCTTGCATCGCCCTCCATGGTGGCCATATCCCGTATTGGCATCTCACACCGGAACGCCTGCGGACGGTAATTGCATATTTTTCACGTTTACGTATTCTGCACAAAATGGCCTGTTTGCCCCTTGAACACGTTCCAAAGCCTTCTGGATTTCAGAGCTAATACATTGTCTTTCTTGTAATGTCCTGGCATTCTGACATTATTTTATTTCACTTGGCATCCAACCACACTTACTTTTTCATGCGCTATATAGCCGTTTATGGTCCGTCCTTAGCAATTGTCCAGAAGTGTATTTATGAGTAGCATAAAGATAGCATCGATTATCAGCTACTTCTATCTTATCGCTCGATTCAACGATCTTCAACTCAATTAAGAGTCTTAACCAGAAATGCTGGGCATGTCCGTGTAAAGTGTTTTTCAGATTCTTGCATTTTCGTATATTTCACTTGCAACGAATTTGAAAAGGTAGCTACTAAAATACGTCCTTCTGTTCGTGCATACGTCTATAAAACATCAGAAATCAGGTTCTTAGGTTCTTAATTCTGATAAGAGGCAGTTACCTCCTTTTGTATACATGCTCATGAGAAAAAGTGTGTGATGTGTGGCGCTCTTCGGTTGTGGAGATGGTGGAATTTCGGTAATTATTTTATGTTGATCACATCATTTAACAATTCGAAAAAGTTAGAACCTTATACGGATGGATTGTTATTTAAAAACAGAAAACTTCAGAGGAATGTCTTCAGTTGTACGGCCGTGAAAGAATGAACGCCGTTGATCTAACATCATTACCGTTGTCTCCCACGACTACGTAAAGTTAAAGTGCAGCAAGTTATATTATTAGTAGTTCCTGAGATGTACAATAAGACACACATCCCTTTTGTAATAACCGAAAAAGGAAATTCCAATCCAAGAAGATACTATTCGCAGGTTATGGATGCAGGAAGAAGTATCGCTGGATTTCGTTTTTGATAATGATCAGCAGTTATATTCATATTGTGGGTGAAAGGAATAAATCTGCGGAATGTCCAAACCACCCGGGATTCTTTCGTTTTTTCCGTACACTTTGTTCCAGAAATTTGAAGTAATAATACGGCTCAAGTATTATTACTCAGAAACTATTCGCATGATAGGACTCTTAAGAGTAGGATTCAGATTAAACAGACTCAATTACGGAACACCTGGCCTTACAATAATGCTCAGAAAAATTCAAATACATTACTCCAATAGCCACAAATTTTAGTCATTGATGTTCTTTTCGAACTTACCGGAAAGTCTATCACGATAAAATTCTAAACATCATCAGTCAATAGCAACTCGTGGCCATATAATTTGACACATACTACATAAACGTACCAGCGAAGTGCAGAATGTCTTAGATTTTGTAGAGCAAAGATTCCGTAAAGACTAAATCTTGAAATAATCAACGGACAGTAGAATTTTTAAGTAATTTTCACACTGCATACATGGAATTTTCATTGCTTTAACAAGTGTGATATCCCTAAACTTTCCGCCATTTCAGTGCCATAACTCATATGGAACTCTTATAAATTTAAAATAAAAAACGCCCGTAATCTTTATTCTATAAATAAGTAGGTTGTTTCAAAAATTCCTTTAAAAACATAAAATTCTAGAACATCTGTCACCTGAACCACAGCATCTAAACTTAGGCCCGGTGACTGCATATCGCACTTAAAATTGCTCGCCAGTCTGTGGTTAAACTCGAAAGCAAAAGAAAAAAATATTTTCTGGATTTCACGCAAAATTAAACACAAGGTCATATTTGAAACATTACCATTTATATGAAGTGATTTGTAAACAGTATTTGATTAAATATACAGTGATTTTTCAGCGAGTTCAATAATTCTACTTTAATTTTTTTTTCAGCGAGTTCAATAACTGTATTTTCATTGAAAAATGTTATCAACCCCGTAATGATTATTATATTTGATACATTGCATTCAGGATTTGTGTTTTCGTCCCGTAATGTGGGCGAAATGAAATTGCATGGATAAAATCTACAAAAACGTAACATTCAGGGATTCCTGATATAACTAACACTTTTCTTAATCTCGAAGTGAAAATAAAATTCTGAAAATTTTCTTAGAAAACATACATAATTATATATACTGAAAACGCTCAGGTATTCTAATGTCCTTTTGAAACAGCTTTGTGATATGCACCTAAAGACCATAACATTGAATTTCAATTGTCAGCAGAAGGAATACTTCAGCATATCTTGCTGTTTCACTGAAACAGAAATCTACATCACATAGGTACACTGGCGTGCAAACATTAAGGACGCGACGGTTTTCCGAATCCACTCAAATCATACCATAAGATCCCCAAGATGTAAGAATATGGGAAAAGTGAGCAAAACCGTCCAAACAAGAAATCCAAAGGATACAAAGGCACTTTATTGAAAAGGTAGCTTCGAGCACAACTGGACAGAAGACAGAAACGGCCATGTGACAGGCGGCTGCCAAGAAAAATTCAGTCTTTAGTAGGGGATATGATCACCCCTGACTGCATTGCACTATTTACAACGTCTGTCCATGCTGAGGACGAGGTTGTCAAGTAGCTCTTAAGGCATCGCGGCCCATTCGTCTTGTAGCGCCAATCGCAGCTGCGGAATCGTTGCTGGCGGTTGGTGACATGTTGCCAAGCGTCACCCGAGAAGGTCCCACACTTGTTTGATTGGATTTAGGTCTGGGGACCTTGCGGGCCAATCCATGCGCTGAATATCTTCACTCTCTAACAGCTCTGCGACATCCTCTGTACGATAAGGTGTATCGTTGTCGTCCATGAAGAGGAAATCGGGACCCACAGCGCCTATAAACAGACGCACGTGAGGCCGGAGAACCTCAGTACCATAGCGGACACCAGGAGGTCAGTACGGCTACCAAGCATGATACCGCCCCAAAAGAGAACTCCGCCACCTCCAAACCGGTCCCTTTAGATGATATTGCAGGTGTGATTGCGTGTTCCCTGCTCTCTCCAGATGTGTATACATCCAGAATCGCTCGTCAGACTAAATCCGCTCTCATCCGTAAAGAGAACTCGACCCCATTGCTGATGTGTCCAGTTCTTGTGTTCCCGGCACCACAGAAACCGCCGTCTCCCATGAGCAGGCGTTAATGGCACACACCGTACTGGTCATCGTGCAAATAGACCACCTTTGTGCAGCCTCCTGGCGACGGTAGACCACGATAACGGACATCCAGTTGTCTGTTGCTTGTGCCTTGCGATTTCTCACGCTGTCTACCGTCTATCTTTTCTCGCCTGTAGGACAATATACCGGTTGTCCGCCGCCGTGGTTGCTCGTGAACGACCACTGCTAAACTCTAGGATAGCTCTTCCTGTGGCTTGAAATGCTCTCCAAGCTCGTGAAACGATGCTGTGAGCGATCCCGAACTCATCTGCCACACTAGTCACACTTCGACCTCCTTCCAACTTCCCAATGACGCGACCTCGGGTAAAATCATCCAGATGTCGTCTACTGGATTGCCAGTTGGCCATATTACAGGGTGGCAAAAACTCGACGTCGTTCAAACCGATGTACACCGTGCAATAACTTTCACCGAATTGCTGAGCGTACACCACCCGTGTGCTTTATAAGCTTCCGACACCCCCTCTACGTCATGCTGCATATGTGCGCATGCCCTACCGTACCGGACCCTTGTCTATCTTCTGAGCGGTCTTTCGGTCCGTTCTGCCTGCTCGTTCCGCCGTTATGCTAATTTTTCCTATTCGTCCTTAATTTTTGCACACCAGTGTGTAATTCGATGAGATTCTCATACTTCCATTACTTCAAATTCAGAATAATTAACACTATTCTGGTGATCCGGTTTTTTGGCGTAGGAAAATATACATAAGCGTTTCCAAGCTTTCACACATCAGTCATGTTCCCGCGTTCAAATGTTCATGTTCCCGCGTTCAAATATTCATGATGCCTCGTTTAAATGTCCATATTCTCGCGTTCAAATTGTTAAGCATTCTATTATATCGTTTGCGATTTCTGTCTAACTTCCTTTAAAAAGGCATCTGGTTGATGTGCGAAAGCTTCAGAACGCTTATGTACATTATATTTTGCCAATAAATCGGTTCACTAGTATGGTGTTACTATATTTTTCATAATTGGTACACTGTTCCTTGTTAACAGTTTACTTCAAATGCACTGTTAATTTTTGGATTTATATCTTTGTCGTGAAACGGTTCCTTTATGAAAGTTTCTTTACCAACTATGCGCACGATAAATCTGAATCAGGCGGAAATTTTTCACATCTCTTCAAACATTTTCGGGGAGTGCTTCTGGTATAAGTTGAACATTCATACACTCTAATAATACTTGAAAAGTGAACAGACCTTAAATACCTCCAAATGCTACAGCATACATGCTGTTGAACTTCCACAGCTGGACTGCGCAGTGTTTTTTCTATTTTTTGTTTACAAACTTCAATCATTTCATTTATTACTTGCGAAAACGTTTAAGAAATAAATTGTGGCTTCGGCAAAAAAAAAATTGCTGAACCTTCAATTGTCTCCTTTCCGGTTTCTTTCCGATTGAAAACAAGGAGAAGGTGAGAAGCATTTATATCTTATCCTGACCGTCGGTTCTGGGAAGTACCAGTGTGGCAGCCATTTTTAAGAATTGTTTAAATAAAACCTAGTACAGATTTAGAAGATGACAATCCGTTTTTTGGCGTAAATGTGACAAAGATGGAAAGCCAGATAATATCCGAAAATTTGAGAATTTAATAGTCCTGTGGCGGAACTGGAATCCCCGTCTGCCAGATAGGGCCCGGGTATGCTAACCACTGCACCACCTAGGAAGATCAAGTTTGAAGTTTCCGATTAATTTGAATATAACCATCACAGGATTCACTAGTCGAAACAACCGGCATTCATGTTTAGCGAATCTGGAGGTTAAGAATCCTATCATATGGTTGCCCAGAGAAGCATATAAATCATTAAATAAATACGGGATTACACCATATAATACATACTTTGAAGATGACAATCTGATATTTGGTGCAAATGTGACAAAGATGGAAAGCCCGATAATATTCGAAAATTTGAGAATTTCATCGTCCTGGAGTGGGACTCGAACTAGCGTCTCCCAGATAGCGCCCGGGTATGCTAACCACTACACCACCAAGAACGACCAAGTCTGAAGTTTCCGATTAATTGCAATATAACCATTACAGGATGCGCTAGTCGAATCAACTGCCATTTTCTTTCATGAACACCTACTATTTGCATTTAACGAAATCAATTTAGCCGCCCCGGTGGCGCAGTGGTCTAAGGCGTTGGCCTCTGATCATTCGTCCGAAGGGGTCCGGGTTCGAATCCCGGTGAGGCATGGATGTTGTGTTTGTCTTACGGCACTGGCTCTCTCCTTCCCTGGAACCAGTGACCCTACATTAGGGACGGGCGACTGCTTATAGCCCATTGAGTTGCTCACGGTGGTCGTTAAACCTCCAATCAAAAAAAAAAAAAAAAAAAAAAAGAAATCAATTTAGAGAATTTCATGAAAATCTCTGCCGATAGTCTACGATTTCGAAGTCAAGAACACAATTTACGACATATTCAGTTTTTCCGGATATTATTTTAGGTGCTTACCAATCTGCGAAGAATTACGGTCTCTCGATATGTGTAAAGTATTCAAGAGACAAAACAGATCTTTAATTTAGTTAAATACACATTTCAAAAATCAGTTTACTATAGTTGTTCCAATGCCATAAATATAATAAGGACACCTTCCAATAACATTGCATTATCAAAGATGCAGTTTATTTTTTTCCCAAGAAGGCACTTTGTATTTTGTCATGAAACTACAAAGCATTTAGTACCAACGTATTTTATGTGGCATGATGTTTTTCTGTCACTATCCAGGAAAAGGGCATGGAATTCCTGTGTTTCTTTAATCCTCGGCTTGTAATGCCCAGTGTTAACGGATAAAACAATAAAATCAAAAGGAAAGGAATAAAAAAAAATTGTCAGTCAACCGTTGGACTGTGAGCATTTCTCTGATCGCGTGGTTGAATATTTTTTGGAAGTTGCAAAATATAGCGTCTTTGTTCTGTTTCGGGTATAAGTAAAATGCAGCAAAGTGGATCTCGTGAATGCAATCATGCATGGAATATCATGAATGGAATACGGGATAACACCATACAACGCAAATTTGGAAGATGTGAATCCGTTTATTGGTGAATATATTACAAGGATGTTAAATCAGACTAAACATAACATCCATGTCAGTACTAGCAGTCTCACTTAAATCTGACTTAACATCCATTTTATATTTACACCAATAAACGGATTAATATCTCCCAAAAGTGGATCTCGTTAGCAGTATATCACACGTTTTTCTAATTACTGAAATAATCGTAACATCGGCAAACACGACTTGCTCGAACGAACGACACCGCCCCCTGCGAAAAGTTCAGGGGTGCCGAGGTGAGCTTTTTTTGCGGCTATTGTAATTAGCGCTGATCAGCGGCTATTATTGGAGACGACAAAATATCTAACTCTTATAGGAATCATCATAACAGTCACAGAGGTATTGTGACAAAATAGCGGAATTGGTAGCCTTGTTTATGGTGTTGACTTCCATATCACCGAGAACGACTGTTAATTTACATTGAACAACTTTCACATGTGACCGCACTCTTGTAGGTTCCAACACAAAAAACGCTTGTGGCGCTCGTCAACAAATACTGTGGCACATGAAACCACCAAAGCTAAAACGGGCACTAAAGTAAGCAGTTGTTGACGAAATCAAATGTATTTACCCTTAAGGTTTTAGGAAACGATTCTCATTTTAAACCACAGTACTGCGTAAATCTGATTGAGTACATTCAATTTCCGTATTTTTGGCATTATATTTCACTTACAATTTTGTGTTTTACGTTACACGCTAGAATGATTTATTTCATTTACTTGTGTCTCTATTAGAGCTAGAACTTTTTCCCTTAGCGTATTAACACTGGCTGTTTAAATCCAAATATAAACAGCCGAAGAATACGATACCAGATATCGGCTAATTGCTGGAAATATTTTGTGCTCCGACTTTCGAAAGATCCACTATCCCATTTTTTCGACAAAAGTACCCTTATCTGCTCCGTGGGTAAAGTTTCTGCAGGACGAAAGCGCCGTTTTACGGTGCGTAGCGAAATCAGACTTCAGGTGGAGACTCCGTGTAGGCGCTCTGAAGCGCAAGCTTTGCATTATTCACAGATTCACTTATAAGCATAAAACTGATGCTGATGACATCACTAATATTTATTTAAGTTCATTTACAACTGATAGCTCTGGAAGATGCTGGAGAATATTAATTGCAAATCCACGTGGTTAGCCACTATACAGTTGCAAATGATTCAACATAAGCAAAAAATGTTGCCACAACTCACTTATTAGCTATTAAATACACCTTAGGCAACAGATAATTGCTACCTCAGGGTTTTCAACAGGTGTAAAACTTACAAAATTAATTATAAACATTTTAAAACTTTAATAATTATATATTTATGTTTGCAAATAAATACTGAACACAATATATTAATTTATGTAATGTTGCTTTAAAACAGTTTAAAGCTTTTGTAAAGTCGTAAAACACAACTTTTGTTTGAAAGAAACTTAAAACAACACAAAGAAAATTTTAGCCGCTTTCAGGGTCTGATATTTTCATGTTTTATCAAAAGAAATTGCGTTGTTTTATATCCACATGTAAAACATAAAGCTGGTGACATTGTAGGGCATTGTTTCTCTAAATATAGCATGAAAAGCTTCACCTTCGAGCGTGTTTAATCTTGGATTTGTTGTCTATTTTGAGGACTATCACTGTCTTCTCAATTTTAGGTTTAAAATCGAACGCTTAAAAGAGAAACGTGTCCGTCTGGCCGAAAATCTTTGGTGTATATTAGTACTTCCATTAATGAAGAGATCTAGAGGAAAATCTTGCCTTCGAGGGTGTTTAATCTTGAATTTGTTGTTTATTTTGAGGACTATCACTGTCTTCTCAATTTTAGGTTTAAAATCGAACACTTAAAAGAGAAACGTGTCCGTCTGGCCGAACATCTTTGGTGTATATTAGTACTTTCAGGAATGAAGAGATCTAGAGGTAAATCTCCATTACGCGCTAATGAAAACAAAAACAAACTGACTCCAAAAATTTCAGCAAAACAGCGCGTCAGTGAACGAACATGGAACAAGTGAAACCTAACCGTAGCCGAGAAAAATCATAACTTTCTTTTTTTTTAATTGAGATAATCACGCGCTCGCGTAGTATTAATAATACCAAATTATTAGGCAAGCGTAATATTATTTATCCCGCGTTCGTGGAATTTGATAAATGCACCTTGTTTTTATCCGTTCTTTTTATTTATGTTAGATTCTATATTTATTGAAATACCTGACGGTGGAGCACTTGGTGCTTTTAAAAATCTCGTACATTGCTGTGCTATATAAAATGTTTTTTTTCTAGGTACAAGCATTAGTAATAAACATATTATCGTGCTGTGAAGGCTTTTTCTAACTGAAATAATGTTTAGCGTACGATGAATTCTTAATTAAGTTAACGCCTTGTAAAGCTCCTACTTCGTTTGTTTTTAAACTATTTCGTAATGACGGATCAGAAATCCAAAATCTTTTACAAGTAGAAGCGACGCCTGGTAACTGAAGAAACTCATCTTGCTTTTCTATTAAATTGCCGGGAACTTCAAATTATTCTTTAGTTCTTGTGCATACGATGCCATACCCTTTCTGGACGAGATAGATCTGTTATTCAGAAAGCAGAATATAAACGTCACTCTGGTAAAACAAAAAGAAAGCAGTCTCGTATAGATTTCCTGCACCGTAACACGTATTCTGCCTACATTACTTTTACAGCGTGTACACATCCTATTATACAAGATAGAACTATGATCTTGTTTACGTCTACGCTTCGCCGCCCCGGTGGAGCAGTGGTCTAAGGCGTTGGCCTGTGATCATTCGTCCGTAAGGGGTCCGGGTTCGAATCCCGGTCAGGCATGGATGTTGTGTTTGTCTCACGGCACTGGCTCTCGCCTTCCCTGGAACCAGTGACCCTAAATTAGGGACGGGCGACTGCTTATAGCCCATTGAGTTGCTCACGGTGGTCGATAAACCTCCAATAATAAAAAAAAAAAAAAAAAAAAAAAAAAACGTCTACGCTTCTCCAGAGGGTTGCAACGATTCAAGTTAGACACATAAGGACAGTAAGAACCCGCATTTCCGACAAGGTATAATCTCAGCAAGAACCGTCGAATGTGGACAAAAATACAGCTGGACTATGTCAGACACCATTCTTAAATTTGAGTAACCTAGTCCTTAACTCCACACAGTACCAGGATCTAAATCTAGGACAAAAGCTTGCTTACTAAACAAACAAAGTAAATAAATGCCACCTCATTATGCAGATTGAAAGTATCGTTGAAACTGGAGCATGTACGATACAAATATGCTAAATTTATACAAGGGATTGCTACCAAACTTCTAACATCAGATGACCGCAAGTTTTGTGACGACATTAAACAGCAAAATTTATTGAAGACTGACAAAAATATGTATCTCCAATTTAAAAGCTGACAAAACGCAACAAATTGTCATCTTAAACAAGGCAGATTATGTTAATAAGATGAGTGATGCTACTGCTAGTACTCAGCACAAGATCCTTTATTCGCATCCAACCTCATGTACTGTGGCAGCAATGGCAAAATTCATTTAAAAACATGGTGGCTTGCCTGTAAAGGTCGTCATGGGTATTTCCCCTACTTTAGGCTCTCGCATACTAGAACACTTTGGCTAAGTAAAGACTCACAAGGAGGGTTTTCCTGTACGCCCACTTCTATCAGGAAACGCAAGCCCAAATAGCCAGCTTGAAAGTGTTCTAGCGAAGGTCCTCAAACTTCTCATTTCTGGTTCCTCTTATTCAGTTAATAGCGTTGTTAAGGCTATTGACACCCTTAAAACATTCTTACTTAAGGGAAAGATTTTCATTATGGCATCACTCCATGTTGTTTCTTTATTATCCAATGCACCGATGGGAAACGGACACTCTATTATCGAGCACCGCCTACTGGCTTTGAATTCTTATACTGCAAGTAAAATCCAAGTAATTATCAAAGCTCTACGATTCGTTCAAAGACTGGAGGTGCACCGGCAGGTTCCACACTTTCGGGGATACTCGCCGAATTGTTAGTGCAATAACTGGTAAACCAGATTTTACACTCTTTCCACCTCAAGTCTGACCCTTACATTATATATGTAGACGACATACTTATTTTGCGGCCATACCGTAAAGTCAAGATTGAAGAGTTTCCTAATGAATTCTCAAGGCATTACAATTCCATAAATTTCACTACTGAGCATGAAACCGATAATGCGCTTCCATTCTTGGATATCTTACTAAAGAGTTACCCTGCTACCAACTGGTTATCATTTTCAGTGTACCGAAAGACTACAGCACACTCTGCTATTATTCCTTTCAATTCGACGCATCCAAGAAAACAAACACGAGCAGCTAAAAAGTACATGGTTCGAAGAGCTTCCACCCACTTCTCCAGTATTCTTGCTAGAAGAAAGGAGTTAAGTCGCATCCAAATGATTGCGATGGATCATAAATACCATGAAGAGGTCGTTGACAAGCACGCTCGATTTTAAAATATCCTGTGCAAAGTACCCCACAAAGGGAAGGCAGAGTTATAAAACATGTTAGAACTGTGGATTATGTAGCTGAAGTCACTTCAATACTAAAGAACGTATGTAAAAAACACCACACTCCCTTTGGAGAGAGTACGAAAGGTATTCAAGCCATCGTACAAAACGACCGTGACCGAGTTTCCCCACTTAACAGACATGGGGTGTACAAAATCCTCGTAAATCCTGCTGACCCAGAAGATCCAGGATCAACAGGATTTAAGAGGATTTGTAAACGGTATTATCGATTGTAATGATATGATTTGGTCTTAATAGGTCCACTGCATACTATATAGAGGATTTGTGATAATATGATTTGATCGTATATAGGTCCACTGCACGCCTATTGCGCAGCAGAGTATATGAGCACAAGTACTCCATTGCAAATAGCTATGTTGCTACTTCTGTTGCATAGTTGTTTAATGGAGCTACCCGCCGACCAGACTGGTCCCAATGCCAGAGTGCTGATTTCAAATCGTACAAGGCGATCTCTCGGATTCGCTGAAAGCTTGTGTATTCTGCCTCACAGCACTGACTGCTGTAACGAAGAAACTCTACGTTTCGTTTCAGTTCATTGGGCTATTCTAATGCAGCCAATAAGACATGATCCTCTCCTCCAGCACTCTTCTCTTACTACTTCATCTACAATTTGAATTTTAAAATTAATATATTAATTCCCTGTGTACACAGAAGATTTTCCCTATTCAGTAGTGTTTTTCTTAGTATTATTATGATGAATCCTTTAACACAACACTTCGTTTTCACTATATTTATTGTATGTCTTGTTATTAATACCACGCGCTAGCGTGACTTGAAAAATGATTCTTGTTTCTTGTTTGTATCCGTTGTTTTTATTTATGTTAGATTTTATATTTATTGAAATACCTGACAATTGACCACTTGGTTCTTTGAAAGATCTCGTACGTTGCTGGGCTATATAAAATCTTTATTTTCAAAGAATAGGCATCAGTTTTAAACATCTTATCGCGCTATGAAGGGTTTTTCTCACTGAAAAAATGTTTTTCGCGCGATGAATTCTTATTTAAATTATTTAAATTAAACACCTGAGTGATGCGGCTTTTACAGCCTTTGTTTTTTGCGTCACGTGACAGATGCTAGAGAAATTTCATGTGCAATCATTGGAGCCCTTATGAGAATTAGAGTTTGTATACATCTGTAGATTCTGTAGTGTATTTGTCGTACAGAAAGTTAGTTTGGGTTTCTACTTTTTAAGTGTTTTAATTTTAAATCTCATGAGCAATCTGTATTGTTTAATCTGCTTACCAAAGAAAATATATACTTGCTGTATCAGGGTTAGCAATAACATCATAACATTATTGAATACAAAGACGACAGTCTTGTGAAGATAATATATATTAAGATAATACAACGTGGTAGCCATAGGTGAGTTTTTCGTGTTGCAGATAATACTCACAATGAAGAAGTCTCTGTCATACAAAACACGATGGACAACTTGTACAATAACCACTTCTTGACGAAATGAAGAACGTCACGGTTACACATTTATTCGAATTTAAAAACGGTGTTTAAAAGTTTAAAAGCATATGATAGATAAAAGCACTAGAACTTTAGATCACACCAATGATCTTCTTCAGTTCGTCCACCCGATGGCATCAGGTTTTAACAGCGCGAAAAGTATATCCTACACAGCACAGATATTTCATATATGTTACAAATACTTAGCACTGAAACATTGAGACTTTTCAGATACGTTGCGCAATGTAACAATAGTGTTTTAGAAACCTTGCGCTTACGTCAAAATGTCCCCAAACGCTACATAAATTTGAAACATAACATATACTTAACAGTGTATCTGTTATGTTTCAATGTAATGTAACTTCAAGATACCAACTTCATGTTACTGTTACGTATTTGAAAGATACACTGGCGGAAAGTCAAAAAAGAACACCAAGAAGGACACGTCTGATACCAACGAAATTTATACAGCATAATAACGGAATACAGAGGATAACGTGATCAAAACATTATAACAAAGTACAGCTGTATTTGCTGGCAAACTGAAAAATAACATGTCCATGTAACATGGTTAGTACAAGGTTGAACCGCAATGAACTGCGTCACCCTGTGCAATTCTGGCATGGAGTCTGTCGTACAGATGTTGGATGTACGTTTGGGGTATTAAGTTCCAAGCATCCTCAACCTGGACGCATAAAGCGGGGATGGTCGTGGCTGGCCGTGGAGATCGAATAAGTCGTTGTCCCATAAAATCCCACACGCGTTTAATGGGGGACAAATCTGGTGAACGTGCAGGCCATGAAAGTTCTCTCACACCCTGAAGTGTATGTTGCGTTGCACGTGCCGTGTGTGGGCGTGCGTTATCTTGTTGGAAAACACCACGATTGACCGACATTACAAATGACACAACAACGGGTTGAATAATGTTGTTGATGTAGGAGGTGCTGTTTAACGTACCCGGTACAAACACTAGTTGTGTACGGGAGTGATAGCTGATCGCTCCCCACAACAGGAAACCAGGTGTAGCCCCTGTGTTTCGCTGGCGGATGCAAGAAGGGTGGAAATGCTCCTCTGTGCGTCTGCGAACACGCGTACGGCCATCGGAGGCTCCCAAGCAGAATCTGCTTTCATCGCTGAACACGACAGATCGACATTGCGTTCTCCAGTGCAGACGTTGGCGACTCCACTGCAGCCGTTCCTGACGGTGGGCTGTAGTCAGAGGTACACATGCCAGAGGCACATGTGCACGTAGTCCTGCATCCAGTAGACGGTAGCGGATTGTTCGCACAGTCACCTCAGGATTGCGTCGCAGTGGATGTGCGTCGATCGGTGCGCTCATCAGTCCGTCGGTGACTCCCTGTTCCACGTCTTCTCGTGTGGGAATGTTCCTCGGACCATCTACGCCACCATCGTACCACCACCGATACTTCCCGTCTAATTCGCTCCGCAGTACGACGATACGACCACCCGGCCTCGCGGAGTCCGACTAGATGACCTCGCTCAGAGTCGATAACTGCTGAAATCGTACACATCTTCCATGTCCAGGCATTGCAGCTTCTTCGGGGTCTTCGCACGTGTCCGTGCGCGACGATGACTGATTACATGCACTTCGCCGTACTCCTTAAATACCACCGACGATAATTTGCATATTATGCCGTGCTGTCGCGTAAGCGATTACCGGTTGGTCACGAAATTAACATCAAACCTACGTAAACTCGACCGTATTAACATATGTAAATTTCATGATCGTCCGCCAATTCCTTCTTTGTGTTCTTTTTCACTTTCCGCCAGTGTTTTTGTAACTTCGTTACATTACTGTTACGTATTTGAAAGATATTTGTAACATCATCATATTACTGTTATATATTTACCACGTTGAACATTATAGTTTTAATAAACAAAATCACAATAAAAAATATTACACTCGAGAGCTGTTTCGAAAGCAGCAACTGTCGCATTACGAGTTGTTTACCTTTTTACAGATTCAACGCAGTCCGCTGGCCATTGAGAACAGTGGCGGCGTTTATATATTGGTAACAAAAGGAATAAAAATCGGTCCCATGTGAGGGTATCGAATTTCTATTATACATATGGAGTAAACTATATTTCAGCGAATAAAGAAAGAAAATCAAATTCGTTATTTCTCTAAATGCCTACCAATATGACATTTCTCATCTTCAAGTACAAAAGAAAAAAAACATGCTGGTATAGTATACTAATACAACAACACAGCCGTCTACGTGGACTTTATAAAATGCTTTTTAGAATTTAAAAATTATAATAATCAAAACAGTTACTTTTAGATGATCTTAAATCACAAAAAGAAGTATGACTTAATAAATCAACTAACTCGAGTACAACAGTATCAACAAAGAATATCCCAGTTGCACGTGTAAAGAAAACTACAAGAGTGATTCGGTTAAATTGCATAATTGCGCATGCGCATGCATGCCGTGGCCAAACCGAAAATCTTAAATATCGCCCGAATGTAACATCCAGGTAGCAATTATGTACAATGGAAACAATAAAACATGATGCTGAAACATATATCTGAAAGTGTAAGGAAAATTGAAGATTGTACCATAGTTGATACATATCTGAAACGTTTTGTACTGTATAGGTATGGAACATGCTCCAACGCAAAACACTACTCAATAAGTACAAGTAAGATACTGTACAGAAAAAAGATTGAAAATCATAACGGATAATTTGTTTTAATATTCTGAATACTATTTTTTGTCACTCATAACTAACTGTACGTCTGCTGATTGCCATGCATAAAGTTACAATTATCCATTGAAATTGCGTGCTTTACTTTCTTAGGAAGGTGGAATTGATTGGAATGATACTGCACTTTCCTTCACATTCAGTTAAAAAATTCTGAAGAACGAAGTAGAACCTCCACTGCAACATGTCGGTTGGTTAAAATTTAAGATTGCTGTTTAAAAGGTTTTTTTTTCTTTTCAGCTTTGTTCCTTTTCATTAGAATAAGCAACAGCATTTCCATTATCTGATAAACGTCACGCTAGGCTGTTCGCATGATACTGTTATAAACCGTATCGCAACTGAAAATGCACATAAGTTTTCTTGGCAACTTTAACAACTTCAACAGTAAAACCTCCTTTACATTTGCAAAAGTGTGCTTAGTTATGTTTTTTACGGGGAGCCATATTTACTGCGTGCTTCTTCCAAACAGTCTCTTTAATACGTTGGAACAGTGCTACATATATTCTGAAAAATCAATGGGTGAGAACAATTCCTAAATATTTATCTCTTTTTCTTTGCTAATACTATGAAATAGTTTCTAACAAATAAAATAAAATATGTTCAGATGTAAAATAAAGCACATTTTTTAGATTTAGCACTACTCATGTTCTCCTTAATTCTTTTTTTTGCATACGCAAATACTCTGAATTAAATGGTAAAATTTTGGTTGTGTCGAGCAGGTCGTTGATAGCCTAAAAAACTGCACTGATATAAAAAATTCAACATTTAAAAATGTATTTAATGTTCCGCGTGGAAGCCTTCCATAAGTTGTACACTGCCGGACAATTGCTAAGGACGGATGACAATAGCAACGATAGCAACCATAAAATGGGAGGCAGGAAAATGTGGAAATTCGCATAAGTGCGGGATACAGTAAGACGTGTTGTGCGTATGCAAATTTGGGATTGCCGAACTTGTTCGTGACGTCATAGCGCAGATAAGAGATATAAAGGATTTGACGCGTATTGACCGTTGTTGTTCAAACGCAAAGTTGAAAGGGAAAGAATCAATTGACGAACTTGCAATTTTCAGTATGTCTTCCCGACATCACCTAGATGATTTTACGCGTAGCCGTATTATTGGCAAGATTGAAGATGGGCGAAAAATAACAGATGTTGCCAGGGAGTTCGACGTCAGCCACAGTGTTGTTTCAAGGCTTTGGAAATCATTTCAAACAAATGGAGAGTGTAGCAAACGTCACGGGGGAGGTCGTGTTCGCAGTACGACACCTGCAGAAGATCGGTACATAGTGCTATCGACAAAAAGACACCGGCGCAGCACAGCTACTGAGGTAGCAAATCAGTTTATGGCTGCTACTGGCAAGCGGATCTCCCGAAAAACTGTCGCCAGACGTTTGCATGAAGGAGGACTATACGCACGCCGTCCTGTTGTGTGCATCCCATTGTCCAGATATCACCGTACCGCCCGTTTGCAATGGTGCCATCAACATCGCAATTGGACTGATAACGACTGGTCTGCTGTCCTCTTCTCAGATAAGAGTAGATACAGTCTATCGTCTGATTGTCGACGGCATCTGATCTGGCGTGATAGTGGTACTGCATATTGTCCAGCAAACATATAGGAAAGGGACCGATATCCGACATGTAGTGTCATGATATGGGCTGGCATCATGATCAATGGCCGTACGTCCCTCTATGTGCTTCCAACTGTGACTATGACTGGCCAACGATACATTAATGATGTTCTGCTACCTCATGTTTGCATGTTCCGTGGTGCTGTCGGTGATAGATTCATTTTCATGGACGACAACGCAACATGTCATCGAACAGTCGCTGTCCAGGAGTGTCTTAGAGGGAGGATATTCAACGCCTCGTATGGCCAGCATGTTCTCCAGATCTGAATTCCATTAAAAATGTGTGGGATGCTTTGGGGAGGAGTCTTGCTGGTCGCCAATGCCCTCCAATAAACAGGGACACCCTCATCCGTGCACTGACAGAGGAATGGGATAAATTACCCCAACAGCCGCTTGATAATGTTGTGCAAAGCATGACACGACGTGTGGAATCTTGCATCGCCCTCCATGGTGGCCATATCCCGTATTGGCATCTCACACCGGAACGCCTGCGGACGGTAATTGCATATTTTTCACGTTTACGTATTCTGCACAAAATGGCCTGTTTGCCCCTTGAACACGTTCCAAAGCCTTCTGGATTTCAGAGCTAATACATTGTCTTTCTTGTAATGTCCTGGCATTCTGACATTATTTTATTTCACTTGGCATCCAACCACACTTACTTTTTCATGCGCTATATAGCCGTTTATGGTCCGTCCTTAGCAATTGTCCAGAAGTGTATTTATGAGTAGCATAAAGATAGCATCGATTATCAGCTACTTCTATCTTATCGCTCGATTCAACGATCTTCAACTCAATTAAGAGTCTTAACCAGAAATGCTCAGCATGTCCGTGTAAAGTGTTTTTCAGATTCTTGCATTTTCGTATATTTCACTTGCAACGAATTTGAAAAGGTAGCTACTAAAATACGTCCTTCTGTTCGTGCATACGTCTATAAAACATCAGAAATCAGGTTCTTAGGTTCTTAATTCTGATAAGAGGCAGCTACCTCCTTTTGTATACATGCTCATGAGAAAAAGTGTGTGATGTGTGGCGCTCTTCGGTTGTGGAGATGGTGGAATTTCGGTAATTATTTTATGTTGATCTCATCATTTAACAATGATTTTGTGCCAAGTCGATAAAATATTATTTTAGATAATTAGAAATCTCTTTTTTTTAAATGGATTAAAACCTTACAATACCAAAGGAAGCGTGACCCACCTACTTTTTTATAACCCTTAAAGTGATATTAGGAAAATGGACCTAAAATTATGTTTGGAGCTTTCAGGTGACTTCGTATGGTTTGTATAGGTGTTTCATAGTTTGCCAAACTTTCAGTATTCTGCAATGGTTACTGATGTCCAAAAGTGTTGGTTATTGTGGTTCAGAAAGATTTGACAACTTCAACAATTTACACTGCTGGCCACCCAAATGCAAAACCAAGAAGGACACGAGATAGCAAAGCCAGATTTACTGGACACATAACAACAGATTCAAAGATGAAACAATTGAGCTTGCAGGCCCGTGCGTCTTGCAGAACACGCAGACATCAATAGTTCGTGTGGCCCCCATGGCTGGAAATAACGGCACTACACGCCGCGGCATCGAACGAAAGAGGCTTTGGATGTGGTCTTGGTGAATGTCGGTCCAGGTTGTTTCCACACGTTGCCACAGTTCATCAGGTGTAGCCACGGGTGGGGCTCGCCTGGCCATTCGGTTGCCGATCAGTGACCAGACGTGCTCAATGAGCGACATATCGCAAGAACAGGCAAGCCACGGCAGCAGTGACACCTGGTGGGCCATGAATAATTGTTGCACGATTAGTGTCACGTGCGGGCGAGCATTGTCCTGTTGAAACGTGGCCGCTGGCAGGTCCTGCAGGTAAGGGAGGACTACAGGCTATAAAACTTCAGAAATGTAGCGGTGGCTGTTGATTGTACCGGCGATGCGTACCAGAGGAGTGCGGGTGTCATATCCAATTGCACCCCAAACCATAACGCCTTACGACGGACCGGTATGGCGATGCATAATGCAGGCGTCATACAGTCTCTCGACGCGGTTCCGCCACACGGGGATCCGACCATCGTGGTGTTGCAGGCAGAAGCTTGATTCGTCGGAGAAGACAATGTCGTGCCCTTCCGTAGTCCAGGTGCGGCGTTCAACGGGCCACTGCCGCGGCACTCGCCGGTGGTGTAACCTCAATGGTAATCAGAGCAATGGACGCCGTGCGACAAATCACCGCTCCTGCAGACGACGTCGAACGTTACGTGCTGACAAAGGATGTTGCGCAACACACCCTAATTCCTGCACCCACCGAATCCATACTCGCTTCACTGTAGCTGGATGTCGTCCCACACGGGCGCCGGTGTCTCTGTACGATAAACCGCAGTCGCGATAAGCAGCTATTCGTCCTCTGTCGAATTCCGATACGTGCTGGAATGACTGCCGTATTCTGCGACGAGTCATCAGGAAGCTTCCCACGCACAGGTCCGGCAGCACAACACACTTCCACTACTTACACCCCGCCTTCTGTGCACCCTTCTTATAGTACTTCTCGGTGGAGTGCCGGGCGCACATGATTTGCATATACCCTACAATGCTAATCGTTTACATGTCCTCCCGTGGGCGACGCATGCTGCGAATTTCAGGCCAATCGAATGCAGCCTTCTTGGTGTTGTATTTTGGGTGGCCAGCAGTGTATATACTTTGCAAATTTTTTTTTCTCCAGCAAGTTTATATAAAATGTAAAAAGCTCTTTGACATACCTTTCAGGAATACAACTAATTTATCATAATTTTCCCGCAAACAAACACATACCATTGATATAAAGCAAAGTTCAAAAGAACAAGTACAAAAACAAACATCTCCTTTCGTTTTTTAACTATATTTTCCTTTTTGAGTGGAGTTTGATAGTTTTCTGATAGTTTTCAACATTTACTTTGTATAAGTCTTATATCATTAATTTTTCAAATTCCCGTAGTGTGGCTCTCCAGTGTATTTTTGCTGTTTTCAGTTTTACGTTGTGGTATAATAAATAACCTGTTGCTTTCGTTTCGGTAACCAAGTATAAAGCCTAATATCTCGAGTTTTGTGTTTACGAACAATTTAGCACGAAAAAATTACCAAAAAACTTCGTCTACCGGCGGTAAATTTCGATAGACACGCACGATTCTAAGTGCGTTATAATACAACAAATACATTATTTAGGAGAAACATGACATAAAATTAAATTAGCGAACCAAATGAATAAACGGACGTGATGTTATTTGAAGGGAATTTGAGTGCAACTTTCACTTTACGGTGTTCTAAAATAATCATAAGTAATCATCGACTTTTTGGGCTGATAGCCAATTTGATAGAAGCAAAAGTTCGAATTACGAAACATAAATGCCTTTTTGATCGACTTCAACGAAATTGTTACATTCCGTTCTGTGAATCATTGGATAATACATTATGCTTAGGCTACTCGTCTTAGTATTTGATTTCAATGGTAGAAGTGAACGTGAAACGAAAACATAAATTCATTTAAATGAACTATGTATACCTAAATCACACTAGGACAAGCCGCCAGCATTAACCGATAACTCGGTACAGTTAGCAGATTTTGAGCGAAGCTACTACAAAATGTAAGCTCATTAAGGCGTCTATTATAACACATTATAAAAAACGAACGCGTAAAATTTACGCCGTGCGGAACAAAAATACGAAATATTCTTAAAACGAAATGCCGAAAATTTATCATGAACTACTTTCCTTCATGACTACACGTTGGTTGTGATCAGGTTGAATGTAAACAAAGCGGAATGACACTCTCAGATCGGGAATGTTTTTCATTTTGTAACGCGACAGACAGACACACACTCACACACATACACAAACCAATTTTTATTACACTGGCGGAAAGTGAAAAAAGAACACCAAGAAGGAGACGTCTGATACCAAGGAAATTTATACAGCATAAAAACGGAATACAGAGAATAACGTGATCCAAATATTATGGCAAAATACAGCTGTATTTGCTGGTAAACTGAAAAATAACATTTCCATGTAACATGGTTAGTACGAGGTTGAACCGCCATGCACTGCGTCACACTGTGTAATTATGGCATGGAGTCTGTCGTACAGATGTTGGGTGTAGGTTTCAGGTATTGAGTTCCAAGCATCCTCAACCTGGACGCGTAAATCGCGGATTGTCGTGGATGGCCGTGGAGACCAGATAAGTCGTTGTCCCATAAAATCCCACTCGTGCTCAATGTGGGACAAATTCGGTGAACGTGCAGGCCATGGAAGTTGTCTCACACCCTGAAGTGCGTGTTGCGTTGCTCGTGCCGTGTGTGGGCGTGCGTAATCTTGCTGGAAAATACCACGAAGGACCGACCTTACAAATGGCACAACAACGGGCTGAATGATGTTGTTGATGTAGGCGGTGCTGTTTAACGTACCCGGTACAAACACTAGTTGTGTACGGGAGTGATAGCTGATCGTTTCCCACACCAGTAGACCAGGTGTAGGCCCTGTGTGTCGCTGGCGTATGCAAGAAGGGTGCCGACGCTCCCCTGTGCGACTGCGAACACGCACACGGCCATCGGAGGCTCCCAAGCAGAATCTGCTTTCATCGCGTAACTCGACAGATCGCCATTGCGTTCTCCAGTGCAGACTTTGTCGACACCACTGCAGCCGTTCCTGACGGTGGGCTGGAGTCTGAGGTACACAAGCCAGAGGCACACGTGCACGTATTCCTGCATCCAGTAGAATGTTGCGAATTGTTCTCACAGTCACCTCAGGTGCAACAGCAGCTCGGATTTGCGTCGCAGTGGATGTTCTGCTTGACAACGCCCCTCTTCTTATGCGTCGATCAGTCCGCTCATCAGTCAGTCTGTGACTCCCGGTTCCACGTCTTCTCGTGTGGAAATGTTTCTCGGACCATCTACGCCACCATCGTACCACCACCGATACTTCCGGTCCAATTCACTCCGCAATACGACGATACAACCACCCGGCCTCGCGGAGTCTGACCAGACGACCTCGCTCAAAGTCCGATAACTGCTGAAATCGTACACGTCTTCCATGTCCAAGCATTGCAGCTTCTTCAGGATCTTCGCACGTGTCCGTACTTCGACGACTGATTACATGCACTTCGCCGTACTCCTTAAATACCACCGACGATAATTGGCATATTATGCCGTGCTGTGGCGTAAGCGCTCACCGGTTGGTGCCGAAATTAACCCCCGCACGGGGATAACTGGTTTTCCAGTTATTTGGGGAGCGGCGCCCCCACGGCCCGAGCTGACCTTGTGACTGGTCAACATCTGTTGTCATGCCACCGCCTGTTTTTTGTTTTGGTGCTGTTGGTGTTTGCAGGGACGGCTGTTCATCCAGCTGTTGGGGAGTCGCGGCCCCACGATCCCGAGCTGGTCTTGTGTCTTGCTTTTTCGTTTTTATTTATTTTCTCCACTGGCTAGTTGCCCGTGTTGTATACTTTACCTAATCGCTACCACGTTATGTACTAACACCCCGGTCTTGTGGTTTTGTTACCCTCCACCACTAACTGATTTATATTACCCGCTCAGTTCGTAGGTTGCTGAGATTCCGTTTAGGTTCCCTGCCAGGATTTGTCTTCTTTAGATTTCTTTTTTCCTTTTAGCTGGTTTGGGTGCTAGACCTACCTGCATGTTTGCCGCGTGCGGAGACCCGTGAGGCGGAAATGGGATGTCTGGCGGCTGAGGTCGCAGGAGAACGGATAAGTGCCTCCTGTGTACCAACACTCATCTTCGACCCCGGCTTCGCTGTAAACGGAAGGCTAGAGACTAACCCACCTCTAGTCAGAAGTCTTGTACCAAGTTGTGTGCAGGGCTTTAGCGGCTTTTTTGTCGTATAGCACGGCAGGGTGAGCCCGGGGGCTGTGGGATCATGCCAAAGGCGTTGGCATGACGGTACCCGGAGGCCGAAGTGTCCGCCGAGTGCGTGTGATCACAGCCAACGGACTATATCTGCGACGTATAAGCTCCAGAACTGTGTCCAGCGTCATTTTCTTGGCTTGCAGACCTCCAGTTCTCCCTTGTAGGGCTCGGTGGTGGGTGGAGTAGTCTGCAGACGAATCTTCCTCCTTTTTTCCATGGGTAAACACAAAAAACAAAACTCCAAATTTAAGTCACCTGAGAAAATGATAGTTGACAATGACTCTCCTTCGTCTTCTCAACCTACCAAGTCTCATAACCTTAAACGATCTTTAGACCTTGACCTGGACCAAGAATGTGGAACTTCTTCTTCGGCAGCTGTACCAGTCGCTCCGAAGCGTGGTCTCCCCTCGATTGCTGTGACTACGCATGCTACACACTTACTTGTAGAATCCATCGATCCGAATGAGAGACTGTCCACCAGATCTCCCTTTTTCATTTCTAAAGCTTTGGACGCTGCAGTTGGCCCCTTGAAGTCTGTGAGGAAGCTTCGCTCTGGGGACCTGCTTGTCCAAACTTGCAGTGTTTCTCAGAGTAACACTTTTCTGCACCTCACTAGTCTTCAAGGCATTCCTGTAAAAGTGACACCTCACCCGTTTCTTAACACCTCTCGGGGTGTTATTTCGGAGTTTGATCTCTTGCCATGCAGTGAGGACGAATTGGTGACTGAACTTGCAATTCAGGGTGTTATTGCTGCACGTCGTATGATGTTCCGGCGCGATGGTTCTTTGATTAAGTCAAAAAATGTCATCTTGACTTTTAACTCCCCGAAAGTTCCGACCGAAATCAAGGCTGGCTACTTGGTCTGTGGAGTTCGCCCGTACATTCCCAGTCCTCTGCGCTGTTTCAGGTGCCAGAGGTACGGGCATTCCCAACGTTTCTGTAAGAGTTCCGCTCGTTGTGCAAATTGTGGCTCCAGTGCACATGACGGGGATGGTTGCATTTCTGCGGCCTGCTGTGTTAACTGTGGTGAGGCCCATGCAGCTTACTCCCGCAACTGTATGAAATGGAAGGACGAGATGGCGATCCAGCGCCTCAAGACCCTGGAAGGCCTCTCGTACCCTGCTGCCAAGGCTAAGTTGGGTATACCCACCACCCGACAGCGTACTTTTGCCGCAGTAGTTCAGTCTCTGCCACAACCCGTGCAGAGACTGATCTACTCTCGCCGCCCTTGCCAAGCGATCTACAGCTGACCAAGCGACACAGGTGTTTTTCCCCGAGCTCGAGATTTTTCGAATACCTGATTCTGGGCCTTCTCTTCTGCAGCCGACCGTCTCTTCCAGTTTCCAGCCGAAAGCCTGCACGTGCGGAAGACCCGGCCCTCAATCCGCAAAGGTGTGCAGTGTCCATCCAACTGTCTCAGCCTCAGCGAGGTCCCCACCCTCAACCAACATTATAGAGGAACATAGGGGGAAGGAGAGTGACAGTTCGTCCCCAGCCTCAAACAACATTGCAGAGGAACATGGGGGGAGGAGAGTGACAGTTCGTCCCCGCCCTCTGCCAGCATTGCAGAGGAGTGTGGGGGGAGGAGAGTGACTCATCCTTTGTGTAGTTGTGTTTAAAAAAAAAAAAAAAAAAAAATATATATATATATATATATATATATATATATATATATATATAATTATAATAGTAAATTAATAAATTTTTATATAAACCTAATTAACTACCTTGTCTTCACAGCTTTCATCATACTCTTTTTCAACTTTTACCAAGCCTGTCTGCTCTTAATCATTTTCCACGTTTTTAAAAATCTGTGGCTGATAGTTCTTTGTCTGGCGCTCTTTGGCCAAACCTGGCCCTTGCGCCAATAAAATCCACCAACCAACCAACCAACCAACCGAAATTAACATCACTCCTACGTAAACTCGACCCCATTAACATATGTAAATTTCATGATCGTCGGCCAGTTCCTTCTTGGTGTTCTTTTTTCACTTTCCGCCAGTGTATTATAGATCAAACAAGTTTTGAGTTAACAGACGGTGTCTTTCCATTTCTTCGTTTTTTCAATTCGAACGAATTTTTAAATTAATGTTAGTGAGTCGACTTTCGTGAAACGGTTCAAGTAAAAGGCCATCTAGTTTTTTTACTCTCGACAACCCAACATACGTCAAGCCGACAGCGAATTCATTTTCACCAAGATAAACTACTGCCTGGTCCACTGTAATACCTTGAGATCGGTGAATGCTGATACCGTATGCAACTTGAAGTGGAAATTTTGTTCGCTCACATGTAGCATTAGACTTTTTGAAACTTATTTTGTACGGAGTAATAGGCGCCAATCTATCATTGTACAAAGTCGGACCTGTGTAACCCAGAAAATGTACCAATACATAGTCAGCTAGGTGATCAAGATGATTTAAAGTTACATCTCGATTTACGTATATAATGTCACAAACTGTACCAATCGAACCATTGCACAGTCCTTGAGCAGTCCAGAGATTTTGACGTAGAATAACTATATCCAGGAGGGAGGTACAGTTTTTGCTGTAGACCGTTTGCTTCGTCAGCTTTAGAGGAAAGAGCTGCACGGTTGTTGTTAACAGCACTAAGTCGGGTAACAGGACTATTAATATTGCGAAGTCTATTTTCATTGTGTACTTCAATTGCACTTTTTGTTTTGCCGTAAGATAAATAGCGTCTTTAAACAGCAACCTAATATAGGTATTCTCTGTGGTGAAACGACTACAAAATAAATTGTAATCTGCAGTGGTTATGGAACCCTTAGCTATGCGTTGAAGCGTTTGTTTCAAAGGTATTTGATACTAGCCACTTTGTCTCATGACTTGCTTTAATTCAAAAACAACGTTAAATTGTTTGTACGCTTATGACCCACGTTGAAAAAGGTCGCTTTTTGGCGTACCATACAAAACAACATCGTGGACAGGTGGTAACTGATGTAAGTCACCGAGCAAATACACAATGTATTGACCAAGAAGTTTGTCTTGATTATCAGGGTTTGCTTGCCGAAGACGGTGATCAATATTGCCTAACATTTTCTGGCACATCATACTGAATTCGTCTATTACAATTACTTTGATCTCAGTCATCTCTTCCTGGAAATCACGTTCCGTTTCTCCGCTTAGTTCCGATTGCTTTAATTCTGAGCGCCGAATAAATAGTTTGACCTCAGTTGTTATTCGCTGCGACTCCAATTGGTGCTAGTAGCATGATACTCTTAGTGCCATATCGTTTGTGCATTAGTCGTACAATTTCTTTTATGACGCAATATTTTCCGGTTCCAGCTGATCCCATAACAATAGAAAGCCTTGAAATACGATCATCACTGAGTTGACTATTTAGGTGACTTAATAATATTTGCTAATTAGCACTAAAACTTAAAAGGCTGGTAATTGCTGGGTTTGAACTATCGTAATTGTCTTTAGATTTTTAAATAAACTTGAGATTTTCAATGATGTTTGGGTATTTTTTGTTGGTACCGTACCAGTCATGGCTGAGATCAAAGTCTCTGATTCCGAGCTCTACGTCAAAAGGTAAATTAGTTGGGTGACATTCCGATACTGCTTGCCAATCGGTGCGCTCTCGTTCTTCTTGTGGAATTAGAAATGAGTCGTCCTCAACCTCTGGATCGTCGGGTAATTCTCACTTATTCAAACGCATTTGATCGTAGGAGTGTTTCCATATGGAGTGTGTTTTTAGCGTCGCTTCATCCCTCCAAGAAGTGAACAACATTAGCCGCTGTTTGCAAAACATTTCATCAGCAGTGTCGCTTTTTCTGAATTCAACTTGAGGTACAAGTTGAACAATACGCTGTTTTCTGTTCTTACTCAAGTGTCTACTTCTCATGGTATATTGCCTGCCGTACTCGTACAAAGTAAGGTTCTCTAAATTTTTACTACGGCTCTTGTTTTCGCCTATGATGGTTTTATGAACGTGTTCGTCACTCAAGCTGCTTTGAGTAATACGCACATAATCTTCAAGTGTTATATAAAGCGGTATAAATTGTCGAAAACAATGAAATAAGGCATCACTTCGCAGAAGATGAGTTACCTCACAGGCTGATTGTCTCGTTGGCCAACTATTTTCACGAGCAACTTTGTGAAAACTTTAACACCTGGAAAATCATTTTCAGCTGTGGAAAGTATATCTTGGAAAACAATCCTTAGGTCGTTTGAAATAGGTTCAGCTTTCGAGGCATATTTTGCAATGTAGTTCAGAATGGCGTTTTCTGAAGTGATGACTTGGCAATCGGTGTTTGCTCGCCAAATTTGAGTAATAAACGGGTTGTAGTTATTCAGTACTAGATTATTGCATGACGGCGTGAAGGTCCATTGACCTTCATCTTTTTTACAAAGTGTTGACTGTTCCTGCAGTGGTTTAGGAAACCCAAATCGGCACTCTTTTCGTGGGTCTCTTTCGCAGTATTTTGATGGGCAGATTGTATGGCGCTGAACTCTATTTAGAATCTTAGAAATTTGCACTGCGTTGCCTAAATCTATTTCAGTTGCGTTTAGCCGACATGGGTGCACTACAGCAGGCTGCGCGTTAATAATTGGAATAATTGCTGACATAAGTCTCTCGTAGAATTGTTTCGCGGGGTCTATTTCAATTGTTGTATAGTTTTCAAAATTACAGACGTCCGGCGCACCTTCAAGCCAGAATACTCCGTGAACATGAGGACTTCCTCTATGTTGGTATTCAAATCGGTACCAACAGTCTGTAAATTTGAACTTCTTTTTTATAATCTCCATAAAAGATTTACCTCGAAAACTAAAATAATCATCTGCAACCATTAGATTTTGAGTGAGATATTTTTGCATTTAATTACTTTGTTGCGATTCAGACATGTTCGCAATATCTTGAGCAGATATCTGGAAATGGCGTTGAAAACATTTCCAATGGAGATCTGCCGCGCTAAGAGTTATAAAGAGCGTAGGAACACCAAGTTGATTAACCATTGCTTTAAGTTCCTGTTGTCGTTGGTACCAATACGGATTTGATCCACGTATTTTAGAGCACCAGAACAAAAGGATTTTTATTAATCTAGGATTAGTTACAACTTCATTTCTGAGCTCTTCTACAGTTCAGCTCAAATCAATTTTTTTCGCAAAAACAGATCCTTGTTGAGTCGCTTCATGGCGTTGAATTGTGTTAAGAATAAGATATGTGAATCTGGGATCTAGAGCGAACGGCTGGTTTCGGTAACGCATTAAATGATCAGCCCACTGTCGAAATGTTGGCGTGTTTTCTGGTGCTCGAGTTCTAGCGATGTGATCAGGGTTGCCGTCAGGAAACAGGTGTGGGAAGGCCTTTGGAATATATCCATGAAACGTAATTTCACTGACTGGGGTGTTGCCTGATGTTGGCCAACTAACAATGTGGCGAACAATTTGTTTCTGTCGTTGGCGCTCATGCAAAGGTAAAAGCGTTTCAGTTACACTTTCACTGTCAAACTCTTCGTTAGCGAAATCCGCCACTGTGAACATGATACATCGATTCGGAAATGTCTTCGTCTTCAGGCAATAACTGCAGCGCATCATTGTCAATGCGTACATCTCGTTAAAAATAAGTTTGTTGCCGAAGCCACTGTAAAGGTTTTATTACTTTTTGAGGACGTACCTGGAAATATTTGTAACCCTAAGCCCCTTCCTTACGCACAAGTACAACACTGATATTTGACGGAATTCGCGGGAGGGAATCAGCTATGTCCTGAACGTGTTGTTCTATGTTAACTACGTTGCTTCGATAACAATACTGGCCGTTTGAACCACAGGCACGCAATTGGTATACTTTTAGAATTGGCTGAACGCGTGCGATTAGCATTTCTTCTAACACAGTGAGTGCACAAAAATCAGGAGGTACTTCAGCCGGCATAATATAGTTTACACGTCTATATTTTGTAGGGTATTTATGGAATGTTTGGCATTTGTTATTTTGAAGAGCGTCTGTGAGGTATAAGCCATGACACGATGCGCATTCAAGAAAATTATTTCTATCTAAAACATTAACAAATTCGTCAGAAAATTCTTTATCAGTTTCTAAACGTTGCCGCGTACGAACACAATGAGGTTGCTGAATGCGTGTCAGTGCCTTGCCAGCAGCCTCTCTACTTTGTCGGCCAAGATTAGGCCTAGTAGGAGGTTGAAAATAGTGAACATCAGCAACATTTTTCACTTGTTCAGCCTCTATCTCTGTTGGAACGGTTTAGCAATTGTTGAATTATTGTTGTGTCGAGTCTCTTGGATACGTCTCGCACGAACAGTTCGTTGACTTAAATTTTATCCAAGAGCTCGACGTGGCATTTATGATTATCAAAGAAGAAAATACAACGAGATTTTAATTGCGACTATCGAATGTAAACAAATGTAATGATGAAGACTCAACGAACCGACAAATGACGTCGTAGACGTCATTTTGCCCGCCTCGATCGTGACTTCAGCAGTTACAGTTAGAAAAGAACCAAAGGCAAAACAAATAGAACAAAAAAAAAGACATAACGGTGCCAATTCTAACGTTTTTCTTGTGTCCACGATGTGCTCGGTTTCCTTTTTATCAGTTTATACCAAAATAATTTCAAATTAACGGCAAAAGAACTAAAAAACTTGAGCAAAATTGCGTCGTGAAAAATTGCGTCTATCGAATGTAAGCAAATGGAATGATCAAGACTCAACTAACCGACAAATGACGTCATTGACGCCATATTTATCGCCACATACAATCCAAACAGAACCAAAACGCTAGATAATTCGGGAAACAGTTAAGTTGTTTCTGATTCTTTGCTATTCAGTTTACTTGAGTTTTTTTTTATTGGATTTTTAACGACCACCGTGAGCACTTCAATGGGCTATAAGCAGTAGCCCGTCCCTAATTTAGGGTCACTGGTTCCAGGGAAGGGAGAGAGCCAGTGCCGTAAGACAAACACGACATCCATGCCTCACCGCGATTCGAACCCGGACCCCGTTCGGACGAAGAATCAGAGGCCATCGCTTAGACCACTGCGCCACCTTACTTGAGTTGAGTTCACATATATAGTTCAGTTCACTTGAGTTAAAAATACAATGACGTCACTCGCAACATAGCGGATTTTTTTAATTTTTATTAAAATTGGTCGTTTTCTAATGGTCATTATTTTTATACGACACGACGAATCACCATGTTACAGTACCAAACCCAAGTCACTCACCATGTCCTTCCCTTTCTCCGTGGCAAGTGTCACCGCGATCTGCTGAAGATCTTCGGAGGAGATAGGTAACAAGCGACAGCTTCTCAAAACCCTGAAAAAAACCCCAAAAAAGCAGGTTTTTGGACGATTATTCCTCAATGACATGACATTTTGGGAATCGAAAGGCGTCAAAACCTGAGCATGGAATATGTCCAATCGCATGCAAAAAATCACGGTGATAGGATGTGTCATCTCGTACCTGTGCCAGGACAACCAATTGTCTCGAGTCTCGTATAGAGAGCTTCGCTCAAGTAGCATTCTTCTCTGGAGACGGAAGGGCCGTTTCTCTAACAGCAGTTTCCACATTATTCACATTCCCATATTGTTACTTTTCATCGTAGTTTTTAATAAAGTAGGTATATATACGTTTTAAAAGAAAAGTGTTTAATCAGTGCATTATTCCAGTGGTTACGTACCTAGAAGAGACATGGAACTTAACTAAAAAAAATAAAAACTGCAAACATCTGAAAGCAGCCTGGAGAGATGCATTCTTGCTATAAGCAGAAGAGATAAAAACAGGAACTCATGGATAAGGAAAATGACAAAAGTTGAAGACATCTTCATCCGAGTAAAATCCTTGAAACGGAAATGGGCTGCACATGTTACCAAAAGAATGGACGACCGATGGGAAACCGAAATGATGGACTGAATTCCAAGGGACAGTAAAACACCCAAAAGAAGTCCACATGGGAGATTGGTAGATATAATTCGAAAGAATGCAGGAGTGACATTGAGACTGGCGCGTGACAGATCGTTGTGGAAGAAGCTTGATGAGACTTTTATCCAGCAGTGGATTGCTCTTTGTTGACAATGATGATATGGAAAAGGCGGGTTTTTACTCTTACCGGAATTAAAGACAAAAAAAAACTATGTTTTTTATGTGTATGTCATTGGCGTAAAAATCGAAATAAATGTTCGCAAGCTTTCTTCCATCAAGAAAACGGCTTTTTCAAGTAAGGTACGTAGAAAATTGCAATCTCAGTAATAGAACGCTTCAAAAAATTCAGCGCTCAGAGTTGACTTGACAGTAAGCATATAAATGAAATGTAATTTCATTCAAAGAAACTAAACGTCACGATGGTGTCACGCACTACCATGTACGTTAAATTGTGTTATTCAGAGATAGGCTCTAAAATCGTTCAACATTATCACTATCATTTAGAAACGCTATCATTCTATTCCGCACCGTAGTAAATGATTTCTAAATTTCCCCAAATTGTAGTGATTGACTATGAAGTTAATTTCATTGTATCATTCGACTACACCAGAATGACCAAGGGTTTATTCGGTATCCAAGTCATCGAGCGTAAAAGATGCACAAACAATGATAAAGAAATCACGTTCCTATTCTGAAAAATCAAGCTGAAGTCCGCTGCTTGTATATTTGATGATAAAAGAGAAATTAGATTCTTACTCCAACCCTTAACATACAACTGTTCGTGGTATCTTTAGGGAAATCATTGCGAACAGCGGATATTATAATGAGAGCGTCTCTTTAGAGTTGTCAAGAATTTGGAAGCAATTCTACAAATAATGTCTTTTTCCTCACAAGATATCATGTTGATACGTGACGTCTCATATCTATGAATGAAATTACAATTGCATCTGTCTGTTTACTCGCTCCTCTAGTCACCGCGTTAAAAATGTTGAAAGCCATATAATTCTGATTCCAGTTTTCTATTACCTTTCCTTCAAAAAGCCATCTGGTATTTGTGAGGAAGCTCGTAACCATAAATTTCCATTTTTGCGCAAATAAATTGGATTACCAATATATTTTTTTAGAATTAAAGATGGTTTTTACAGAAAATCTGGCGTTTCAATTTCGTTCAATGCAAATCACATACATTACGCCAATAAGTACGTATTTAGACCTTAGGGAATGTTTTCGCACTTACTGATAAGCTGATCTGGAAGTAGTGATCATCGATTGAAAGCCTCCTGCGACTTTATAATATGGCACATCCTATAATTATTAGCGAGAAGCAGAGGATACGACAAACATCAAAATATGAAAATGATATATATTATTTTTCAGTCGTTTTAAAAACCTCACATATAATTTTAAATAATTATTAGCAAGAAGCAGAGGATACGGCAAACATCATAATATGAAAATGGGATATAATATTTTTCAGTCATTTTAAAAACCTCACATATAATTTTAAATGAGCAGGAAAGTGATAAGCCACATTTTAGATGCGTTGCACTGCCAGAATTGATAGTGGGCTCATATTCCTGGAACACTTGAAAATCCCCGTAACATGGCACTCCTAATATGTAATCGAAATGAAAAGAATGTCCATAGTTTATTAACATAGACAGCGTACACGTAACTTGAAAGTCAGAATATGCATATATATCGTGTTTTGGTTATATACTTTTAAAAATTCTCTAAAGCTTATTTACGCCTCTTCTTAACAAAACATACATCAATTCTGTTAATTTGTGGGTAGGGTTTGGGGTACAGTACAGAAGATATCTTCCTATGTGCAAGAAGAGTACGATATAATGTTCTAAGTACGGCTTTAAGCAACTGGGCCTGGAACACATTTTAGTTTTCAGCGTGTCCATTTCTCCCTAAGTCTGCTTTAAATATTTCCATTTCTTACGGTCATCTCACCGTGCTCTCGTACCGCGTGATTGAAATGGAAAAGTCAGTTTTTTATAGAGATTTCTACATTTCGTAACTTCTCATAATTGTGTTCTGCCTCAGCTTCAATAGCTTTCTGATTGGGCCATTTAAAAAAAAACTTTAACATACGACACTCGTATTAGTAAAGCTTATATAGAAAACAAAAATAATTATGTTGCAGTTTTTCTTAGTCACAAAACATTAGTCATAATTCCCTACTAAGGCCTCTTGAAAAACATTTTGATACAGCGTGCTCATTTTTAAGTTTGTATAACAAATCATGTACAAAAAGTTTTACATTGTCTCGGTAACAGAACAATAATTAGCAGTCCCTAGACTTTTTCAGGCATTTTAATCCACTGTGGTCATATACATGAGATTCATATATTAAGTCAATAATGTTGAGGATCCTTCCTCCTATTAAGTACAGTTCACGACCGCGCATAGAGCACCATCTGTTGGCTGAACGGACAGTTCAGCAGTGACACATTTCACACTACGTTCTTTTCGAACCCTTCAGATGGAGCACTGTGCGCAGTTGCGAAAATCCTTTAATGGTAAAATCCCACTACCTGATAAAAAGCGAAGTTACAGCAGATAATATACTAACAAAAGATGAGAATCTATCAAAAAATTAAAAAAACGTTTTGCCATTGACATTATAGGAGCAACCTTGAAGAACACTTGCCAGTCTGCGGATGACGAAAGATGGTCACACAACAGCGATGTATAATTCCAACTTTGTGTCATGGGATTTTCTTAGATTTTCCGATGCAAAAGCCATCAATGAACTGCACGCTTACTAAATAAAAATAATTTTTTTATTTCCAATCCGTGTATTTGATTCAAAATCCCTACATCCGATGAAGATCTGCGAAACATATCGTTTTTCATTTAGAAAAAAATGAAAACTATTTTTCATAAATATTTTTATGCAATACTTTCCTCATAAAAAATTATATATAAATAAAGGAGTTTGACTTTTTCTTTTTATTGAAGATGAAACAAATCTCGTAAGCAGAAAAACAGATACGTTTTTTTGTGTTCGTCAAAGACAGAATGACTTGAAAAAGAAGGGTGATACGTGCCATGAGGAGGAATCAAAAGCAATTAAATGGACCTTTCGGTAACCGTTTGCATTCTGACGATGTTGCTAGGTTTTGTACTGAAATCCGATCCCCTATAGAGACTGACGCAGATTTTCTGGGGTACATTCTAGATGGAAACTACCTGAAAGCTTGGATGAATCTCCCCAAAAAGAGGAATCTCATGACCTAACAGGAACACTTCAATTGACCCTTGCATAATGATCTAAAATCAAGAGCGACACAGAAAATATTTGGCATACGTCTTCTAAGGAAACACAAATGATATATAATTACCAAAAAATTCAGTAAGGCAGTCATTTTAAAAACTTTTTGTGGAAAATGTATCTGAATGTTCGGTACTTCGCAATGTAATTTGCGGCAAACGTCAATATATGATGGCCGAGAGATCATCTGCTATAATTCCCGGCGGTATGTACCGAACGACTCAGTCGAACACATTAAGCTTAGCATTCTCAGTCCCGGCTAGTGGATGGACACTGGAGGATTTCTAAGGCAAGCACATAGCACCATTTCGCTTTTGCCGTCTCACAACTACATGGAGTTAATTTACTGTTGGACTACCAATCATCTAGCAGAGTTATTTGCTATTTCAAATTGCAAAGAGACAAAACAAATTTTTTGGCGTTTCACAGCTTTTGGGAGGAAAGTCAGTGTTTTAAGTTACAGACGCCATTTACAGGCATTCTCGGTTGCAGATCCAAGGGGACATTTTGTTAACAATTTATATAATAGAGTAACTTGTGTCACTGATGAACCTTTCACGCACACATTTGCTAGCGCTACAAACCTAGTCGTGAGCTACCTTAATCAAACGAAGTACCATTTGGTGCCCTCTTACTGAAAATTTCTAAAATTCCCCAGCCTGGGTACTATTAATTAAAGCTTGGTGCACAACACGTCTTATGTTTCTCTGACATTTTTGGAAGGACGCTTTTCTGTCCCATGTATGTCCGATAGGGGTACACAGTGCTACAGGTTCATTCCCAGGGCCCAAAAGGAACGTGCGCACATATATATTTCTCACAAGAGGGAGTGACAGTTGTTTTTGTTGTTTTTGAAAAGCTTGCCACGGAAGAAGATTCTGAAGAAATCTATACAAACTGCACTCTTCATTTAATGAACGAAGCCTTGTCTTCTAAGATCAAAATCATGACTGACGCCACGAAAATCTCAGAAGTCTTTGTATTTATCACCCTCGAAGGCGAGCAAATACAGCGATTACTCTGTATTAGAGAGAAAAACCCTCCATCAACCATTCAACACATGTATAGTTCTGAAGAGGCATTAGTCTATTTTCCCAACAGGCACGCAACTTTCACACACCTATCGTACACGCTCCGTGATCTAATATATATTGCTTAGGTGCTCAAGACACGCGCTTCAGAAAGGCATGGACGCACAGAACTCAAGAACGCCTGTACCGAGAAAGCCCGCAGTAGGAGACAAAATACCCAAAATAAGGAGGAAGGTCGAAAAGGACCCTTACCCAAGGTTACAAAATTTTCAATTCAGGCTTCTGTGCACTCAGACTACTTAAAAATATTGAAGCCTAAAGAAATATTTTTAATAGTTATTTCTAATTTTAAAACTGATTGATAATGAATTAAATTCTGATAATAGTCGTTCTTCAAGCTTTCCAAATACTTTTCGGAACTCTTCTTCAGTATCCTCAAGTTTCAGGTGCTGAATTAAATCACAATAAGCTACCCGGCACACATTGTGGCGCATGGGTTCATAAGACTGATGCTCCTTTGAATGCATGTATGGTTATAGTCGTGTCAAACACTAATGGGTCTCCAGCATGGAATGCATGTCCTGTTATAGTCGTGTGAAACACTAATGGGTCTTCAGTTTCAAATTATGATGCGATTCACAATGCGACCTAGTGTCCTCTTCTAAATCAAGTTAAAGCAAAATTTCATGCCGGACGTCACCTAGATTCCCACACCTGTTATCGTGACAATGCCTTTATTGCTAACGCTCTTATTCTTCCCGTGTTGAAATATCATTAGACCAACCGCGTTTTTCCAGCTTTAATCTAACGCTAAACTCCTGAGAAATGATACATTTTCTGAGGGAAAAAGTGCACTGCATGCGGGCAGTGTTATTTATCTCTGCAGATACACTACGGCGGGGTGGAACTTGTTGACGTCTCTATCAGGTACTCAAGTACTCGAGAATTAAAATTGCACAGTTCCTGCACATGTTATTTGTCCTCTTTCAGCCCAATTGTTTTAAACATTACTCTCCAGAATCACCTGTTAACTTTTGACATTTTGCTGAAAATCCGTTGCTATCGCTTTACTTCTCATCGCATGTCTACAGTCTACAAAGAAACTCTTACTCTTTCAAAAATCGTCAATATTTCCCGGCTGCCGTCATTGTTATATCTACAGCGTCGTCGTTATATCTACTTGATAAAACAATTTTCTATACCTCACTCTTACACTTCCCGACATACGAGTACTTTACTTTCAGTTTACGTCTCGCCAATAATCTGGAGTAATCTGAAGTTACCTACCTCAAATACACTGCTGGCCACCCAAAATGCAACACCAAGAAGGACACGAGATAGCAAAGCCAGATTTACTGGACACATAACATCAGATACAAAGATGAAACGATTGAGCTTACAAGCCCGTGCGACTTGCAGAACACGTCTATCAATAGTTCGTGCGGCCCCCATGGCTGGCAATAACGGCCGCTGCACGCGGCGGTATCGAAAGAGAGAGATTTCGGATGTGGGCTTGGGGTATGTCGCTCCAGTCTGCTTCCACACGTTGACACAGTTCATCAGACGTAGCCGCGAGTGTTGCTTGCGGGGCCACCCGGTTGCCGATCAGCTACCTTTGCTGTGCGACATATAGGGAGAACAGGAAGGCCACGGCAGCAGTGACACCTAGTGGGCAGTGAAGAATTATTACACGATGCGTGCCACGTGCGGGCGCGCATTGTCCTCTTGAAACGTGGCAGCTGGCAGGTCCTGCAGGTAAGGGAGGACTACAGGCTCCAAAACGTCGGAAATGTAGTAGTGGCTTAAGAGTGTACCGGCGGTGTGTACCAGAGAGGTGCGGGTGTCATATCCAATTGCACCCCAAACCATAACGCCAGCCGACGGACCGGTATTGCAATGCTTAATGCAGGAGTCACACAATCTCTCGCCGCGGTGCCGCCACACGCAGATCCGACCATCGTGGTGTTGCAGACAGAACCGGGTTTTGTCGGAGAAGACAATGTCGTGCCATTCCGTAGTCCAGGTGCGGCGTTCAACAGCCCACTGCCGCCGCACTCGCCAGTGGTGTAACGTCAATGGTAATCGGAGCAATGGGCGCCGTGCGACAAGTCCCCGCTCCTGCAGACGGGGTCGAAAGGTGCGTGCTGACACAGGTTGTTGCGTACCACACCCAAATTCCTACGCTAATGTTCGTGATGTGGCGGTGCGAGCTGTCAATGTCCGCCGCAAAGCATGCCGGTACTCTTCTTCGGTGGTGTGCCGCGGCTGCGGCAATCCTTCACGTCGGTTCGTCCGTCCCTCCTGCACCTACCGAATCCATACTTGCTTCACTGTGGATGGATGACGTCCCACACGGGTGCCGACGTCTCGGTACGATAAACCACTGCCTCGATAAGCCACTATTCGTCCTCTGTCGAACTCCGAAACGTGCTGGAATGACTGCTGTATTCGGCGACGAGGCATCAGGAAGCTTCAGACGCACAGGTTCGGCAGCACAACACACTTCCATTACTTACACCCCGCTTTCTGCGTACCCTTCTTATAGTGCTTCTCGGTGGCGTGCCGGCCGAACATGATTCGCATATGCCCTGCAATGCTAATCGTGTGCATGTCCTATCGCGGGCGACGTATGCTGCCAATTTCAGGCAAATCGGATGCTTCCTTCTTGGTGTTGCTTATTGCGTGGCCAGCAGTGTGAGGACGTGTGGAGAGAGCGGAACAGATAATACGGCAGAGGTCGTAATGTAAGAACAGATATTAAGACTTATAACGCAAAAGAAAAAGAACGAAATCTTCAGTGTGTGTGAGTGTTTGTGTATATACATCTTATTCGTATAAAATGATCTGCAATAAATTAGTTGTATACCTTTGAAGTGCAACTCTCTTGGAATATGATGTTCCTGTGTATTCGACCTTGTGCATAGATGTTGGATAAAGAAGTTCCTGACTGCAAGAGTACGGACTCACGGAAGAGGTAAGAAGTTAAATATAAGTACCGCTAATTACTGAAATTGAAATGGATTGCGAATGGAACGCGAAAAGTAAGAACATTAATGGCGCCCAACGTGGGGCTCTGTTGCAAATACAAACTGAAGGCAATATTTTCACCTATATGGAATTTGAACTGTGAAACTGAAATTGCTTAAAATAAGTAATGGCGGAGGATTTAGACAAACTAAAAAAGAAAAGAGCGGTTAATCGCAGATTAACAACCATTGTTATTAATAAACTGAAGGAAGCTCTTGAAGAGGTACCCATTGAAAAGGAAGTTATCGAGAATAATTTAGCTCAGTTATTGATTAAAAAAGAAAATTTGATTTCTGTTGGTGAACAAATTGAGCGAGTTATTCCTGTTGAAGAATTTGAAGACGATTATTGTGCTATCAGGAATACTACGAAAACATGCTGTTATGGAAAACCAAAGCGCAGCGCTGTTTAACTACGATCGGAAACACTGAAGAAAGCGGCACGAACGAAACAGAGATTAGAACATCGCAGTCTTATAATATACACGGAACAGCGATAAGATTACCGAAATTAGAGCTAGCAAAATTCTTTGGAGATCCATCGCATTGGTTGGAATTTTGGGGTCAGTTTGATACGACCATGCACTCAAGTGAGGGTTTAAATAATTTGAACAAGTTTAGTTACTTGAAATCTTATTTAGGCGGAGCAGCTGCTATTGCAATATCTGGATTACCTATCACCGAAGCAAATTATGACAAGGCCATACAAATTTTGAAGGGTAGGTTCGGAAAAAGATGTTGTTATAAGTTCACATATGAATAAGTTACTGTCTCTACCACCTGTTAAGAGGTTAACAGACACGTTTGGTCTGCGGAAGCTGTATGATAATTGCGAAGTCCAATTAAGAAGCCTCGAACCGCTGGGAGTAATCTCCGACACTTATGGAAGTTTGTTGTGTCCCATGATATTGAAATTAGTTCCCAGTGAATTAGTACTAGAATTCAACAGACTTCGGGAAGCTGATGAGATTTGAAATATAGAAGAAGTTATGGAATTTATAAGAAAAGAAATTGAGAGTCGTGAGCGCAACCAGGCAATTTGCGGAAACACAGAATTAAAACCGAATCTTTCTCAGAGTGTTAAGGCAGTAAACAATATGCCCATCAGATCTGATCACACGCGCGGAAAAGAATTCACGAAGCAAAATAAAACGTTTCCTTCTCCCGCCGAACTGAATGCTACTGTAGAAAATAACACACAGTCCTGTGTAAAACGCGTTGAAAACAGATTGACGGCGGTCAACGTTCAAAGAAATAACGAGCATTGTGTTAGAGAAAGTTGTTTATTTTGTTCGTCGGATCATGATTTAGACAGATGTTCTTTAACAATAGGCGAAAAAAGACGTAATTAATTGCGACAAGGAAGATGCTTTAACTGTTTCAAAAAATATCACTTGGCGAAGTTTTGTTTATCAAAAGATCGGTGTCAACTTTGTCATCGAAAGCACAATACCCTCATGTGCGATGCCAAAAGAAGCACCTCAGCTGTAAAACATATTGCACACGCATTTCAGCAAGAGGATGGTTTTTGTTACAGACCATGACCCTAAAGGCAGTGGGAAAAACTAGTCGTAGCGTGCGAATTCTTCTGGACGGAGGCTCGCACCGGACATTTGTTATGGAAACTGTTTCTAAAGAACTCAAGTTACAAGTGACAGGAGAAGAACAATTAACGATATTTTCATTTGCCGCGAATTCACCAGTAACAGAGAAAAGAAAAAGAGTTCGCTTGGTTTTAAAAGATGCAAGAACTGGACGCAGAATCGAGATTCAGGCTTTGGAAACAAATTACATTAGCGGTGCTTTGATAAATACTCCAGGGAAAGAAATACGAAGTTATTGTGAAAAAGAAAAATGTTGTTAGCAGATGGAGCGGAAAACTGTAACAACTTAGAATTATCAGTTTTGATCGGAGCTGACTATTATTGGAAGGTTGTAACCGGAAGAGTCCGTATGATAACGCCATCCTTGGTCGCTTCACAAACTATTTTTGGGTTGACATTTAGTGGCACCTCGGCGCTGTCAAATCTGTTGGCGTCACAGTCTGTAATTAATGTTATGAAAAGTGCCACAAGTACAAGTAAAACTGACTGTGAAATGAACGAAATGTTGAAGAACTTTTGGGATCTTGAAACGCTAGGAATAAGGGAAAGTATCGACCAAACTGATAAAACAGAAGATAATCGCATTTATGAGGAATTTCGAGAAAATCTGAAAATGGAAGATGATAGATACGTGACACGGTTTCCGTGGAATCAACAAATATAAGATTTAAAGGATAACTACAACTTGTCTGAAAAACGATTGAGATCGCTTGTTAGGAAGTTCAATAAGGAACCACAGTTCTACGAAGAATATAAGAAGGTTATAAAAAAATATTTAAAAGAAGGAATTGCCGAGGAAACGAAGGATGCTAGCAGCAATGTAATATATTACATGCCACATCAGGCTGTAATCAGGAAAAACAAGGATACCACTAAATTACGCGTAGTATTTGATGCGTCATCTTATGCCGAGAACTGTTCATCATTAAATGATTGTGACCTCGCAGGGCCAAACCTAAATTCCGATGTGCTGGATTTGTTGATCAGATTCCGTAACAATAAGGTCGCTTTTACAGCTGACATTCAACAGGCATTTTTACAGATTGCTCTTGCCAAAGAAGACCGAGATGCAGTTAGATTTTTGTGGATTGACGAGGAAATAGATGACAGTGACTCCCTCACAGTAAAAATACTACGAATGACTACAGTCATATTTGGTGCGAAGTCAAGCCCAATTTTGCTGGCTGCAACGCTAAGATTCCACATAGACAAATATAAACAACAGTATGAGGATGCATACAAGCTACTGAGGAATTGTCTATATGTGGATGATTTAATTGGAGGAACAACAGATGAAAATGAAGCAATGATATTATCAAAAGACGTTAGATATATTTTGAATGAGGGGAACTTTAATATGAGAAAATGGAGAACAAACAGTGAATCCCTTCAACAGTTGTGGAATAATGAAGAAAGTGATGTTCAATGCGCTGCAAGCAATGAAGTTTTGGGATACCTATGGGATAGAGAGAAGGATATTATACGAATAGGCGTTTCTGAAGTGATTGCATATATGAAAAAGAGAAAGGACAAGGTATGCAAAAGAGAAGTTCTGAAGACTGTTAGTCGTCTATATGACCCGATTGGTTTTTTTAAATCCATTTACAATAAGAGGCAGAATTATCTTGCAAAATGTTTGGAAATCGGGTGCAAACTGGGATGCAGAATTGTCCATAGAACTAGAGAAAAATTGGAAAGATTGGTGCACAGAGTTATCACAGATGGAAAATGTTGACATACCAAGATATAATTTCGGAGACATCGAAGAAAGAGAATTGAGAAATATCAAGTTTCATTGTTTCACAGATGCGAGTCAAAAGGCTTATGGTGCAGTGATATATTTGAGATATGAAACCAAAGATGAAATAAATTCAAGAAATGTGATTTCAAAGGCAAGAGTAGCACCGTTAAAGAAACTATCCTTACCTAGGCTAGAATTGATGGCGGCGTTAATAGGAGCTACACTAGCTGAATCTGTTGCAAGGCAACTGAAGCAGAAGTTTGATTTGACTTTACATTTTTGGACAGATTCCAGTACAGTTTTGCACTGGATAAAAGAAAATGCTGAAAAATGGAAGCGTTTGTGCAAAATAGGATAAAAGAAATACAAGGGAAGTCCGATCCGTTATTATGGGCATACTGCCCAGGAAAAGAGAATCCTGCAGACTTACTCACCAGAGGAGAGAAAACTGAAACCATCAAAAGTAATAGTCATTGGTGGGATGGACCAGAATGGTTAATTAGAGAGGAAACATCATGGCCAAACTTACCAGCTGACTTGTCCACAGACGACAGTGCACGGGAAGAAAGAAAACGAAAAAGAAAAGAGACCCTTCAAGTTCTGCTTATGATGTATTTGTAGCAAACTCTGGGTTCCTGAAAACTCAACTAATTTTTTTTTCTTGGACCGATACCGCTCATATGGATAAACCTTTTGCGAATACTTTCTTCTTAAAATAATGCATGGTTTACCTACCAGGGGACGTAAAGTCACATCTTATTTTTGTCGATAACTCAGTTTCTAAGTGTTCGTAATCTCAAGATTCCGTTTACACCAATATCTGAGGTATTAAAGACCCGATTGAAAAACTTCTTTCTTCCGTCAGATACTATTGTTTTCCATACCGGTTCCATTGCCTTTGAATAGCTTTGATAAATTTACTTTGCGTCAGAACGGATTCAAAAGACGTGCTTATTACACCCAAAAATTTGGTGTCATCTTTCTTGTTATATTTAAGTAGCGATGTGACTTAAACCAAACTTTCTAGTTTTTTTCCCTCCAAACCGCCATTAGTGGTCTTCTGATATAGAACAACGCGCTCTATATCTCTCTTCACCTTTCCGTTCCAAATGAAACGAAATAAACACCGAATCGTTTTAAACAAAGCTAGTCTCGGTTGGTCTGCAAGAACCCCTGCGTAAGTATATATAGTGAGCAAAATATTACGTTAACAAGTTTTGCTCTATTAAAAAGAGAAATGTTATCCAGTCTTCTTTAGTTCTATCAAGCTCTTGAATAACAGTTTCCCATGAAGTGTGAGAAATTCCGTAATATGTGTAATATATTCCAAGAATTTTAACTTCACTAACAACAGGGATTCCCACCATGTTTATCCCTCGATTCCATAGAAATGCTTTAAATGTTTCAACGTTGAGTTTAGCACCAGTTATTTCTTCATATTTTTGAAACGTTTTCAAAGCTTTGGTTATGGATTTTTCATTTGTCATATACAACACCACATCATCTGCGAATGCCGTATACTTCATGAGTTTTTCATTTAATCCCGGAATCGGAAAACCTTGTATTTCGTTATTATCCTAGATTTTTTTAGCAATAGCGCAATTGTTAAACTGAATAACATAATTGACAGGAGAGAACCTTGTTTGATTCCGTGTTCAATTAAGATTTTTTTGCCATTAATAAAAACTCTCGCATACGAATTTGTGTGCATCATTTTAAAGAACCTGATGAATGCCACTGTGAAACCATAATGTGCCAATATTTTCAGCAAGGCCTCCTGATTTACCGAATTAAAGGGCTTCGCCTGATCCAGAAAAAAAAATATGGAATTTTATTTATCAAAAAGATAATGTCTGTAGTTTAAAACGTACTCTGATGAATATTTCTCTTTGAAATCGCACAGTATAGCTGTGGTCCTATTAATTGTTTGTTATACAAAATCGTGGCCAGAAATTTTTAATCAACATTTGAGAGCGTAATTTGCTTAATTTTTATCAAAATCCAAGTTGTGCACTTCTGATTTTTTAATTAACTTAATGTAGGAGTCCTTAAATGTTTTAGGAATTTCATTTTGTAACATTTCATTAAATATATATGTTAAAAATCTAGAAAATTTATTGACATACTGCTCTTCTTGTAGAACTCTGCTCTAATTCCATCAGGTCTAGGAGACCTCTGCTATTCGTGCTTTTTAATTGTATTTTGTACCTCCACAACCTCTGATTCCAGAATTTCAATTTCCAGCTCATCCAATTTGGGAAACTGTACAAAGTTCTGAATATCCATTAGTTGTGAACTTTGTTCACTGTACAAAAAACTGTAAAGTTGATAAGCCATCCGCAATGTAACACAAGTTTGATTTTGAGAATAGTATTATTTTTTATTTTTTTGAAAAGTGTTCACAAAGTTTTCTTCAATTTGTAATTAATTAATTGCGATTCTTCCTCTAATATTCCCACCAACTTCCATTGCAATTTCCAAAAGATCCTTCTTAACCGCTATTATTTCTTGCAGGTTGTTGTTTTAAATATTCCATTTTATTAATGCTCTAAGCATATTAGTTAGAAATCTATATTCTTTCCTTTTTTACGCTTTCCAACCGTAGTTTGAAGAAGCGTATATGTTCCAGCTTTGTCCGTCTGTTTGTCTGCTTGTTCGCACGATAACTCGCATAAAGGTAGTTCGATTTTGATGAAATTTTAGTATGTGGTAGGGGAAAACCTGGGGAGGAAACCTTTTGAAAATGGACGAAATGGGGTCAAAGGTCAGGACATAGGACCAGGATCCATTCCATCGCCCTTATTCGTCATAACTTATGTAAAAATGCTTCTATTGCAACAAAACCGTATCATGTTGTTCCGGAGGTATACTGAACCAATTCTGCTTAATATAATCGAAATGGGGTGAAAGGTCAGGAAACAGGAGCGAGATATATTCCACAGCCATTATCCTCAAAACTAGAGTAATAACTTGAATAATGATTCTGGTATGTTGGAAAGCGTATCATAATCAATGCAATGCATGATTTTACTAATTTGTTTGTTCTGCGATATCTTTTCCTTTCTCCTGTAGAAAACGTCTAAGATTATTTTCAAGGTCTGCCCTCGCATGAAACTTTCCTTCTATGGATGTAAGTCTTCCGAATGGCTTTCAGTTTCTTTATTTATTGTGTCATTAGTTAAGAGCAATGGATTCATTCTCCAAGGTTTCTGTACTCTTTGCATTGCATTTGTAATTTTAATTATTCACTTAATCAGTTTGTGGTTCGAGATAAGTTTATTCCCCACATTAAGGTCAATAATTTCAATGTCCTCTAGGGGACATGTATCTTGGGTAAAGATTTAGTCAATTCTAGAGACATAACCTCTAGCTGCCCAGGTAAATCAGGACCGTTGCCGTAGAGGCTTCTCCACCCACCATGTAATCCGTTAGCAGAGGCACAATTTTTCAAAGGGCTTCTGCTCCCATCAGAATAATTGGCTGTACTTAACCTATCAAAATACACATCAGTAAGAGTATTAAAATCCCCCGCGACCAAACAATAAAATCAAAGTATCTTCACATATAGTATGGCAAGGAGGAACAAAGTTATTTTCCCTCATTCGACGTGGAAGGGCCATATACACTTACTATCTTAATTGAACACTCATTTAATTCAAACATTCCGAGATAACACGTCCTTTGGCATCGAACTGAAAACCCATTGGATTGCCATTTTTGTACTGAACCATAACTCAGCAATACCCGGAGTTTGAAAGAGAGAACACACACTTATAGGATGATGATGCTTTGAATTTCTTGATACCTTCAAAAGATTTCAAATGTGACTCTGGTAAACAGCAAAAGTCAATTTTATTCAAATATAAAGTGCCCTGAAGCCAATTTACCTTTTCTGCCTTTCTAAGTCCAGCGAAGTTAAATGAGCCGCCCCGGTGGCGCAGTGGTCTAAGCGATGGCCTCTGATCATTCGTCCGAACGGGGTCGGGGTTCGAATCCCGGTGAGGCATGGATGTTGTGTTTGTCTTACGGCACTGGCTCTCTCCCTTCCATGGAACCAGTGACCCTAAATTAGGGACGGGAGACTGCTTATAACACATTGAGTTGCTCACGGTGGTCGTTAAAACTCCAATTAAAAAAAAAAAAAGTTAAATGAGGCAAAGTTTATAGTTGATGTTGATATAAGAATTAAGACTGCGACGCTGATTGAAAAAGTAACATTGACGTAGAATGAATTATATGTTTTCATACATATATATATTTACACACCAACATTTTATGAACTGTATTTTCGGAAAACTTTAAGGATTGGATAATTTTTCGCGCACTTTGATTTCCTTCATTACATTGAACGTATGTTTACCTTACTTCCTGTATTTTGAATAGTATTTACATATCTATTCATTCTCTTGTTATTCTGTTGTGTCACCATTAGTTTCATCCAAGTGATTTTTTAGTTTACCTCTTTTGTTCATCATCTCAGGATTTGATCGAGAAGACTCTGAATCCAAGAGATCTGTAACTGTAACTATTTCCTCTATTTCTTTGTTTTTCTACTTTACCTACCGTATAGCTTTTTCTCTGCTTCCTTGTCTTTTCTGTTATCTTTTATCTGTAATGCCTTATTAATAACAACATTTTTCTCTGTATCTCGTAATGCTTTTTTATTATGTTTTTCCCTGTTTTCCTTGAAGCATGCTCCTCTTTTTTCTCCGCTGTGTTTCCGTGTAAATCGGCTTTTCGCTTTGAATCATTTACTCTGTGTTGTACGTTCTTTATGTCCCTGTTTTGGTTTCAGAACCCAGTCTTGATCTTGAACCCAGTCTAGATCTTGAGCTGTATCTGAGACTTCTATCATTCTCTGTAATATTTTCAGGCATACTAGCTAAAACATTATTTTCTAACTAATTTCGTCCTGTATTTCTACATTATCTTTGTGTATATCTGAATCAGCGCTATTTGAAGAGCATGACTCTTCTGATAAATTTATGTTATGAAACTCTCCTGAACTGTATTTCCACCCATAACTCCGGAATTTGTTGTAGTATTAACATTTGATACCGGATTCACTTCCTCTCTCCTCAATTCCTCTTCCAATTCTCTCTCGTACTCTGCCTCTTCCTCATCTATTATTTGTTTCTCTGATGCATTAGCCCCTCCAATTGTCATAGCGTAAGTACGCTTGCAGCATGCTGGGCGCATGTATCTATCTGATCCACAAATCCCGCATGGTCATTCGCACTCTTCAAGGCTATATTTCTGTGATCTACAGTTTTCACAGATAGTAACATTGAACTGAAATGCAATGTGTCCTGGATTGTTGCAACGCCTACAAATCTTCACTGGTCCAGCATAAACACACATAGCTCTTAAACCTTGATGTACATGAAGTTCGGGACTGATTCCTTCATGTCAATAGATACTACTCTGGGGCCCGAACATGCATTCTTCATAAATTCATACCTCTCACGAGGTCTCAATCTCTCTCTGAAAATGTTAAGCACTGTACCATATCTTTTCAATGCATTAGTAATCTCCATGTCCGGAAACTCCGGAGGGAGCAATTTAACAAACACTCTCATGATGTTGTTTCCCACCTTTGAGACGGAAAAGGAAATCTCCTTTATGTGAAAATTTTCCTGTTTTACAACTTTTCCAATAAGATCTTTGAATCAATTGGAAAACTGAAAGCCTGTTTATCGGGTAGTAATCACCTGTACAGTGGAGTTAAACCTCCTTGGGGTTTCCCCAAAATTTCCCATAGTACTCATACCACTTTTCTGTTATTCACCCCATTGGGATGAACCACAGATATGCTGTTAGTCTTTGCATTGTCTTTCCAAACTCTTTCCAAAACGAAATTGATAAAAAAAGTACTTACCCGTTTCCATATGCATGTATTCTACTCTTATATTAATTTCATTTAAAAATGTATTCTACTCTTATATTAATTTCATTTAAAAATGTATTCTACTCTTATATTAATTTCATTTAAAAATGTATTCTACTCTTATATTAATTTTATTCTTTTCAATGCATTAGTAATCTCCATGTCTGGAAACTCCGGAGAGAGCAATTTAACAAACACTCTCATGATGTTGTTTCCCGCCTTTGAGAAGGTAAAGGAAATCACCTTTGTGGGAAAATTTTCCTGTTTTACAACTTTTCCAATAAGATCTTTGAATCAATTGGAAAACTGAAAGTCTGTTTATCTGGTAGTAATCAGCTGTACAGGGGAGTTAAATCTCCTTGGGGTTTCCTCAAAATTTCCCATAGTATTCATCGCACTTCTCTGTCGTTCACGCCATTCGGGTGAACCACAGACATGCTGTTAGTCTTTGCATTGTCGGGGCCTGGGGTCAAGGTGCCCCTACACAAAATTTTCCTGAAAACTACAGTTTTTCATTTGGAACCACCAAATTTTTTATACTATCTCATGAAACTATACCTTATACTGTTGATGAGGGATGCAAGGTCAGGTGATGCGTAACATCACAGCCTCTCCTTGACAAATGTCAACCCCGCCTTCTCGTGGTGCATCCTGTTCCCACTAAAGGGGCTCTGACGACCGCCCATAGCGGTATAACTATACCATCGGGATCAGAGGAAATTCTATCCCACACTCACCAACCCGCTTGGCCAGCGTGGTGAGTTATGGCCAAACCCTCCAAAATGATTCCACAACTTAAATCTTGGCCCTCAGTCTCCGGCAGCTGGAATGTACCTGGCCAAGGCAGCGGCCAGTGCGACATGAAGGCAGAGGGTGCTAAGAATCCCCGGAGGACCGGACTAGGCTGCCATCTGATGCTGACCTTGGCTACTTACAATGGACGCTCCCTATCTTCTGATTCAAGGCTTCTTGAATTGGAAGAGGAACTACAAAGGATCAAGTGGGACATCGTGGGGCTAAGTGAGGTAAGGAGAAAAGGAGAAGATCTCATCGAACTGAAAAGTGGACACCTCTTCTACTATCGTGGGACAGATACTGGCAGAACTAGTGGTGTTGGATTTATAATAAACAAGAAACTGAAGGATAAAGTTGTAGAAGTTGAAAGTTCCTCTGACAGAGCTGCACGACTTGTTATCCAACTCTCGAAAAGATACCAGGCTCAGATTATTCAAACTTATGCACCCACCACAAGTCATCCTGAAGAAGAAATTGAAGAATTTTATGAGGAAATTTGTCATCTAAATAATAAAGGTAAGCAGCACTTGAAAATAATTATGGGAGATTTCAATGCAAAAATAGGGCAACGGCAACAGAATGAAACTTCAGTAGGTAAATTCGGTCATGGCAACAGAAACCAGCGTGGAAATACTCTCGTTGAGTTTGCAGAGGCAGAAGGGTTTTTCATCTTGAACTCCTTCTTCAAGAAAAAGCCACACAGGAAATGGACATGGAGACATCCAAATGGGACCACAAGTGAAATTGATTTTATTATGTGTAACAAAAAATTCGTCATAGAAGACTGCAGTGTGCTAAACAAGTTCAACACAGGTAGTGACCATAGATTGGTGAGATGTAAGATGCACCTCAACACTAAACTTGAACGTGGCAAGCTCATAAGACAAACAAAATCTATTGACATAACCAACCTTAAAAAACACCATAATACCTTCAAGTTAGAACTGAAGAACAGGTTCTCTGCTTTAGAAGGCCTAACATCGGAAGAAGTGGACATCTCTGAAGTTAACAGAAAAGTAACCAAAGCTCTTATGGAAACAGCAACAAAATTAGCTGGGTCTAAGAACAAGTTGCATGTGAACAAATTATCAGGAAAAACCAAAATGTTGATGCAAAAAAGAAGAGAGATGAGGACAACTAAAGAAGATGTGACTTCCAAAGTGGAATATATAGAGCTATGCAAGACAGTAAGAAAAAGTATCACTGAAGACGTAAGGAAATTCAACTGTGAACTAGTGAGGAAAGCAATTGAAAACAACCAAAGCCTAAAGATAGCAAAGGGACATCTCAGTAAGGGAAGAAAACAGATTATGGCACTGAGAAAAGAAGATGGTTTTGTAACAAGAAATAGAGGCGAAATTTTGACAAGAGTGAAAGATTTCTACTCCAAATTATATGAAAGGGATGATATATGCACTCCAGACATCATGAAAGATACCAGTACCAGAGTTCCTCCAGTCCTTCCAGCAGAAGTTGCACATGCAATCAAGAACATGAAGCGAGGAAAAGCTCCAGGAGAAGATGGAATTACTGTAGACATCATACAAGAAGCAAGTGGAGAAATCGAAACAGTACTCGCCCAAATTTTCACTCGATGCCTTAATGAAGGAAAGATTCCTGAGGATTGGAACACCGCTACAATGATCCTGCTACATAAGAAAGGTGACATTGAGGATCTCAGGAAACTACAGACCTATCAGCCTCCTATCAGTAGTTTATAAAATCTTCACTAAAGTTCTTTCACACCGCTTGAAGGTAGCACTAGACATGGCTCAACCGAGAGAACAAGCTGGATTCAGGAGTGGCTACAGCACAATAGATCATATCCACGTGCTGAGAGAACTAATTGAAAGAGCGAGGGAATATGAACTTCCATTGTGCATGGCTTTTATCGATTATGAAAAAGCCTTTGATTCGGTGAAACCATCAGCAGTTACAATGGCCCTGAAAACCTGCGGTATTGAAGATGCATACATTAATATTATTAATAACATCTATGAAAATGCAAGTGCAAAGATTAGGCTGTTTGAAAATACAACACACGTAAAAATTGGAAAGGGAGTGAGACAAGGTGACACCATATCTCCGAAGCTCTTTAATGCCACATTGGAGGGTGTTTTTCAGTCGCTGAGCTGGGAAAACAAGGGGATAAAGATTAATGGAGATTATCTAACCCACCTTCGTTTTGCTGATGACGTAGTCATTTTTGCAACTACCCCATCAGAGCTGCAGAGTATGATCCAGGAACTTGCTGACAAGAGTAAAGAAGTGTAATTAAAAATGAACTTTCAGAAGACAAAAGTGATGTTCAATGCTTTTACAAGAAATGAAGATTTATCGATTGATGGAGAAAAGCTGGAGATAACAGACACGTACGTTTATCTTGGACAGCAGATATCAAGTGAGGGTCACATTGATGAAGAAATTAATCGGCGTACAAAACTTGCCTGGAGAGCTTTTGGAAGAAACAGCATAATTTTCAAGAGCAATATGCCATTATGTCTTAAAAGAAAAGTGTTTGATCAATGCATCCTTCCAGTGCTTACGTATGGTGCAGAGACGTGGACCTTAACTAAAAGAGACATACAAAGGCTGCAGACAACTCAAAGAAGCATGGAGAGGTGCATGCTTGGTGTAACCAGGAGAGATAAGAAGAGGAACTCGTGGATCCGAAAAATGACAAGAGTGGAAGACATCATGATCAGAGTTAAATCCCTGAAATGGCAATGGGCTGGACATACTGCCAGAAGGACAGATCATCGATGGACAGCCGAAATTTTAGATTGGATTCCAAGGGACAGGAAAAGACCCAGAAGAAGACCACATAGGAGATGGGTGGATGAAATTCGAAAGTATGCAGGGTGACATGGAGGAGACTGGCACAAGACAGACCGTTGTGGAGGAAACTTGGGGAGACCTTCGTCCAGCAGTGGATTGATAATGGTTGACAATGATGATGATGATGATACTGTTGATGATTTTAATGAAACCTTTGCGAAAAATATTTACGAACGTTTTTCGGAAGGGGTTGGGGCCGAGTGGCCCCCATACAAAATGTTCGTAAAATCTGCAGTTTTCATTTTAGAACATCCAAATTTGGTATACTGCCTCATGAGACTGTAACTTGTACTTCATGTGGTTTTTGGAAGGCGTTAGGGCCCCCTTACAAAATTTTCGTAAAATCTACAGTTTTCCATTTAGAACTACCAAATTTGGTATACTATCTCATGGTTATCTAACTTAGACTGAAGACGGTTATTGTAAGGGGTCGGGGCCCAGGGTAAAAGGTGCCTCATACAAAATTTTCGTGAAAGGTTCCATTTTTTACTCTTAAGATCTGCAACACAATTCAGCTCTCCAATACCCTATCTACGTTCTAAGGCGCTCTTTGGCCTTTTGAGGCCCTTGCGCCATTAACCACCAACTAACCAACCTACGGTCTAAGTTAGAGACCGTAGATAACAATAAAGTGCAAACATATGCGATTAATGGTGTAGTAACGACACAAATCAATACAGTTTAGCTTTCACTACCAACTGGCCGCTTATCAGGCATAAATATAAAGTAATGTAAATAGAGAGTTCCAGATGTTTAAAATTCAAAACGGTAAGAAAAAGATGATCAATGCCAATGTCAAGTCATATGCCTGCGACATCAGATAGGTACATTGCATTTCTGTGTCGGGGGATTTTCAGAAGCACATGCCAGATGTACCACTTTTCTATAGATGTCTCCTCGACGGTAAATAATCCCATTTCTTTTTCTTTTTTTTTTTTTTTTTGATTTTGGGAAATTAAATTAACTAAATCAAAAAATTTAAAATAAGTTTACTGGAAAATTACAGGAATATATTTTTCATTCATTAACTATCACCCGCTGAACTTGGTGATTCAACAAATAGAAATATGTACCTGGCAAATACCTAGTATCCCTGCTAGTACAAATTATATTAATGACTTCTTTGCGTCCAGTTCAATCTAGTATGTCCATAAGAGCGTTTGGGGCAGTATGAAAAATACATTTCAAGGTGAGCCGCTACTGTGGCCCAGTGGTCTAAGCGCTGGCTTCTGACCACTCGTCGAGAAGAATCCTTGTTTGAATCCCGGTGAGCTATGGACGTTGTGATTGACTTCTGGCACTGGCTGTCCCCCTTCCCAGGAATCAGTGGCACAAAATTACGAACGGCCGACTGTTTATAGCACACTGAATTCATCACGGTGGTCCTTAAACCCCTAACAAAAAAAAACGATTGCGACATGTCCATTGCTATTTGTTATGGAGCCGTATGAAAAGTACGTTTTTGATATCAACGTGTCCACTTCCACGTAGGCTGGTCATAAACTCTTAGGGGGCCCTACAGAATTGCACTTTTGTTTTTACCTGGTCAGCGCTTCGGTATATGGTTGAAGTATACGTATATATAGTTGGGTCATTTCAGCACGTAGTTTGGTTTAATAGAAAATAAAGTTACACTTTTACTCAGTTACAACACATTAATCTCAAAAGCTATTTATTGAAATCTCTAATCCGCCGTGCTCATTTTCACAACGTTAACACAGCATGTCAAGTTATTAATGCTGAATTTTTACTCTGTCACAAAACCTTAATTACAAGACCTTAAGCGTAACCTTTTTTTAGGAATTTTTAGTCCGATTTATTCATAAGGTTTCGATAACATGCCAAGGTTATGGTACTGCGTTTTAACAGCGGCCCAAAAAATAATAAACAGGCCTTAAACCTTTTTATCAGATTTCAATCAACCGTGCTCATATATATAAAAATTTCACAGAAAGTCAAGTTTATTGTGTTGCGCTTTTACTCGAGTAAAAAAATATAAACAGCCATTAGGCTTAGGCACCAGTCTTTTAAATAATTGTATGCCAATGTCATATTGTTAGTGTTTGACGACAAGTCAAGTTAATAATGCTGCGCTTATTAAGGATTTTTAAAAAGGTATAGAGGCTAATAATTATTGTTTGAAGCCTAAGTAAAAGTTCATTATCAACTTGACTTGTCGTTATGAATATGGCATTTATTTTATTTTGTACATTTTACATAGCGCGTGCATTTTTTATTTATGTTTTGGCATTTGTTTTATTTTGTGTTGTACTTTTGACATAGCGTTTCGCATTTTTGTTATGTTTGTGACTTGTGATTGCATTTTGAATTTTTATTTGTTTCACATTTTGGATTACTTTTTGACATTTTATGTTTTTGACATGCTGTTTTGAAAATTTTGTCTTTTCGAATTTTGCGTTGTGTTTTAAATTCTTGCACTTTCGGCAGAATTACATTCTTGAAAAATTCAAATACAAGTTAGTAAAAGATATAATTCAATTAGTGAAAAATACCAGCACATTTTAGTAAAGTGTAGAATTATAAGATATTCCTCTTAAAAACTCTAGCATGTTAGCATTGTCTATGTGCGCCAAAGAAGTTCGAATTCCTTTTTCTCTTGCCAGCGTTTCTCTTCTGGGTGGATTTGTTGGAATCTGTGCTATTACTCTTTCGATTTTAGCCATAGTTGTTCGCTGCTATTTTGGATTTTCACTGATTATTTTATACAGTCACAGTTTTTCTCTTCCATCATTGTATTCCAGCGTCTGTCCCATCCTTCAAGTTAGTTTTGTGTTCTAAGAAAGCCAAGTAAATAGTTTTCACTTACTGACCAAATTGTTGTTGGGAAAAGCGGAGGGCTTCTGCTCGGATTGTTTCTTCTGCTTCCACGAAATTTTCAACAAACCACTGAACTACAGAAACTACATATTCTAGTAAAATTGAGTTCACTTCTTCAAAAGTAGCTGGAATTTCATCAGATGAAAGAAGTGCGAGTGCTTGCAAATGTCCCACTTTGAGAGCAAACTCACTATTTCCCCCATATTCCGAGGCTATGCCAGATGATGGATATTCCCCCGCACATTTTTTCCGAGATGAAACCAACAACATTTGTGTGTGCTGCTCCCAAATTCCTTTTTAGAAGGATTGTAATGGTAGCTATTTCAAAATATATCACTATACATATATTGTGGTGCAAACTGAATATCATAGTCTAATGCATAGTCTTGTAAATCCTGCAAAAATCTTGTATAATATAATATTCTTCATTCTTGCTGGGAAGTAATCCATGAACTAGTGCGACAAATCTTTGAATCTCTGGATTCGTTCCAACCATGGAAAGAATGGTATATACTTGTCTAAATAGGGTTGGACAAGTTTTAAATGTCCCATTCATAATCCAGAGGGGTGCTTCTTTAAGCTTTCGTAAATTATTTTCTGTTAAAAATAAAATAATTCTTTGATATCTAAATGCGCTATCTCTGCTAAGAAATTGTGCACCATATCTTTCCTGTAAATCTATTGAGGCATCGATCCCTTCCAAAGTCGTAGGCTCCGCAGGCATGTCTTTTCTTCGTATTCGTTTTACAAATTGCTTTAATGCATCTATTTTAGGCATGTAAGCTGCATTTACTGTAGCCATTGACGTTGTCACGGTTTGAGTAATTTGTGCAGGGGCTTCGTCCGTATTTATTACTAGTTCTTTTATTTGCGCTCTTGCAATAGCAACATCACTTTTCTCCGGTCTTGGAGCATTATTATGTGGTTTCTCATTACGCACCCTCTGTTCATCTCCAAAAAGAATAGTACCAGCAAAGCCAGTACATTTTCCATAATTTCTTTCAATACATTACCAATACCATAAATCACACCGCACTCTGTTATGGCAAAATAAATACCCTTTCCATCTCAGCAAATCATTTCCTTTTTGTGAGCTAACTATGTTACATACTTCACCTCATAGTGCTTTCGGAAAACAATGCGCTTTCTCTTTCCAAAATATTTAGAATGATATATTTCCACTATTATCAATTGACAACACACAACAAAGGTTTCAACAAGCAAGTTCTCTGTTCGCCAGACAACTACGAACTGATGAGCAACCATTCAATAGAACACTCAGAATACAGACGATCGCGTGAGGCCTGTTCCTACAGTTAGGGTTTAGGCGAAGTTGAAGATTTTGGTACCTGCCGTCACAAGAAGAGGTTAAGTTTAGGGATCGGCATCTTATCTTTTGTTTTTCCCAAACGTAGAGGTACATGTACTTTACCGCAGGGACGATCCAAGCGGGGGATGAACGGATGCGAAGCACCTGGGCGCCAGGTTCCGGGGCCGGCAGCAAGCGCGGGCAGGGCCGCTGTACTCTGGGCCGGTATGCGCCATGCTAATTCTCAAAAAATAAATTCAAAATTTTTTCTGTGATGCGGCATACGAATGAAAGAAAACTGTTATACTAAAAAGACAATTTGTTTACCCCGTAGCGTATTAAAATCAAAGACCTACGTCCCTACGTGCCAAATGGTCTGTAAGCCAAACACAGTTTTTCGTGCAACATCTTCCCCCGACTTTCAATGTTCAGATCTGTCTCTCTTGACTTATTTCTTGTACCGCACCTTCCTTTCGCTAATTGTAGTTAATTGCTGTGAAACGGGTGTTTTACGTTGGGGCGTATTCCCGTGTGTCATGAAGACTACACTGAAAGCGATGAACCTCAGGGGAAAAGTATTCCATCAAAAGCAACAGAAATCCAATGCCAGAGCAAAACTTTGTTCGTTGGAATTACCATCCAAGCAATTTAGGCGAAGTAGGAAGTTTGTTTTTATACTACGACACCAGAAGATTGTCACGGATTCTCAGGCAATTAAGATACAGATGTGTCATTAGGACTTCTCTTTCAAGACGTCAAAAGGCCGGTACTAGGGGATGGGAGAGATACAGTGTGGTTATTCTTTTTGTTGGAGTTAGAAATTCCTAAACTCATTCTTCCTCAAAACTTTGCCTGGTTATTAGTAAGTACTGTCTCATGCCTCAACCATTGCCCAGATTTGTTGTTTTTGTTTTCATTCTTTGAGTTAACAGCGGGAAAATATCGGAACTACGTTGTTTCAGTTCTAAATCTTTTTTTACTTAAGCAACAGGGCTTCATGTATAATTGCAAAATCCTTCGATAGAATAAACATACCTTACATAAAGATTTTACATGAGAAAATAGAGTAATAATAAGGAAAATATTCTAAAACCAAGAAAAAAATTGCGGACCCGAAAAAGCTAGGTAGAGGAAACAGAAGGCTCTGAGACAAAGTTCATATTGAAAGAAACCTGTAGTCGCTTAATGAGTAAGTGGTATAAATCAATACATAAACATGTGCTGTATTTGAAAAAAATTGTACGCAAGTAAGCAGCGTGACTGTCCACAGTTTCCCCTTTTCTTCCTGTCGAAATTACAACTACCACAGAAAATGAAATAACCAAAACATAACAAAAATACCCATACAAAGTAAAATGCCCAAAACATAGAAACAAGTAACCACACAAAATGAAATGCCCAAAACATAAAAAAAATGTAACCACACAAAATAAAATGCCCAAAACATGGAAATAAATTCTGTTAAAAGCACAAGGAAGATAAAAAGTAGGTGAAATATATGTGTTTTCAGAACTTAATACAAGTGTTAAAACTGAAATAAAAAGAAAGAACAAAGAAATATTCCAAATTTCATTGTTACTTTAGATATTTTGACCTGTCGACATTTCGTAAATTGCACTTGCACCCGGTCAAAAAATATTACTTACAAGGGCTCTTTAGAAAATTTTAATCGCTGTGTTTATATTTATAAGGTTTGCATAATAAATCAATTTAATAATGCTGCGCTTTCACTTAGGCACCGAATATTAATTATTGGCTGCTAGGCCTATGCCTTTTAAAGAATTTTTAATAAGCGCAACACTTAATTTGCCATGCAAACCTCATATGATCACGGCATTATAAAAATTACTAAAAATGCATATGCCTAGGCCTCGAGCGTATCTATTAATGTTTTGCTCGAGTAAAATTTCAACAGAATACATTTGATTTTCTATGAAAACTATATAAATATAATCTTGGAGGACTCAAAACTATCAAAAAGCCCTAAGCCTAGGTTGAGCTTAATAGTTTCAACCTCAGTAAAAGGCATTGTTATAATATTGGACTTCTATGCAAGCCTTATGAAAATTAGCACGGCGGACTAAACATTGTTAAGAAGGCCCAAGCCCACGACTTTATAATTATTGTTTTGTACTTGACTAAAAGTGTAACATATCTTTAGTTCCTACTAGCCGAAGTACCTGGCATTTCCCGGGTAAATATTATTATTTGTAGAATCACCATGTTCCGCGGGTGAAAGTTAATGAATGAAAAAATATTTCTGTAAATTTCCAATAACCTTATTTTAATTATTTTGATTTAGTTAATTTAATTATACGAAACCAAAAATAATTTAAATTATTTGCATTACATTCTGTTTTTGCCTGATAAGACACCCGTTGGTGGTGAAAGCCAACGTTTATTAATTTGTGTTTTTAATACACCATTAACGGGATAATTTTGCATTTTATTGTTATAAACGGCCTCAAACGTAGATTGTAGGTGAGGTTTGGGAGTGTTGAATTGGGCTACAGTTCTTAAGAGCAAAAAATGTAATTTCTAAGAAAATTTTGAATGGGTCCCCTTCACCCCGGGCCCCGACCCTTTCGACAAAGTGTACCGTCTAAATTAGAGTACCATGAGATAGTAAGCTAAATTTGGTGGTTTTAAATTAAAAACGGTAAATTTTAGGAAAATTTTGTGTGAAGGCCTTTTGACTCCGGGGCCCGACTTCTTCCAAAAAGAGTCTACCATCTAAATTTGAGTACCATGAGAGTATACCTAATTTCGTAGTTCTGAATTAGAAACCGGAGGTTTAACGAAAAATTTGAATGGGGGCCGGTTGGACATCGGGCCCCGACCACTTCCAAAAACCATCTACACTTTACGTTAGAGTATCATGAGGTAGTAAACTAAATTTGGTGGTTCTAAATTTAAAACTTTTAGATTTCAGGAAAATTTTGTATGGGGGCCACTAGACCCCGGTGCTCGACCTCTTCCAAAAGCGGTCTACGGACTAAGTCGAGTACCAGGAGATAGAATACCGGATTTGGTGGTTCTAAATTGAAGTCTGTAGATTTTACGAAAATTTTGTATGAGGGAGGCTCTGATCCACCGTGCTCCGACCCTCCGAAAACCGTCTACAGTCTAAGTTAGAGTTTAATGAGGTAATATATAAAACTTTGTGGTTCTAAATTTAAAACTGTAGATTTTGCAAAAATTTTGTGTGAAATTTTTTGTGTGTAGACCCATCCGTGCTCCGACCCCTTCTAAAACCCGTCTACAGTCTAAGTTAGAGTGCCATGAGATAGTATACAAAATTTGGTGGTCTAAATTGAAAACTGTAGCTTTTACGAAAATTTTGTATGTGGAGGGCGGTGACCTCCAGGTCCCGACCCTTTCTAAAAACAGTCTACTCTTTAAGTTAGAGTACCATGAGATAGTAAGCTAAATTTGGTGGTTCTAAATTGAAAACGGTAGATTTTAGGAAATTTTTGAGTGAAGGCCTTTTGACTCAGGGCCCTGACTTCTTCCAAAAAGAGTCTACCATCTAAATTTTAATACCATGAAAGTATACCAAATTTCGTAATTCTAAATTGAAAACCGCAGGTTTTACGAAAATTTTGAATGGGGGCCGGTTGGAAATCGGACCCCGACCCCTTCCAAAAACCGTCTACCGTCTAAGTTAGTGTTCCGTGAGATAGTATACCAAATTTGGTCGTTCTGAATTGAAAACTGTAGATTTTACGAAACCTATGTACGTAGGGGGATGTGACCCAACGGGCCCCGACCCCTTCCCAACACCGTCTACCGTCTAAGTTAGAGTACCATGATATAGTATACCAAATTTGGTGGTTCTAAATTTAAAACTGTAGATTTTACGAAATTTACTTATGATGGGAGGCTGCCACCCCCGGGCTCCAACCCCTCCAAAAAAGTCTACAGTCTAAGTTAGAGTACCATGATATAGTATAACAAATTTGGTGGTTCTAAATTGAAAACTGCAGATTTAACGAAATGTTTGCATGTGCGGGCTTTGACCCCCTCCCAGATCACGACCCCTTCCAAAAACCGTCTACAGTCTAAGTTAGAGTGCCATGATATAGTATACCAAATTTGGGGGTTCTAAATTGAAAACTGTAGATTTTACGAAAATTTTGTATCGGGGGCTCTGACCCCCGGGCACCAACCCCTTCCAAAACCCATCTACAGTCTAAGTTATAGTACCATGAGATAGTATACAAAATTTGGTAGTTCTAAATTGAAAACTGTAGATTTTACGAAAGGTTTGTATGTGGTGGGGCTGTGACCCCCAAGCCGCGACTCTTACCAAGAACCGTCTACCGTCTAAGTTAGTGTTCCGTGAGATAGTATACGAAATTTGGTCGTTCTGAATTGAAAACTGTACATTTTACGAAAACTTTGTATGCAGGGGGATGTGACACCCCTGGCCCCGACCCCTTTCCAACACCTTCTGCCGTCTAAGTTACAGTACCATGATATAGTATACCAATTTGGTGGTACTAAATTGAAAACCATAGATTTTACGAAATTGTCTTGTGATGGGAGACTCCCACCCATCGGGCTCCAACTCCTCCAAAAAAACCGTCTACAGCCTATGTTAGAGCACCATGAGATAGTATACCAAATTTGGTGGTTCTCAATTGAAAACTGCAGATTTTACGAAAATTTTGCATGTGGGTGGCTTTGACCACCCAGGTCACGACCCCTTCCAAAACCCGTCTATAGTCTAAGTTAGAGTACCATGATATAGTATACCAAATTTGGTGGTTATAAATTGAAAACTGTAGATTTTACGAAAAGTTTGTATGTTGTGGGGCGGCTTTAATCCCCCAGGCCCCGACCCGTTCCAAAAAACGTCTACCGCCTAAGTTAGAGTACCATGAGATAGTATACCAAATTTGGTGGTTCTAAATTGAAAACAGTAGATTTTAGAAAAATTTTGTATTGGGGGGCTCCGACCCCTGACTCCAACCCCTTCTAAGACCCGTCTACAGTCTAAGTTAGGGTACTATAAGATAGTATACCAAATTTTGTGGTTCTAAATTGAAAACTGAAGATTTTACGAAAATTTTGTATGTGTGGTAGGGGGCTGTGACTCCCAGGCCCCGACCCTTTCCAAGAACCGTCTACCCTCTAAGTTAGAGTACCATGAGATAATATACCAAATTTGGTAGTTCTAAATTGAAAGCAGTAGATTTTAGAAAATTTTTGTATGGGGGGCTCTGTCCCCCTGACTCCAACTCCTTCGAAAATCCGCCTATACTGTAAGTTAGAGTACCATGAGATAGTATACCAAATTTGGTGGTTCTAAATTGAAAACTGTAGATTTTACGAAAATTTTGTTTGGGGGGGCTGTGACCCCCAGGCCCCGACCCTTACCAAGAACCGTCTAACCTGTAAGTTAGAGCACCATGAGATAGTATACCAAATTTGGTGGTTCTAAATTGAAAACAGTAGATTTTAGGAAAAATTTGTAGGGGGTGGGGGGGTCTCAGACCCCCGGGCTCCAACCCTTTCCAAAACCCGTCTACAGTCTGTCTAAGTCAGAGTACCACGAGAAATTATACCAAATTTGGTGGTTCTAAAATGAAAACTGTAGATTTTAGGAAATTTTCTTATGATGGGGTCTCATACCCCCCCGCACGGGGATAACTGGTTTTCCAGTTATTTGGGGAGCAGCGCCCCCACGGCCCGAGCTGACCTTGTGACTGGTCAACATCTGATGTCATGCCACCGCTTGTTTTTTATTTTGGTGCTGATGGTGTATGCAGGGACGGCTGTTCATCCAGCTGTTGGGGAGTCGCGGCCCCACGATCCCGAGCTGGTCTTGTGTCTCGCTTTTTCGTTTTTATTTATTTTCTCCACTGGCTAGTTGCCCGTGTTGTATTCTACCTAATCGCTACCACGTTGTGTACTAACACCCCGGTCTTGTGGTTTTGTTACCCTCCACCACTAACTGATTTATATTAACCGCTCAGTTCGTAGGTTGCTGAGATTCTGTTTAGGTTCCCTGCCAGGATTTGTCTTCTTTGGGTTTCTTTTTTTCCTTTTAGCTGGTTTGGGTGCTAGGCCTACCTGCATGTTTGCCGCGTGCGGAGACCCGTGAGGCGGAAATGGGATGTCTGGCGGCTGAGGTCGCAGGAGACCGGATAAGTGCCTCCTGTGTACCAACACTCCTCTTCGACCCCGGCTTCGCTGTAAACGGGAGGCTAGAGACTAACCCACCTCTAGTCAGAAGTCATGTACCAAGTTGTGTACAGGGCTTTAGCGGCTTTTTGTCGTATGGCACGGCAGGGTGAGCCTGGGGCTGTGGGATCATGCCAAAGGCGTTGGCATGACGGTACCAGGAGGCCGAAGTGTCCGCCGAGTGCGTGTGATCACAGCCAACGGACTATATCTGCAACGTATAAGCTCCAGAACTGTGTCTAGCGTCATTTTCTTGGCTTGCGGACCTCCAGTTCTCCCTTGTAGGGCTCGGTGGTGGGTGGAGTAGTCTGCAGACGAATCTTCCTTCTTTTTTCCATGGGTAGAAACAAAAAACAAAACTCCAAATTTCGGACACCTGTGAATATGATAGTTGACAACAACTCTCCTTCGTCTTCTCAACCTACCAAGTCTCATACCCTTAAACGATCTTTAGACCATGACCTGGACCAAGAATGTGGAACCTCTTCTTCGGCAGCTGTACCAGTCGCTCCGAAGCGTCGTCTCCCATCGATTGCTGTGACTACGCATGCTACACACTTACTTGTAGAATCCATCGATCCGAATGAGAGACTGTCCACCAGATCTCCATTTTTTATTTCTAAAGCTTTGGACGCTGCGGTTGGCCCCTTGAAGTCTGTGAGGAAGCTTCGCTCTGGGGACCTGCTTGTTCAAACTTGCAGTGTTTCTCAGAGTAACACTCTTTTGCTCCTTACTAGTCTTCAAGGCATTCCTGTCAAAGTGGCACCTCACCCGTTTCTTAACACCTCTCGGGGTGTTATTTCGGAATTTGATCTCTTGCCATGCAGTGAAGAAGAATTGGTGACTGAACTTGCGGATCAAGGTGTTATTGCTGCGCGCCGTATGATGTTTCGGCGCGATGGTTCTTTAATTAAGTCTAAAAATGTTATCTTGACTTTTAACTCCCCGAAGGTTCCGACCGAAATCAAGGCTGGCTACTTGGTCTGTGGAGTTCGCCCGTACATTCCCAGTCCTCTGCGCTGTTTCAGGTGCCAGAGGTACGGGCATTCACAACGTTTTTGTAAGAGTTCCGCTCGTTGCGCAAATTGTGGCTCCAGTGAACATGACGGGGAAGGTTGCACTTCTGCGGCCTCCTGTGTTAACTGTGGTGAGGCCCATGCGGCTTACTCCCGCACCTGTATGAAATGGAAGGACGAGATGGCAATCCAGCGCCTCAAGACCCTGGACGGCCTCTCGTACCCTGCTGCCAAAGCCAAGTTGGGTATTCCCAACACCCGACAGCGTAGTTTTGCCGCAGTTGTTCAGTCTCAGCCACCACCCGTGCAGCCCTTTGTTCCGCGCCCTGTAGCTCTCGCCGCACTTGCCAAGCGATCTACAGTTGAACAAGCGACACAGGTGGATTTCACCGAGCTCCAGCTTATTCGACCAGCTGAGTCTGCGCCTTCTCTTTTGAAGACGACCGACTCTTCCAGTTCCCAGCGGAAGGCCTGCACGTGCTGGAGAGCCGGCCCTCAATCCTCTAAGGTGTGCAGTGTCCATCCACATGTCGCGGCCATCATGGCCGACTTTGCAGCTGTCTCGGACTCAGCGCGGTCCCCACCCTCCACCAACATTATAGAGGAACATAGGGGGAGGAGAGTGACAGTTCGTCCCCAGCCTCAAACAACATTGCAGAGGACCATGGGGGGGAAGAGAGTGACAGTTCGTCCCCGCCCTCTGCCAGCATTGCAGAGGAGTGTGGGGGAGGAGAGTGACTCATCCTTTGTGTAGTTGTGTTTAAAAAAAAAAAAAAAAAAAAAAAAAAAAAACGGAAGTTATAATTATAATAGTGATTTAATAAATTTTTCTTATAAACCTACTTAACTACCTTGTCTTCACAGCTTTCATCATGCTCTTTTTCGGCTTTTACCGGGCCTGTCTGTTCTTGATCATTTTCAACGTTTTTCAAAATCTGTGGCTGATAGTTCTTTGTCTGGCGCTCTTTGGCCAAGCCTGGCCCTTGCGCCAATAAAATCCAACAACCAACCAACCAACCTCATACCCCCTGGCTCTAACCCCTCCAAAAAACCGTCTACAGACTAAGTTAGTATTTCGTGAGATAGTGTACCAAATTTGGTGGTTCGAAATTGAAAAGTGTAGATTTTTCTAAAAAACATTTTCGGGGGGGGAGGTGCTCTGACCCCTGGGGGGCGACTCGTTCCAAAAACCGTCTGAGGTAGAGTACAAAGTGGACATTTTCTGTACCCTGTCGACATTTCGATTGTCGACATTTTGACCCTGTTGACATTTTGACCATGTCGACATTTTGACCATGTCGACATTTTGACTGTCGACATTTTGATTGTGGACATTTTAACCCTGTCGACATTATGACCGTGTCGACATTTTGTCTGTCGACATTTTGAACTTGTCGACATTTTAACTGTCGACATTTTGACCCTGTCGACATTTTGGTGTCGACATTTTGATTGTCGACATTTTGACTGTCAACATTTCGTACCACACCCTGGCTGATAGTGATCCGTGATATTTTGCACTGCATGCTTTTTTGTTTTGCGTCAGAGACTCAATAATGAAGCCATGTTCATCACCAATAACAATACAGAAATAGAAGATAACTGATTCGCAGTCAATGTGGCATGTTGAACCCGACTTTCTTCAATCAATGTGATTATTCTTCATCTCAATTGTCAAAAATAATAAAATCCATTTCGTACAGACTTTCGACATCCTTACTTCTCATACAAAATTGTCCAAAAACAGACGAAACTTAATTTCAGTTCCTCAGCAATCTGTGCGGTATAGATTCGCTGTTTTTACATCACCAGTCTCTCTACTTTCTGGCACATTTCACCTGAGTCATGTGCACTGAGAGTCTCGCGCAAATTTGGCCGTCCAACGAGTTTTTTTCCTCGTTTAAAAAGATTATCCATCTTTTGAGTGCAGCAGATAAAAGTGCCCCTTCAACGTACAAACGAATCATCCATCGATTTCACCTTCTTACGTCAAAAATTCTGTCACCGCCCGCTTTTGAAATTTCATCTGTCGTTCATCCATTTTCACCTCATTGACTTCAGTAAGTCGTGGCGTTGTCTGAAATGCTGACGCAGCTACATGAAAGCTTTTATATAAATAAAGATTGATGCATTACTTTGCAATACTCGGAGCAGCCACCAGCCGCTATTTTGAAGGTCGCACTTAGAATTCATTAAAGCCCCTTCATATGCTGTGATGTTTTGTGATGGAAACATAGGAAAAGAAATTCAGCTGCAGCGAGACGTAACACTGTGTGTGAACTGCTAAACATAAATTATATATGTCCATTAATTCGCCAAAGATATTTATTACTTTTTCTGATCTCAACGACGTGAAAACTTATGTTCATTTCGCCGTTATACACCTCATGGACTAGTTATAGAAGCTAGCCACGAGAGTTTTTACAAAACCTCGTTAAGTATCTATTGGAAATAGTTTTTGCTTATTTTTGACAGGACAGCTCCACACCCATCCAAAGGTAAACGCATAAATTTAACTCAATAAATACAAATATTTAAGACAAAACACCTCATCATTCTTAAATTAAAACATAATTATTTTACACAAAATACGGTAACATGTTCTTTTACCAAAACCTTTCACAAAACTTTCATTAGCCGCAGCTTGAGTCGTATGAATTTTTACTTTCAAAGGACAGGCCCAACATTTTGAAAATCACTCCAAGTCCGAGCATTGATATCCTGGAAATAAAAACTCAAAAACATAAATAGAACCTAAGATAATTATCTTCTCAGCCAACGAATGTGTAATGATTACATCATATGTTTCCAGAACAAAAGCGATTCATATACTTAAAAAATGAACAACTTAATAACAAAGCCACACTGAGAGTCGTATATGTTATCATTTTTCCCAAATGTGACGCATTCTAGTAATTGTAAACAGTGTAGAGCCCGAAATAGCTTTCCAGTAAGTGTACGAACGTGTTACATTTCACTTTAAACGCAACTTATATTTTGAACGTAGACATTCTCTTAGATGTAAAATTGTTTTATTCTTTACAATTAAATAACATTTCGAATTATCACTGCAAATTGGACAAACTTTCTGCAGATGTATACATTTTACATCCAATGGAAAATATAGTCAAACTTTAGAGATCCCTGATTATGGTGCTCGTGAACAAAAATCATAGGGATCTGTGGTTTTCAGCATATTTCAACTTGGTTAAAAGGGAATATGCGTTCTACAATTACCAAAGCCTAACTAAAGGCGTGTAAAACAAGTCGTACCCAAAGCTACAGTCAAACAATATAAAAGCATAATAATGCTTTATATTAATGCTAAACATAATAATGTTTTGTAAGATTAAACTGAAAACAAAATTAAAAACGTTACCTGAAAAACGAATAAGACCATACATTCATAAAAGTAGGTAAATACGTTTTGGTATAATTGCAAAGTTATTCTAAATAACCATTCTACATAGCATATCATTTAATATTTGTGCTATAATATGTGGTAGTGTAACACAACGTTATCATTCTCAGGTAAAGCAGGGAATCCGGCCACCTCAGTCATCTGAAATATTAAATATTTGTTGTAATATCGAGAGCGACATTTCATATCACCCACTCGTTTTGCAAAATCACTGTCACAGTTGGGACATATTTTATAAGAAAAAACTCTATTATCGTATGTGCACGAATTGTATATTTCTATGTTTCATGTTCGAATTCTGTTCTGAAAGCCAGTTCATTAACAGAAAGGTGTGCACAAACCGGTAGTCTTTCTATTATTTTCTTAAACCCACTCTATTTCAATGGTTGTACACTTTATAAATATATCCAAATCCTGGAAATATTCTTTACAGTGTAAATTGGGTAAAACATTGAAAACATCCTTCAGTACCCGAATGGTCAATTTATCTGAAAATATTAGCCTTGAATTTACCACACTTCTCAGTGTAAACTCTTAATTAATATTTTATCGGGAAAAAGATACTGCACATTATTGTCATTAATTTCCTGTTGTTATTTAATATTAACCTTACAGGACGTGTTTAACAGTTTACAGCGAATCCGCAATACGAACTCATATTCATCATAAAAATGATTTTCGTGAAAACCAGAAAGAAAAATTATATGGGAAGCTCATGAATTCCCTCATAACTGCAAAGAGGTATTGACAGTGTTTAGGTGAGGTAGTTCATGCTTTACGGTAACGATATTTATTTTCGGATGTGATTTTTTGAAAGGTTTCGATTGTAATACTCCCAGAAAAGAGAAACTACACTTGAAGTGGATAATATACACAGTGCGTCAAATAATTTTTAAGACTGGCGCTAGATTTCACCCTGCGGTGACGCCACCAGTGTAATCCCGAATGCGTTATAAACCGTGACCATCTGCTTGCTTTCTGCCAAAAGTACTGCGCAATTGTTTAAGTAACTCAAACGAAACGGGCGTTCATTAGAGAAGTAAAATTTTTTTCATGTTGAATTATTAAGATGGAACAAAGGGCTTAACGCACAAATTTAACGCACAACTTGGTAAACATGCCTCGGAAACGTACCAAATGATGAAACAAGTTTACGGTGAGTTTTTTTAGGGTAGATTAAATGTTTTCCTGTGGCACAAACGTTTTTGGACGGAAGAGAGACGCTAGAAGATGATAAGCATTCCGGAAGACCAAATTCATCTAGGACACCTGAGATTATTGAAAAAGGGCGTGATTTCGTGGCAAACAATCGATGTGCGTCACTAGGAATGATGGAAAAGTCTTTAGACATCAACAAAGAAACGATTCGAACCATCCTGCATGAAGATTAGGGCGAAACAAAAGTCTGTGCTAAATTTGTTCCACACACGTTAACCAATGAACGAAAATCAAGGAGAAGTGCACATTGCAGAGACATAATTTCAGCCGCTGAAAATGATCCAAACTTCTTAAAATCGATTGCTACTGGTGATGAAATATGGTGTTTTCAATATGATCTTAAAACAAAGCGACAAAGTGCGGAATGGAAGGCAAAAAACTCGCCACAAGCCAAAAAAACAAGAAAAGTTCCATCGGAAATCAAAACAATGCTCATTACTTTCTTCGATAGTAAGGTCTTTAAACAGCAACAAAGAAACGATAAAAGTCTTTAAACATCAGCAAAGAATTTGTTCCAAGTGAACAAACAATTACTTGTGAGTATATCTAAATGATTTGAGGCGTTTGATGGGCAGAATTCGTCGCATTCGTCCAGAATATCGAGATGAAAACAGTTGGTGTTTGTTGCAGGATAATGCACCCAGTCACACCTCACTTCTTGCTCGTAGATTTTGGGTGAAAAATAACGTCTGTGTGTTGAATCATCTACCGTATTTGCCTGATTTAGCACCCTGCGACTTTTCTTTGTTCCCAAAACTTAAAATGAAGTTAAATGGGTGTTTTTTTTATGATATTTCGACCATACAAACAGCTTCGACGCGTGCTCTGGAGGCAATTCCGCAAAGTGAACTGGAACAGGCATTCGAATCATTATTAAATCGCTGTAACAAGTGCATTGAAGCCGGAGGGACCTTTTTTGAATAACAAACCAAAACAAGTTATAATTTCTTATTTCTATTTCATTTTACAGACCCATTCTTAAAAATTGTTTGACGCACTGTGTATATACTTCAAGTGGACTGTTATACTAGTCATGCATTTTATATTATTTTTATATCAGTCTGTACAATCGGGTGTTCCCAAATAATTAATCCGTACTTCTTATTTTGACATCCCTCATGCATGCATAATTATACTCCAAGCCATCGAGACATTTTACCACCTTTTGATTGACTCCACCAGCAACGGATAACCACTTCCATACGAAGAATTTTGCCGGTACCTACGCTCTACTCTCATCGTAATCACCTTTAAGGTCCTCCAAAAAATTACCAACTACATTGAACATTTCAAAGGCCTTTTTCACAGAATATGGCTTATATTATTAAAGCTACAAATACTAAATAACATTTCGAAGATATTCCTTACCTATTTTTTCCGATATATTCCGATTACTGTATTTTCTTTACTTAAACGAAGATCCTTTCTTTCTGGAACACGTCCAACTATCGACAAATATTATTTACAAGTACACGGAAATTATTATAAGTTGATGAAATTTGCTTCTCTTTAAATATTTTAATCGCTGTCCAAAGCCCAAGAAATGCCCTTTTCACTCCGCTGCTCAATGAAACAAGGATAATCGCGTTTCGAACAGAGGGCGAACTGCCTCTATTCGACTATTTTTTCTGTTCGAAGTTTTCTGTAACTCCTTCCATTTGCAGAATGCGAGAAGTGAACCATACGTCGGCTCATGAGGTATGTGGAAGTTCGGAGGCAAAATGGTCGAAAGCAAACTTTCGTATTTCATTGTTCGTTTTAAACAGTATATATGAAATATTTGTGACCTCACAAAATGGAAAAAATATTGAATCTGATATTTTCATATTAATTTGGAGTAGTGTATGTACCAGAGTGGCCCTTATCGAATGTTTTTGTTTTTATCCATTTAGAAGTAAGGTAATCCTTTTCGCTAAAACAGCGTTGATTTGCATGAAATCGGTTGAACATTTTTGAGTCTTTCCCCTAGGTCCTGAAATGTCATTACTGTCCTGTTGCTAACAGTGCCTTGCATTTATAGCCATTACGTGAAGGACTCTGGGGTCATCTATCGGCACCTGATAGAAATTGAAACTCCAAAAGCAGCGCATTTACTCTCTAAGATTAGCAAATTTTGTTATACGTGAAGTGGATTCATAATTAATCTAAAGCCCATTTAACATTGTGCTACGTTTTATGGTATTCAGGCGAGGGAAGACAAAACATAAGGGAATTTTCATTTTCATGTATTTGCAAAACATTCTACTTTAAAAAATTGTTTGACACAACTTTTGTTTCAATGTTTTCTAAGCTGCAGAAATATACCACAATATCTTAGGTGATTCTGAGTAAGAGAATCCGTTCGATATTTTCTGAGATATTTTCAGAATCGTTCGATATTTTCTGAGCTTTGTGGTAAAAAATGTAGTTAAACTTCAAACAAATGTTTAATGTTTTGTGTTAAATGCGGCATAAGACATTTGTGGAAAGTAAATGCAGAAAGCACCGAAAAACTTGAACATTATTCCGCTTTTAAACGTCAGGATTTTTCAATGTACTGGATATGTACATGGCTTGTGATATAGAAACTGTGATATCAAGTGAATGCGAGGAAACAGTTTTTCATTTCAATTGGTTGAGAAAACATTTTGGATCCAACATACATATTTTTGATTTTTGTAAAATATGCAGCTGAAGGATGTATTTAAAGTCAAAAAATCGTTTCAATATCACTACCGATGAAGACATCTGCTAAATATAGTTTATTCAAATGATTTAAGGAAACTTACAAAGACTGGAAAAGACTGGGATGTATATTCTATTGAATTTCTCCTTTCCCGTAAGTTAAATTCAAAATTTAGGTGTTGATTAAAATATCAGACGAATAAGATCGAATTTTCCTTAACTTTTCATTTAATTATATGTCACACTGAAGCGTTTTTTTAATAAGATTCTTACCGATCGAAAAAAAAAAATATCAAAAATCAATGGACGATAGCAAAATTGTTTTGAACTATCCAATTTGTTGTACCTGTTGGTATCACATTATACAATAAAATCTAAGTATTATGAAAAAAAATGGATAGCAAAGATGACATTTTCTTTGTCTTTACCGGGATGTTTGCTTCTTCTATATTAAGTGATGCCAGTGAAGTTGCGAAAGTGCATGCTTAGGAATCAAATAAAAACATTGAATTTCACCTTTCATTTGCACTTTTTTTTGTTTATCGTTGAAAATATTAAAAATATTGATTCGTAGTTCAGTGTTTCAATTTTTTTAAATTAAAGACTTTAAGAGCAAAGAGATGTAAATTACAGTAAGGTTATGTACAGTAGCTAATGAGTTGTTCGACATACAGAATGCCACTCCAGGAAATATTTGTCGGAGGGACTTAAAAAATGGTCTGTAGTATCGACTGTTAATTACTGCATTGGCGATCGTACCACGTGAGGTTTGAGAAAGATTTACAGCAAAATTGGTCTGCATGTCATCATCATCATCATTGTCAACCATTATCAATCCACTGCTGGACGAAGGTCTCCCCAAGTTTCCTCCACAACGGTCTGTCTTGTGCCAGTCTCCTCCATGTCACCCCTGCATACTTTCGAATTTCATCCACCCATCTCCTATTTGGTCTTCTTCTGGGTCTTTTCCTGTCCCTTGGAATCCAATCTAAAATTTCGGCTGTCCATCGATGATCTGTCCTTCTGGCAGTATGTCCAGCCCATTGCCATTTCAGGGATTTAACTCTGATCATGATGTCTTCCACTCTTGTCATTTTTCGGATCCACGAGTTCCTCTTCTTATCTCTCCTGGTTACACCAAGCATGCACCTCTCCATGCTTCTTTGAGTTGTCTGCAGCCTTTGTATGTCTCTTTTAGTTAAGGTCCACGTCTCTGCACCATACGTAAGCACTGGAAGGATGCATTGATCAAACACTTTTCTTTTAAGACATAATGGCATATTGCTCTTGAAAATTATGCTGTTTCTTCCAAAAGCTCTCCAGGCAAGTTTTGTACGCCGATTAATTTCTTCATCAATGTGACCCTCACTTGATATCTGCTGTCCAAGATAAACGTACGTGTCTGTTAACTCCAGCTTTTCTCCATCAATCGATAAATCTTCATTTCTTGTAAAAGCATTGAACATCACTTTTGTCTTCTGAAAGTTCATTTTTAATCCCACTTCTTTACTCTTGTCAGCAAGTTCCTGGATCATACTCTGCAGCTCTGATGGGGTAGTTGCAAAAATGACTACGTCATCAGCAAAACGAAGGTGGGTTAGATAATCTCCATTAATCTTTATCCCCTTGTTTTCCCAGCTCAGCGACTGAAAAACACCCTCCAATGTGGCATTAAAGAGCTTCGGAGATATGGTGTCACCTTGTCTCACTCCCTTTCCAATTTTTACGTGTGTTGTATTTTCAAACAGCCGAATCTTTGCACTTGCATTTTCATAGATGTTATTAATAATATTAATGTATGCATCTTCAATACCGCAGGTTTTCAGAGCCATTGTAACTGCTGATGCTTTCACCGAATCAAAGGCTTTTTCATAATCGATAAAAGCCATGCACAATGGAAGTTCATATTCCCTCGCTCTTTCAATTAGTTCTCTCAGCACGTGGATATGATCTATTGTGCTGTAGCCACTCCTGAATCCAGCTTGTTCTCTCGGTTGAGCCATGTCTAGTGCTACCTTCAAGCGGTGTGAAAGAACTTTAGTGAAGATTTTATAAACTACTGATAGGAGGCTGATAGGTCTGTAGTTTCCGAGATCCTCAATGTCACCTTTCTTATGTAGCAGGATCATTGTAGCGGTGTTCCAATCCTCAGGAATCTTTCCTTCATTAAGGCATCGAGTGAAAATTTGGGCGAGTACTGTTTCGATTTCTCCACTTGCTTCTTGTATGATGTCTACAGTAATTCCATCTTCTCCTGGAGCTTTTCCTCGCTTCATGTTCTTGATTGCATGTGCAACTTCTGCTGGAAGGACTGGAGGAACTCTGGTACTGGTATCTTTCATGATGTCTGGAGTGCATATATCATCCCTTTCATATAATTTGGAGTAGAAATCTTTCACTCTTGTCAAAATTTCGCCTCTATTTCTTGTTACAGAACCATCTTCTTTTCTCAGTGCCATAATCTGTTTTCTTCCCTTACTGAGATGTCCCTTTGCTATCTTTAGGCTTTGGTTGTTTTCAATTGCTTTCCTCACTAGTTCACAGTTGAATTTCCTTACGTCTTCAGTGATACTTTTTCTTACTGTCTTGCATAGCTCTATATATTCCACTTTGGAAGTCACATCTTCTTTAGTTGTCCTCATCTCTCTTCTTTTTGCATCAACATTTTGGTTTTTCCTGATAATTTGTTCACATGCAATTTGTTCTTAGACCCAGCTAATTTTGTTGCTGTTTCCATAAGAGCTTTGGTTACTTTTCTGTTAACTTCAGAGATGTCCACTTCTTCCGATGTTAGGCCTTCTAAAGCAGAGAACCTGTTCTTCAGTTCTAACTTGAAGGTATTATGGTGTTTTTTAAGGTTGGTTATGTCAATACATTTTGTTTGTCTTATGAGCTTGCTACGTTCGAGTTTAGTGTTGAGGTGCATCTTACATCTCACCAATCTATGGTCACTGCCTGTGTTGAACTTGTTTAGCACACTGCAGTCTTCTATGACGAATTTTTTGTTACACATAATAAAATCAATTTCACTTGTCGTCCCATTTGGATGTCTCCATGTCCATTTCCTGTGTGGCTTTTTCTTGAAGAAGGAGTTCAAGATGAAAAACCCTTCTGCCTCTGCAAACTCAACGAGAGTATTTCCACGCTGGTTTCTGTTGCCATGACCGAATTTACCTACTGAAGTTTCATTCTGTTGCCGTTGCCCTATTTTTGCATTGAAATCTCCCATAATTATTTTCAAGTGCTGCTTACCTTTATTATTTAGATGACAAATTTCCTCATAAAATTCTTCAATTTCTTCTTCAGGATGACTTGTGGTGGGTGCATAAGTTTGAATAATCTGAGCCTGGTATCTTTTCGAGAGTTGGATAACAAGTCGTGCAGCTCTGTCAGAGGAACTTTCAACTTCTACAACTTTATCCTTCAGTTTCTTGTTTATTATAAATCCAACACCACTAGTTCTGCCAGTATCTGTCCCACGATAGTAGAAGAGATGTCCACTTTTCAGTTCGATGAGATCTTCTCCTTTTCTCCTTACCTCACTTAGCCCCACGATGTCCCACTTGATCCTTTGTAGTTCCTCTTCCAATTCAAGAAGCCTTGAATCAGAAGATAGGAGCGTCCATTGTAAGTAGCCAAGGTCAGCATCAGATGGCAGCCTAGTCCGGTCCTCCGGGGATTCTTAGCACCCTCTGCCTTCATGTCGCACTGGCCGCTGCCTTGACCCAGGTACATTCCAGCTGCCGGAGACTGAGGGCCAAGATTTAAGTTGTGGAATCATTTTGGAGGGGTTTGGCCATAACTCACCACGCTGGCCAAGCGGGTTGGTGAGTGTGGGATAGAATTTCCTCTGATCCCGATGGTATAGTTATACCGCTATGGGCGGTCGTCAGAGCCCCTTTAGTGGGAACAGGATGCACCACGAGAAGGCGGGGTTGACATTTGTCAAGGAGAGGCTGTGATGTTACGCATCACCTGACCTTGCATCCCGGTCTGCATGTACCTGCATGTACCGACCGTTAATTACTGCATTTGCGATTACATCGCGTGAGGTTTGAGAAAGATTTACAGCAAAATTTCATGGGAAGCCAAGTTTTGTATTGCTTTCTCTCTGCGTCCGTGTAAGCTAGATCGTTAAAGCATTGGCAAACATTGGAAATAGCAGCACAACGTCGTAGGGAATTATACACTCACGAGCCGAACCTGATCAGTATCTTAATCTTTAGGGCATGAAAAACTAGTTAGTCTGTGCGCGGCATCACTGCTTCAAAGCATCCGGATGCAACAAAGGTTCAACTGATATCGCCACAGGGATTGGAGGAACATGACGTACTTGCAGTATTGTGACAGGTGCAACAATCTGAACTACCAACACCTTGATCGACCACTTGATGAAAAGCCGTAGCACAACATTCACATATCCCAGCTACCAACATTCGAAGAGGTGTACAGATAACCGTAGAAGCCCGCGTACCCAAAAACACTGTAAATCGTTCGTTTTCTGAGAGAGGTTTTCCTGTCGCTGGCAATTGCGACGACTCATACTCAGAGCAGCACATTGTCACTCCAGGTTACAATAGTGCAGGACAACGGAGCCATGTAATAGTCACGTACGAATTTTGATTAGGTTTAATGCCGACGATAGTTGATTGTCTGTAGATGATGTTATTACCCGGATGTTATTTGTGCCATACCTGAGCGTCATAAAGCTTCTACCTGGTATTACAATTTGAGACAATACCAGCTTCCATGGACGTTATTTCCTAGTCTGTATAGTGGCACAATGATAGTAACACCATACATCGATAAGAACCTTCAGCACCTTCGCTTGTCTTATTTCTGCGGTTTTTTTGAAGTCAAACTTCAGCAAAAAATGAAATAAAGTAAAGGTAAATCGTCCATCCTCAGCCAATATCAGAAGACAATACCTGCAAGTAGTTCGGTTGCTCTCCTGAGCTCCGCGATCCTCAGACTTCTAAATACAAAACATTAGGAATGTTATTGGTACACGACATAGTGGTTCTACATGACAGTCCAGCGTTGTCAGCGAATTGCAGATAAATGTTACTGACGTATGACTAAGGATACCTCATATCACCAACCAGACACATTTTTACTTGCTGCTTTGTCGTTTCGCCCAGTATGGCGTTTAAACGACCATTATGTCTTCTCCCGGCATAACATGCCTCCTTTGTCGTTACATGACCATTATGTTGTGCAACTGCATAAACAAATCTCTTAAATAACTGCATAATCTCTGTTACCATGAATATTTTTTTTAAAAACGAAAGTTCATGAAATATCCAGGTTACACTTCTAAGTCTTTATAAAAAATATGTGTAATCAGCGATGTTTTTGCAAGAAAGAATAAGAATATTTAAAATAAATAAATAAATAATAAATACATGAACAAAATATGACATTTCTGCACTTTTATTCATTTCCTTTATTTTTTCATAAATTGCTGCTAAATCAAAGATTTAACAGCAATATAGTATTTAGTTTTTGACTCTTTTTTCCACACTACAAAACGAATTATCCTTATGATTTTCTCATTGGTACAATACATTTCTTTCTAATTTTGAATAAAAGGGCTTTAAATCCCATCAAACATTTCATGGGAACGGAATCGAAAACAAAAGTACTAGAATTATGACCAACGGAAATGTTCATTTTATGTAAGAACAGAACGCAATAAAACACGTTCAATTTTTGGGATCGGAAAGAAACGGCACATCATTTTGTGAGGTTGCCCCCGAGCATATTTGTGACTCATATGGCTGCTTTCTGGAGAGTTAAACATGCAAGGGCACCTGACTCAGTCGGTTTTCTTTATTGCAACAGCACACATACCATGTATTGTCTTGACTTAATTTTTTGCGATTTAGCCAGAAATCACAATACTACTGTGATGGTTTTATGTTATTTCAAAAATGTCATTTCAAGGAAAAGTAATAATCGCGGTGCAAACAAATTATTTTATGTACCACATTAGTCACAAATATTATTATGACAATATTATCAAAACCTGGTGTGGGAATAAATATCAAGAAATGTTACTGAATCTGCTATGTAAAATATGAGTTTTTTATTCATTATGTATTCAGCAAATGCGTTTGGTACAGAAACAAAACGTGCAAAAACAAAAATCTTGTTCGTAGGTTACCAAATATCACTGCTATATGGCTAATTAATGTTCGTTTTTTTTTGTGGAACTAAATCTCTATTGTAATATTTATACATTTCAAGAAAATCGCTATTACTTGAAGTCTAGAGTTTTTTTCTGCTAATAAGGAAACACAGGTACTATCACATTATATATTTACATATCTTTATTACTTTCTCTGTTCAATTTCTTCACTTTGATCATCTCACCTTGATAGACTACCGAGCCTTTTGATAAACGGAAGTATTTCATAAAACATTTCCTCGCATAGATGCACTATATAATCAAAATACACATCTTCAGTAATGTGTTAGCCCATACACTTCACAAGCATTTTCCATACAGTTATGAAACACGCAGGTGGCCTGGCAGATGTAATGTACAACCACGGACAGTAGAATAGGTCCCGAGACAGAGCTTAATGGCTTTCAATGTGACGCCGTCATAGGATGTCATCTTATCATTAAGTCGTTTCGGGAAATTTCTGCACTGCCGCAGCTGTCCTTATCAACTGTAACTGACGCTACTGTGTAGTGGAAAGACGTAGGAACATCAACAGCACAATTGCAAATTAGAAGACCACGTGACATGACAGAACGGAAATGTATAATGCTGAAGAGAGTGATGCGACAAGATCACATGACCTGGTTTGCAACATTCAGCGCCGAATTCCTGAATACAGCTGCAAGCAACGCTAGCGCCGTAACTGACGATTCGTAGAGTGCTGAAGGGAATGGGGTTGCATGGTCGACATAAATTTAACATAAGCTAGATCAACGAGGAAATGTCTGTTGCAGTGATGTAGACCTCCTCGCCAGTGGTCGCAGAAGAAGCAGAAACGTGTTTTATGGAGTGACTGATCACACTTCACCATCTGACTGTCAGACAGACAAGCTGTATGTGATGGATGCCAGGAGAAAGCCACCTGTCAGAGTCTGTTTGGCCAACTGTGATGTTAGATGGAAAACATATCTTTCTCACCGGCTGTTTCGCACGTTCTGGTGTGTGCCTTCTATTTCCAGTGCCCGGATGTCTTAACATTACAATCTAATATGAAATTATCAACAATACTGTGATCGAAACATTATGGAAACAATTAGGTGAAGTACCTTTACTTCACCTTTATGACAGTGCCCGCATTCATGAACCGAATTCCATGCAAGAATGGTTTGACGAGATACTTAGATACGAAGAACTTGATTGACATCCACATAGCCACTATATAAACCCCATGAAAGACTTTTGGGATGGATCGGAATTCTAACTGCGTAACACACTGGACCGTCCTACATCGGCGATCTACCTGACTAATGTTTTTATGGTGGACTGGAAGGTAATGCCCGCACCACTGTACTGAAATCTGGAGAAAAACCTTCCCAGCAGAATGGAGGCTCTGATAACAGCAAAGGTTGGGCAATCTTACTTTATTTTTCTCCAAATAAGAAGAAATTTCTGCACAGGCAAGTGTTCATATTCTTTTTTACGGACAGCGTATCTTGAAGTTCAGCATTACGATTTGCCCAAAGCGTGCCTTGCAAGTGCCTCTTGGCTTTCCAGATCTCCAGTCTGACGCTACATTTCATCATCTCTTGATAGGAAATTGTGGATGTCTGTTGTTCTTGGGCTCAGTTTGTTTTACAAATAAAGATCTTATTTTTATATTACTTAAGTTAAAACATCATACTTTTAATTTCAGTAAGAACAATACTACAACAAAGGCAGGAGATTCAAGAAAATAAATATTTCAGATTCCTTCTATGTAGTTCCAGCTCAATGCGCAAAAATGTTTTTTTTCAGTTTCTATATGCTTCGACGGAGGGTGTGACAAACGTCAAAGCGTAAATAATAAGAATTAAATGAGACAATACCTCGAAGTCATAATTATTAAAGTTCTTATGAAATGTTTGAATCAATTATTATGTATGTTCTGTACTAATAAGCAACATATATGTTTTAACGCAGAACTCACGGTGCAAAACATCTCTGTAATTTCAGATGTCCTTTCCCTTTTTGAGGAGTACCAATATTTGAAAAGAAATAAAACAACAGAAAGACATTTTGTAGAATTTATTCATTTGGGAGATTTATACTAATAGTCCGAATTTATTGGAGGAGAATAAAATCAAAGTTTCCAAGCTTTCGCACATCAACTAGTTGGCTCTTTTAAGACACGTAGACACAAACTGGATAATTGAACGCATTGTGTTATCCAGTTTGCTGTCTGTCTTTTTTAAAAGAACCATCTGGTTGATGTGCGAAAGCTTGGAAACTCTGATTTTTGTTCTTCGCTATATAACTAGAAATTCTGTTTTAAACTTTTTATTACAAAGTGACAATCTCATGAACAAATGTAAGCATTTTTTTATAAAAACTCATGTGGTAATTTAGAATTTCCGTCCACCTTTTAAAACTTTTTTGCAAATCTAAGCATTTTTATACAAATTAATGTCGTACTTTAGAAATGCCGTTCACGTTTTACGTTTTGTATGCTTTAATTGCACACGACACTTAAATGTTGGAATCATACATATTGAAAAATATAATATTCTCAAAACATTTAGCTTTAATCCTACTTTAAATAAAGCATGCTTCTCCGGTAACGCAGTAGTCTAAGCGATGTCTGCTGATCATTCCTCCGAGATTCTCCGGTTTTAAATTCCGTGAGGCATAAATGTAATTTGGTCTAAATGCACTGATTCTCTGGCATCAATAAAGTCAGTGGCTCTAAATTAGGAACCTGCGATTGCTTACAGCAAATGGCCTCACGGTGGTCATTAAGCCAAAGCCAGAAAACGAAAAAAGAAAAAAGAAAACATAGTTAGATTTTCATTAAAATGAAGTATTTAAATATAATAATGTTTTGTAGGGTTTGAGGAAGTCACACAAGGGTTTTCTCTTTTTCGTGATCTGAGCTTTCCTGAGTTCATCAGATTAGATGATATTTTTACTGTGAGTTTCTAAACTTGTACAAAGCAACTGACATGATTTTTGTGTGCTTATGTGTATTTATCTGAATTAACTTTTCGAGATAAGAGTTAGGTGTTTCTTTTCAGCAGTGAGTATAGGAAAAATTGCCACTGCGGAACAAAACTTTTTAATAGCCATGGAAGTTAATAATCTGAGGATAGAATTTGCCACTGCAGAAAAGTTTGTAATAGAAAAGAATTTAAAAAACATAATTTAAAACTTATGTTTCATTACTGGACTTAATTCCTATAGCTCTAAAGTACCCTAGAAATTGCGTCACCCCCACAATTCGGTTTAAAATCATTAGGTATAATCCAAATGACGGTTCGATAATTAATCAATGAGCTTCACGAATAGCTATTGCTCCTGACATTCTGATCATTTCTATTAATTAACTTGATGGGGGTTATTCTTTCATTTCATAAGCTACACTATGCATATGTAAATGTGTTTGCCTTGATTAGATAGAATTTCTTCGGATTACTAATATTTTGTTTTTGTTAAAATATGCACCAGTTACCCGAAACCAATTTCTTGCAATTCCGTAAAACTCTGTTCAACTTTTAATTATCCCTTTCTACATTGCGACTAAAATTATGTAATAGTTGGTTAGCTGACGGAATATTCTTTGCGATATAGCTATGTTTTAGCCCTCTTTTGGCAAAACTGATTTTTCATTTTATGTTTGTTCTGCTGCTTTGCTTATGGATTGATATATAATAAATTAAAAATATTTTCAGATTTAATTTAAATACTTTTCAATTTAATATCTGCGAAAAGCGATTATTCTAAATCTAGAATACAGTAGTGAAATTTTATGATCACAAATCGCCTCTGAACAGGCTACGATTTATTTATAAGTTTCTTCATATTTCAATAGTGATTTAGCCCAGCTCAGTTTGGCCTACGCTAATCCTCTCTGGCCGTCCTGTCCTACATACATGTTGATATCAGCAGCAGAAAAACAAATAGACACGGCCACGATGGGCGTGAGCTTCATCTACAATTTACCAGATTTCACAGAATGTCACTAACGATTAAGATGAAAATCAACTGTTTAAAAAAAATTACATTACTTTCAAAGTAACTTCAAAATTAGTCAACACTAGTTCATACAGCTCTAAGCCACTTTAGGTTATGGTTAAGTGAGAATTAATATTTAAGGAGCCCGATTTTTGCTATTCATGCTCTAAAGTATTGAAGTTCAACGCTTCGGTATTACATGTAAGATCAAAATAGTTATTTCTTCTCGCTCTATGTACTGGGTGAAGAAACTACATTTTTAAATAGACGTTCAGTGTTTGGGGATAATATTCTTGAATTTCGTACAATATTCTTAAATTTCGTATTTTATCAAAACCTGCACCTTTTTTTCCAGTATATATTTCGATAACAATGAATCAACTGAAGGATGTTGTGTCTCGATTCAAGAATGTTATAAACTCTTACGTCATACTGAAATCCATCACGTAAGATATAGTACACGAGACATTACTTCTTACTTGCCTACTAGTTTTTGAGAAGAATTTTCTCAGCGTCTTGTGAAAGTATTTTTTTCAAATCTTCAAATTTATGCCAGATTTCCTGATCGCTGCTGAGTGTCCATTTCTCTCAAATCAGAATACATGAGTCTACAAACCTAACATAATTACTGAGGAATCGAATTTTTGAGTCGTTTTTTCCCAAATTGTAGATTTATTTCTAGTTTACAACGAAACTTGCAAACTAGATATAGTGCGTCGCATAAATATAGAGACAGAACAAATTCTCGAATAAAAAAGAAACAACAACGAGCTTAAATGTACACCTCATATTTATAGCAAAAATAGCATTGGACACGCAGTTGCACAATAGTTTAACGGAAACATAACAATTCCAACGCCAAGTACAAGAAAAAACAGGAATACGCTGTCTCAAAAATATAAAGACTTACTAGTTATGAGCACCTCCGGTACGAATAGTGGAGCCGTTGTTCCGAATAATACTGAAAACCCGATTGGGCATGCTGTCCACCAAATAATGTAAGTGTTCTGGACGGAGTGCGTACAAGCTTCGTTCAATCTGCTCTTTCAATGCCACCACACTTGGGAACTGCCGTCCATTCGTATACACATCACGAGCTAGGATACCCCAGAGTTTCTCGATAGGGTACAGATCTGGACTGAGTGCTGGCCAATTCACTACGGTCACATGATCAGTGTTAAACCAGCTTTTCGTTGATGCAGACCGATGGATAGAGGCATTGTCTTGCTGGAACAGTTAATCAACCCCCGCTACAGTTTCGGAAAACGATAGGAGGTGGCTTCGGAGTATGTCCTGATACGTTTCGGAGTTTTGCCTGCCTTGCAGAAAAGCGATTTCCGTTGTCCCATTGAACGCAAAAGCTCCGCAGACCATCCTTTCGGTCTTCTGAAGAAGGTGCGAAGCTCGCGTCGAAAATCATGCCAATAGCAGTTCCAACCGTCAGGACCATTCAGGTTAATCTTTTTCTCATCGGAGAAAATAGTTGTTATGCACTTGTCCGTCCAGTGCATGTGACTGCTTGCCCATAACAATCTAGCTACCTTGTGGTGCCGCTTGAAGTGTGGCAGACGGCACATTTTACGGAGCACAATGCTGCGACTTTCCTTGATTCTTCTATGAACTGTGTCCTTTGAGACGGTGACCCCAACAGTCCGAGAAACCTGACGTAGTGATAACCTTTGGGATGAAACTAAACGCATGATGGCACGTTTGGAGGTCATTCGAGGCTTTCCAGGCCGTTTTCTGGCAGTTAACGCACCGCGTTACGATAAAGTATTATAAATGACTGCCCTACTCCTCCCCATGGATTTACAAATTTTCGCTACAAGCAATCCCTTTGCTTTCAGTCTCCAAATCCTTACCAGAAAGTTGACCTCCTTATCAGAAAGTTGACAGTTGCGTGGCATTTCGGCAAATGAATATCAAACGGCAGGTCCGCTGTCTTTTGTAGGCTGGACCGAATTACGGCCCATATGCGTGCGTGCAACATGCTAATCTGTACATTTCGTTTTCATGTGGCTACTTTACATAGTTGTCTTTATATTTATGAGACACCTAAAATTACACTATTTCACTTTGTGGTGTTCTTTTTACACAATCCGGTCATCTCGACGGATCGAAACGTTTGTTGTAGGGTTATGCCTAATTAGGTACCAGTTAAGCTTCCTACCTATATACACATTGCGTTCACGGCGCAAAGTCGACTGTCTCTATATTTATGCGACGCACCTTATAAATCTACATAATCTCGTATATCTGAAATTTTCACTTATTTATTGTTGGCCGACAATGTGTAGAGGTTAACTGCTTTGCTCCTTTGATAATATTTTTTTATTTCGAACAGTTCTTGGCAGGCTTTAGATTAATAAAAAAATATCCGGTCCCTGGAAGTGTTAGTACGCCACAGAAAGCCCATAGACTTCAACCGTGACCATTTCACATTGATACATCAGTCATACGGCGATGATGCCCATTCGAATTAATAATGAAAGTCATTGGTTGTAGAAGGTGTTATATCACCAGCTCATTCTGCCGTGCATGTAAGCCATTTAGAGGTGGAGGATGTGATATCACAGGCTCTTTTGTAAGTAGTTTATCAGTGGCGCTTTTGTAAGTAGTTTTTATCAACGTTTTCACAGATTGCTAATATCGCTAATCTCAAGGATTCAATGTTTTATAACATACTGCTTTTATGCCTAAAATTTTGCTATTCTCGTAAAAAAAATCTTTAAAATGTCAATTTACTGTTTTACTTATTTTTTTCGAGGAAGATAAGGATACGATTTATACACCATCACGTCTTATGTTCCGAAACCTCCGGTACGTTAGGGTCCTTCGAACATCAAACAAAGTGTAATTTTATACTTCCACACGGTTGACTATCAGTTCATGAATATCGAGGAGATACGAACAGGTTGAATTGTATTTCTTATATTTTCTGCGGATAAGGCATTGCACTATTTATCAGCTCCTGAATAAGTTTAAACTAGGTGGCGAAAGGTCCGAATGCAAAACGTTTAACATCTTAGACATACTTCTAAATGATTATACGGTGTTACCAAAGGTCTCAACACCTCTGCTGAAATTTGATGAGGGATATGCTGAATGAAATTCATTAAACCTTTTCAGTAAATGTCGAAATTAAATTACTGTATCTCTAAAACTAAAACACAAATATGATGCTCTACTATATTGATTTGGAATTTTACATTAAAATGTAAAACCTGTTCCACTATACTATGCGAAAAGATTGTATTTTAGTATTTCAAGCAAATGATTTTCAAAAAGAAAGAATATCCTGAACATTTTTTTTATTTTACTTGAAAGCCTAATCAAAGGCAAGTTGCAACGAAAATACGTAAGTCCCCTGCAGTTAACCAAGTAAATGAAATGTTAACATAACCTAATTTCCTCAAATTATAATGAAAGTGTTTGTTTATATGTCAAATTAGTTAGAACTAAGTACAAATATCATACGACAAGAAATTATTAAAAGACAAAAGAGCGATTACCATTAAAGGTTGCAAAAATATTAAATACACCACAGTGCCTGAGAAGGTAATAATATCATATAGATATGTACTTGGTGTAGTAAAAAGAAGTATTTTAATAAACCGAGTTTTCGCCATCCAACGCTGGGCATTGTCAAAGTAAGTTAAATTAGACGCATAATAACCCTTTGCGGTTTAAAATAATAGCCAATACAACAGAACGTTGTTTTAAAATTTAAATAAAACAGTAAATACATGTAAATTGCAATGGTCATTCTACATCATCATTAACAACAAACATGGGTAAGATTCCCTAAGGTGTCTATCACCAAATGGCATCAGATTTCAGTCGTATTGTATTGTTTTACATCTAGCGCATCACCAATGATCTGGTAAACCCTGTCAGTCTAGTAAAGAAAGGCCAAGGCTAAAGTGCGTTCGAGACGGACTTCATAAGGAACCAATCATTTATTCGTGTCCCTACACTCGGGGAATCTGTGGAAAAACCGCAGAATAGATGAACGGTAGAATGGGGTTCGAACACACGTCAGAAAGTGCGCTTCCCACATTGGGTACGGCACGTTAACCAACCGCATCATACTGGTCGTCAGAGGTCCATACGTGCCTCTAATGTTCAAATAGTATAACAAGTAAAGATCAAGTCATATTCTTTGGTTCCTGTGGAGAGAGGACGGCCATGGTAATGAAAGTTCAACTGATAGAGCATGATTACATACGTTATTTCTTGAGACATTTTCAAAGGTCTCTCCTATCTTGGTTTCCCTGAACGTTGTGAAGGGCCATGCCCTTTAGCATATTCCTGTCATATTCTGTACATAGAAGATATGGTATTGAAATGGCGCTTAAACCACCAAGATTGATTTGTACAATATTAATGACACTTAGCAAAAAGCAGACGAAGACTTTGCTGCAAAGGAATACACTATTTTCTTGAAATTTCCGGATTCCGCAATAAAGTCCTACATTGGCATGACAGAAAGGTCTTTATGTGTGCGACATAAGGAGTATATGCAGGACTTATGGGAAGGAAGAGGCGCGAGTTCTTTAGAAAATGAAGTACTTTACAAAGCAGTAATTTTCCTTTGGAATAAAAAGAAACGGGTGGATCCATTTACATTTTCAGCGAAACCGCTATCAAAGGGACAAGTGAAATGGTTACAAGAAATGATGTTTGCAGTGAAAGTGTATCGGCTGGGTTGCTATCACCGTGAATTTTCCTTCTCTACCGGATCTTAACTCGATACAAACAACTACTTTCACTTGATATATTTACCATTTATACTACGTAAAAATTGGACTCGTGTAATGATCATCGCACCGTAATATTGTTATGCATACAACTTCAAACCTCATTTCTTTTCCAGAATTTAATCTTAAACTTGAAAATTGTTATTATTCGTCTAATGTAACTTATCATGGCACAGCCTCTGGTTGGTAGGCGAATCCTCGGTATCGGGAAATGTATTCTTGCATCTGCTTAGGCTTGAGCACGTAACATCGTGTGAAAGTGTGCCAAAGAACTAATCCCCAAGATAGATGCAAAAGGATGAAAAAATTAATGAGTTTAATCCAATATAGAAATACATACACCAATGCAATAAGTATGAAAACTTACGGCTAGAAACAATATGTACGGCATGTTAAGGCTTATGGTATTAATGTTCATAAATAAATGTTTGAAAATCTGTGCAACCGCAGTGGGAAGTTAATAATTTAATCTGGTATGAGGTACGAAATGGAAATTGGTATGCAATGTTCCTCAACTTATCATCAGGTCTCACTACTAACCTCGAGGTTTTAATACAACTGAGTTCATCTAACTTTGTTTTTTGTGTTTTAGAAAAACATGACTTCAATCTTCATTTTTATTTTTTGTCGCATTTTACATGATTCAGTTGCGTGCTTTTAGTGCAAAAAATAATACAACTCTTTTGGAGCGTTAGAGGAAATAATACTTATAATAGCTCCATAATTTCAAATATCCAGATAAAATATTAATTTAAATATTTCAATTATGCATGTTAACTTTCAAATTGTATGATCATTTTCATAAATTCTAAAATACATTAATGGACAATTCAAAGTTCAAATTTGTCTCTTGACTTCTAAGATCAAGGTACCTCATGAAATCCATATCAAAGTGAATTCCGGTGAGGATCTCATAAAACATATTAGGTCATCAGAATGTAATGGGTTTTAACAACTAGCCTTTTTTATATATTTTTTTCTTTTTAAATAACGTCACCTAACATCATGTTGCATTCATTTTCCCTAAGAAACGATACAACCAAGTGAACAATACGAATCTACAAATAGAATTTATCAAGCGTACAAGTTTAGGCCTAGTGAAGATTATTTGTCTGATACGCAGTTAAAATAATTGTGAGAGGAATCCGAGTTTGTTTTGAGAAGTATTGCAGAATTTCTTCGCTGATTGTGGAATTAAATTAGGGTAGTTATTTCTTTTTTTTTCGATTACGTAATTTACGAGGTCAGTGAAGTTCTTTTTTCAAAATTTGTTTCTGCATTACATGTCAGGTAATCACAAATGTTTTTCCCGTTTTCGGAGACTGAGACAAAGCGTAACACATACGTAGTAGAGAAACAATTTATTCATCAAACTAATTACCATGGGCATCAACGACGTTCTGCCAATGTGTTAACAACTTATATATACTCCTGCGATAAAAGGTTTGTGTCATCGGAAGAGAAAACGTTTCAGAAGACAGCGTGTAACTCATCAAAGTTGGAAAAGTCGTGTCCACACAAATGATTGTCAAGTAAAAAGCACAAGTGATGGTCTGAAGGAGAGATATCTGTGCGTAAGCTCGATGACGTAAACTTCTATCCAAATTCTTTGACAGTGTTTCATTACATTGATGCGGAATGGACACGCTCGTTTTCTTGAAGGAGTCGGACTCCATTTCGCTTGACCAGTTGTGTTTCGTTATTCAGGTCTTCAAGAACATTTTTCGGTTGTTCACAATGCACTGCATCGGTTATCGTTTGGCTCCGTTGCGAGAGTTCATAATAGACAGCACCACGTGCTGTTAACCACACAGCTAACATAACCTTACGTGGATGCTGTGCTGGCTTCGATGTGTGAGGAATTGAGTCACTGGTGGACAATCAATGTCTGGAAGGTTTTGGAGTGCAGTACTGAACCCACTTCTCATCATATGTGATCACCTATTGAAAACTGATTCCTCGTCATAGTGAGACAGCAGTACAAGGCAAGCTGAGACTCGTTGCTGTTTGTTCACTGCGGACAATTCGTGGACAACCCACTTAGACAATTTGTATGCATTTTCTGTTGCATGTAGATGTTTTCCAACGCTTTAATCACTAAATAACTGAACTAGTTCCTTGAACGTTTGGCTACTGTCTTGCTGAATGGCAACTATCACGGCTTTTGTTTCATAGTTGACAGAACGATCACTACGGAACTTCTATTGACGGGATTTATCTCCGTCTCTTAAATATCGATACCAATTCTGAGTTGTGCCTTCCTTCACAGCATCTACAGCGAATGCTAAGCAAATGCACCGGGATGATTTATCAGGAGATAAACCGAATTTAAATTCGTATTACAATCCTCCACGAATAATCTTCATTCATACTGCCACTGTGATCAAACGATTTTCCACTACCAAATTGTTCATTCATCTAACTCATATGCGCAGGTAATCTTGGTATCTGAGCTGATGATACACTGTTAGCGGAATGTGATCCGTCCACAAATACAACCATTATATGGATTTGCTCCCTCGAAAAACCAGTAAACACTTTTGGGGTTACCTAATACGCTACTATAAGACATTGAGAATCGTATATCCTATTTCGATAATGTTTTTATTTTTACAAGTATTTCAGTTAAATATTTGTGCTTGTTTCGAACACTAGAGAGTTCTTCACGTTATTCAAACGAAATCAATATTTTTTTCCAAATGTATGTACTTTAAACCAAGTTTAATAGGAATGAATTCCTGAATCTTTAAAACACGAAAATGTTTGTTTTAAAGAGAATCAAATATATTTGATTTTTCTGCAAGCTTACTACACTGCTGACATCATATATTATCTCTGGCAGAACGGAATAGCCTGACGTTGCGAAATCGGATGGTTCTCTTTCTGAACATTATTTTTAAAGGGACGTTTACGTTTGCTGTTTCAGTACCCTCAGGAACAACCTTCATATACTTCAGTATCTCTCTCCTATCTAAATTCATTCGGAAGTCGATTGAAAACTTTCTTCACATCGAGCATTTCAAACGTTGCCGATATTTTAAAGTAAAACGTCTTATCTCAGCGTGTGAGAACTCAAGAAATCAAAAGAATGTTTCCGTTTTTCTAAATATTATTCGAAATATTCCCTTGGAAAGCATTTCTGCAAGAAACGTTATAAACTTGAAGAGCAATTGAACTGTCGTGAGGTTGACCTCAGTTTTAATTAAGTTAAGAACACAAGTTTTGTGATCTTTTTAATTGTTGCAAAAAGTTGTTTGCCAGTGTATAATGACAAAACAAATGTATCCATATATGAAATTATCTTAAAACTGCTTCTGTAAATGATCAGTTCCTTCCTATGGGTAGAAAAAACATGCTTTTTAAAAAAATATATATCCAATAAAGTGTATCAATTACATGATTTATCTGGAGCAAATGATCTCTGGTAACAATCGACCCTCTGATGATCAAATGGTTGTGAAAAATATTTCCATGTCACATATGAAATAAAATAGCATATTCCATATAAATATTGGGGAATATAATCCAGAAATCCAGAAAATGTATTCTCTTCTGCCTAGGCAACCCTAAATTTTTCTACACAAAAGGCCATATCTAATTTCGACAGAAGTGCTTTAAAAAAGAATCCAAAGCATAGAACTTGTCACATTTCAAAACTGTTTTAGCAAATGGCAAAATTCCGGTTTACAGTTCTAAACGTTCTGTTCCTGTATTTCATTTTCTGCTCATGCGTAGCCAAGATCTTTCTTTCCTTCGTCATTATTACACTGTATTTTTAGCATCGAACCTTAAAATGCATTTTGCGAATATGTGATATTTTGTGTACAATTATCTTTATTGAGGATTTATTTGTCTATTTATTTATTTTTGTCTCCAGGTCGCAGACGAAAGTGCAACATTTTATTCCGTTCAAAAGAAATTAATTTTCACGATTTGCAATTGTCCATTTGCTTCAAATAAGAGTAAAATTAATAAATGCGAAATTATTTGCTTTGAAACGATAATCATACTATATTCTGCCATTTCTTCTGAACAAACTGTGAAGCAACTATCCTGTGAATAATCGTATTAAGCCCTCTGAAGCTGAACCGTACTCATATGGTGGCAACACACTGGCTATATTTACTGTGAATGAGATCCATTCTGAAGGAACATTATAATTCTGGAGAGGTTTATTGAAAATCATTTCAAGTCCACTTGTTCTAGCTGTACAGTTGAGGCTATCATTCGCCATAATAGTCGGTAAACTGACGCTTTCATTTTTTACTATAGAAGCAGACCCTCGTCACACATGTATATCGAGCGCACGTCTGTGATTGCAGTATCTTTGAAACTGAGAAAGCAGTGCCTGCTACGAACGTCCATGCAGAAACGTTGAAATTCCATTCGGATTGAAACTAAAAATACCCGGATATATACACGAGGTCCCGAATTCAGGGCACAAAACAACTTACTAGCATAAATAACGCACCGCCCACTAGGGTTCTCCCGTAGAACTTGGATACTGTCAGAAGTAAACTCCAAATACCCTCTTTCTTGTATTTAAAAATAACGCAGCAGCAGTATGTGCGATCGGAATATGTTTAGGCATAACGCTATAGAATCACCTTAACTGCCACTGCCAATGGTACTAAGTGTAGAATGCAACGCATTTAGCACAGTTAAAGGAGTTAAGAAATACGATATTGAAAAAAATACATATAAATTTTCTTTCAAGTAAGAAACTACACGCTGTATACAATTTCTGGCAAATTCAATGAATAAACTAAAAATGCACTCCAACATATTTTAAATGTGTAAAATACCTAATATTTACTGTAGAACATATACCTGAAGATTTAATGATATAAAATTTAGGCGGAGAAGTCAATAAAATTAAGATGGAAACTATATAAGCGCAATCAATGTAAGTAAGAAATTTCCCAAACTCAAAATTTAGAATTACAGATACTGAAGAATAATCTTGGCGTAAATCGATATGCAACAATATAAACATTCTGAAAAAGGGATATCGCAGTTTTGATTTATTATTTGATAATAATAAAATTTGAGTAATTAAATGAAGATATATGATGTACTACAATTATATTTACTAGATCAACAAATAAAATAAAAGTGGCGTATGAGCATAATTTTTTCTATAACCTGTGCTACATTTTTAAGCATAATATTTCGTTTAAATCTTCTACTTTGCAGAGTTATATTTGATCATTTCAAAACGCCTTGATAAAACTGAAAATAGATTTTATGCCTCAAGAATAAATGGAAAAAAATAAGTAGTCGAAAATAACCTTGAATATATCTAACAGTCTTACCGGACATGAACAAATATCGGCACATTTTCACGACTGTTTTTGGTAACAATGCTTTCCAACAAGAAGGAATTAAAATTCATTAGTTAGTGCTTTCCAGTTCAAAATATCTACCGGAATTCCTTTTGAATTTTAGTAATAATGTCATCTCAGTGGAAGGAAATTGCAGTGGATACATCGTTCACAAGAATTCTTCGTTTGTTCCACTCTTACATCTTCCTTTCCTATTCATTTATTTCATTGGGATAACTAAGCACACGATTTCTTTGCAAAATCCAAAAACAATGTGTGAAGTAAAAATTGCACATTATGCCATATAAAGATTCATAAAATGTATTTGAAAGGAAATATTCAGTAATACGCGAATAGAGGGGGGGGGGGGGAATGCAACTTATTAACTTTATGGTAGGTTGTATAGTTTTATAAAGAACATTCATTATACATATATTTCTCTGGACTGTGTTCATAGCATCACTATTCTTACTCTTAAACCCTGAAGCATCATATATATTAGATAAAGGCACAATAATAAATTATTTTTATGAAAATTCAATCTTTTATTATTTCAATGCACGGTTTTTATTAGTTTGTATTTCTATACTTCTTAGTACTTTAAAAGTTTTTAAGGCATTCATAATATTAAGAAGAAATAAAAAATGGTATGTTGTTAAACACATCTTAGTGTGGCAACTGGACGAAATTGTTTCATTAATTTACACAATATTATTCCTGAAAACTTGTATAATATATAATTAAACATTAAGTCTTGTTAATATTGAAATTCCGAAATTTGTTACTTTGAGCCTTGCAGGCATCGCCAAAATGAATCACTCGTACTTCAAACCAGTGTTTTCTAATCACCGGAACGTTATGCTTTTCTGGCCGGTCCACAAGGAATGAGTGAATTTATTTATTTTTCTTTTGAATCGAAAAGAAGTCAGAGTAAGAGGTAAGCTAGACCTAAATTTTTGGACTGTCGAGGAAGATTAAAGGAAGCTTGAATCGCTAATCTCTTCATAGAAGATCTGAAATCCTGCAGGCTAACTCACCAGGAAAAGGAAAGCTTGGTTGAACTTCCTTCTGATGGTATCAATTTTCAGATCCAGTCTGGTATCAATTTTCAGATCCAGTCTGGTATCAATTTTCAGATCCAAATCTTTGACTCAGTTCTGAGTATTTTAGATAAAGGATATCCAAGTCTCAGCAATAAAGCTCTAAATTTTTGGCTAACATTTTTGACCAGGTATTTATTGCCAGAAAAGGCTTTCAGTCGTTTAAGTAATCAAAACAAAGCTCATAATGGATATTAATGCTATACTGGGCCTCGAAGAAACGTTCGCTGGAACCACTGCTCGAGAAAATTATCACGGAGCAGCAGTAACAAACGTCGCATTGAATCCCCCCCCCCCCCAAAAAAAAAAATTATATTAACAGTAGATGGAATGTTATGATATATTATGGTTTACACTTATTAATCATTAAACAATACACTGCTGGCCACCCAAAATGCAACACAAAGAAGGACACGAAATAGCAAAGCCAGATTTACTGGAAAAGTAACAACTGATAAAAAGATGAAACGATAGAGCTTACAGGCCCGTGCGACTTGCGGAACACGCAGACATTATTAGTTCGTGTGGCGCCCATGGCTGGCAATAACGGCCTCTAAGCGCCGTGGCATTGAACGAAAGAGCCTTTGGATGTGGGCTTGGGGTACGTTGGTCCAGGGTGGTTCCACACGTTGCCACAGTTCATCAGCCGTAGGCGCGGGTGCGGCCTGCCGGGCCACTCGGTTGCCGATCAGCGACCAGACGTGTTCGATGGGCAACATATCGGGATAACAGGCGGGCCACGGCAGCAGTGACACCTGTTGGGCCGTGAAGAATTTTTGCACAATGCGTGCCACGTGCGGACGCGCATTGTCCTGTTGAAACGCGGCCCGCTGGCAGGTCTTGCAGGTAAGGGAGGACTACAGGCTCCAAAACGTCGGAGATATAGCGGTGGCTGTAGAGTGTACCGGCGACGCGTGCCAGAGGGGTGCGGTTGTCATATCCAATTGCGCCTTAAACCATAACGCCAAGTGACGGACCAGTATGGCGATGCATAATGCATGCGTCATACAGTCTTTCGCGGCGGTGCAGCCACACGCGGACCCGACCATCGTGGTGTCGCAGGCAGAAACGGGATTCGTTGGAGAAGGCAATATCGTGCTATTCCGTAGTCCAGGTGCGGCGTTCAACGGCCCACTGCCGCCGCACACGCCGGTGCTGAAACGTCAGTGGTAATCGGAACAATAGGCGCCGTGCGACAAGTCCCCGCTCCTGCGGACGCCGTCGAACGTTACGTGATGACACAGGTTGTTGCGCAACACACCCTAATTCCAGCGCTAACGTTCGTGATGTGGTGGTGCGAGCCCTCAATGCCCGCCGCACAACATGCCGGTCCTCTCGTATGGTGGTGTGCTGCGGCTGCGGCAATCACTCAATCCGGTCTGTTCGTCCCTCCTGCACCCACCGAATCCATACTCGCCTCACTGTGGCTAGATGTCGTCCCACACGGGCGCCGAAGTCTCGGTACGATAAACCGCTGTCGCAATAAGAGACTATTCGTCCTCTATCGAACTCCGAAACGTTCTGGACTGACTGTAGTGTTCTGCAACGAGGCATCAGGAAGTTTCCCACGCACAGATCCGGCAGCATAACACACTTCCACTACTTACACCCAGCCTTCTGTGCACCCTTCTTATAGTGTTTCTCGGTGGCGTGCTGGGCGTACATGATTTGCACATGCCTTGCAATCGATCGTTTGCATGTCCTTTCGCGGACGATGCATGCTGCGAATATCAGGCCAATTGGATGCTTCCTTCTTGGTGTTGCCTTTCAGGTGGCAAGCAGTGTATTAACAGAGAAAATCATACGAGCTCCAAGTAGATAACATGGAATAATCTGGCATATAAATTATGGACTGTATGCACTGATCATTACGATATAAAATATTACGAGATTAAATGCTCGAAAAGAGCTTAAATGTTTTATATCGGTATCGCTGGTGCACAAATGATTCCTTTACATTTCGCCGGTCCGCGAGTGACAAAAGTTTGGGACCCACTGTTTTAGACCGGTGAATATAAATTTCAATAGGCGGTCTCATAGTTTCTACACATCCCAGTTATTTTCGTTGTAAAACAGCTGTTCCATAAAAAGTGAGAGTAAAATCACACAATATAAAAAAAATAAAGTACTGCAAAATATCTGTTATTCTTTTTCAAAGTACCTTCCTTTGAATAATATGCAATGGTCCCATCGTGTAGTCTACTTTTCAAAGCACATGGCGAAGGCATTTTGTGGAAGCTGCTTAGCAACCCCTGGACAGCTTCAATATCGTCAGCATCTGTGTTGAATGTTGCGCAGCAGAACTTCCACTTCATTGTTGGAAACAATCGTAAATCGCACGTGGCAAGTTCAGGTTTGTAGGCAGACTATGGCATTATTAAAATACTGTATTTCCTAAGAAACTATTCAATACGAGCAGCCACATGTGGGCGGGCGTTATCATGGTGTAATGTCCACTTGCCCACTAGTTCCGGTTGCTTAATCGATTTGTGTCATCGGAGGCGTTTGAAGACTAAAATGTTATATTCAGTGTCCAACAGACTGTAGACGAACTTCGTGTTACAAGTGATATTCATATGGAATCTATCATATGTTTTAACTTGTAAATACTGTTTTTTAATTTGATTAAATGTAGAAGTGATCTTCATCATTTCGTCAAAGGTGGTTAATGAGCAAGTTGCATATCGTGTTATGTATGACGAATGTCTACTTCCATATGAATAGTTATATTCAGTATTGGCAGTAATTCATGGAAGAGCGGCATGCTTTTAAACTACACCTTTATGATCAAAGAATATTATCATCATCATTTTCCCAGCTAATTTAGTTTGAAGGACATTTTTCGGAGGAGGCGAGCCTGTTTGTTTCCAGTAACTCGTTCTGCGCTTCACGAGGTTGTCGAAAGAGTGTAACCATGTTTCGTCAGCCGTTATTATTGTGTTTAGAAAATTCTCATTCTTTGCAATTATTTGTTTCTCCTCAAGACACACCTGAACTGTGGCTAACAATTGTTCTTTCGTCAGGTGATGAGGTATCCATCTGAAACACACACGATACAGCAGTATATTTTTGAGTAGAATGCAAAAAGCCGACGATTTTGAAATATTAGTTGACGCCGCTATGTCTTCACATGTCATTCGTCGATCTTCTTGCCGGATTGCCAAACAGTGTTAACAATACGCTTCGTTACAGAACTTTCAGATCAACCAAGCGTATGAGCGAGTTCTGGCGACAAACACCTCTTTTTTTAAAACATGGTTCCATGGAAAAATCATTGACTCACGCAAACATTTATCTTTGTACGCTTTTTTCATTAAATCAACAGTTCCTGGAGCCGTTCTACCCAAACGATAAGAAACGTTTTTCCCACAACGCATTTCGCTTCTGAAATCTGAAACACTCACCTCCATAGCTTTATGGCGAAATTTAGACTTACCTTAAGAAACTGCGCAATAACAAAGCCAGATTTGTTTGCTACGGCTAATAACTGTTGTCATAGGTACATCCTTAATTCAGTTAGTCGTCTACAATTTTATATTTCCCTCTTAGCGCTTCTGCCGACTCAAGAAAACTTTCAGTTTTTATGGAACTACTTTTGCAGCTATCCATTGCCCCTCGAGTTCTAGCATTAAAGCAAACGATACGTAAAAGGCGTAATGCAACTTAACTTTATGGCAGGACTTCCATGGCTTGTGTTCCGCTAAACACATCTCAAAAAGGACCTTCCGAATCTGGTCCAAGGTCACTGACGCACTGGATTCAATGCTTTGTGACTGTAAAAGTTCCTACAAACGGTATATCGATTCTAAATTACATTTCAGTATTAAATTGTCCGGTACATCAGTCTATTCCTTATATGCTACAGCAGGGTAGTACAGGATATCGGTATTACAGAGGGGATTTCATCATTACAGAACTTTTCCCCCATGATTAAATTAACAAACTTTCAGCTAACAGTAAGGATCGTCTGGATTTAGATGAGGCCAAAATGCTGACCGCATTCCATTTAGGTTAATGCTTTCCTGCTTTAACTGTTCTCTAGAATGCTGTAGACTCCATTTGATTATTGATGGAGTACTTGTGCTCCAAAATTCTTTTCGACACATTTCGTGTCGTGGAGTCGATGTACACCAAACCACTATTTTGATTATCATAATATTTTAACGGGATACAGTAAACTCACTGTCTATTTTCCAAGGGTGTAGGTTCACATCCTTCTTTAAATTGGCAAAATATCTTTTGTATTGACTCCAAAGTCTATGGGATATTTCTTGCATACGTTTTTTATTACATGTGTAACGTCTGTTACGTCATATACTGATCCCACATATTTCGTTATAACCTTATCTTATTCAAGAGTAGAGCAGTCGGCTTGTAACGCCCTCTCGAATATCTTATTAACCAACATCCCGGAATATGCATTGGCCTCGGCGATTTATTGTGCATGCCTAATTTCACTGTTTCTGTACTGGAAGCTGGAATAATGTGAAATTGCACATCTCACAAGGAAGTGAGGGACTATACCTTATGATTTAGCGTATGAGGCGAAGAACTTGGAATAATGGCAGAATATTAGTATTAAATTTTTAATTTATGTTTAGTACTTATTTTGTAATTCTTAGTATATCGTTCATAGACTGCTTTGCATATAAATTATGATATTTGGTGCTAAGATTTAGTAATATCCCGATAGGATGATCGCGGTAAAAGAACAAATATGAAAAATGAAATGATTAGTATCGTGTCTGCTCATTTTCATAACAGCAAAATTGTTTTAAAGAATAAGAAACTTTAAGAACAAAACAAATATAGGCTTCCCTACTTTGTTCAAAATACTGTATCAAATTATTCATTTAGCTATACAAGAAGTCAGTTTCTCTTTTGGGGTTCAAACGACTTTCAGGGAATCATGTTCCTGGGAAAGCTGACTTGTTTTTCAAAAAAGGGAAAAAGAGATGGAAAAGAAAACAAACAGAACAAATTAACAGCCTGAGGTTTTGAATTCCGCTAATACAACCTTCTATGTCCAAAGGCCGCAAATATTCCCCTAATTATGTGGCTGTAGCTATTCGTATTGTCCTTGAAACTTAGGGCTCTAGGCATATATGTAGGAACACTCATCGGAGTTTCTAAACTCGTTCCAAGGGTTTAAACCATGTGTAGTATTTCTCTGGAATGGTGTGGGGCAAACATAATCCTATTTAAAGGAGCCATGCTAAAAGCATTCTAAGTGGAATAACAGAATTCGAATAATATTAATTAAAATATATTATAGTTTTTCAAATAATGAAACGAAACTAATGTGATATTTCCTTGGTTTTTCATCTCAGTCTCAAAAATTAACTTTCCAAAATTTCGAATAGCACAATGCAAAACGTATCTCCTGTTAAAAAAGTCATTTCCTGTATTTCAGAAACGATTGCAGAATATATCGCTTTGATATTGAATTTTTCCCACCCAGACATTGTAAGAGGAGTCAGTAGAAAATCTCTAGAAACATAAATGAAATTACACAAGATACGATTAAACTTGACAACAGTTAATACTTTGTGAGTACCACCAATAAAGACGTCTATTTCGCACAATAAATCATTTGATTATGTCCATTTAAAATCAACTGCTTACGTGCTGAAGCTCTGGAGATGGAATCGTGACCTTCGAAGGAGATCACAGTGAAACGGGACGGTTTACCCAGGGTATCTTGCAATACTCTAGGGCTTTTTCCTTGCGGTGTTGTGTGGTACATGCTTTACGAAAGGGATTTATTTTTAGTGCTTTGTGATTATTTGTCAAAAAGTTTAGCTTTTACTGTAGTTTCGTGTACAGTAGCAGCTAAACTTTTGACAAATAATCACTATAATAACAGTTAGTGATAGTTTTAATTAAAGTATGTTTCCTGAGAACAACATTGCTTGTAATTTATTACAAACTCCATTTAATCGGTGGAAAGATGAAGATAAAAGACACATTTTATTTCAAGGACGACCGACGGATTAACTGTCAATTTTGGCTAAAAAAAGAAAGAAAGAAGAGCGGGAAATCTTACAATATAATTTTTTTTTGTTTACTGAATATAAATGGCTTTTTAGTACTTCTGTGTTACAAAAATTATTTTGTTGGCCCTGCTTACTCTTTAGTAATAAACATTCGGCGTGGAATAAAGACGGATTCTCAGATTTATTAAATATAACACGCTCGCTGCATAAACATGGTGATCCTAGCGAACACCTAAAATCCGAGTTAATGCTAAGGAATTTTGAAAAAAAAAATCAGAACACCATTGCCAATGCCCTGAGGGAGAATGCTAGCTCTTGAAAATGCATTTCAACGAAAGCGTTCGTTTAAATAGACTTTTCCTGCAGACAGTGATTGATGCAGTGTTATATTTGAGCAAACAAGAACTAGCATTCCGTGACCATAAAAAAAGCATGGACTCGATAAGTCATAGAAATTTCAAGGAATTACTTTCATTGTTTATATCAAGAAGTCCTTTAAAAATTCAAAATCAGTACGAAAAAATAAAAAAATGTCTTCACAGGTTACTCAAACTCAAAAACTATTCAAAATGAATTAATTGAATGTATTTCTGAATATATAAACGATCACGTTAAAAATGAAATAAATGAAATTCAATGATTTTCTATTCAAGTAGATGATACCACAGACATAAATCAGATTTCTCAGTGGTCCTTAATACTAAGATTTGTTGATTCGGAAGGTGCGTTGTGTGAGCGATTTTTGGGTCTCCACGACATGAGTGGAGATCGAACGTCAGAAGCTTTGTACAAAATTCTAGACAATTTTTTGGAACAATTCGATTATCAACACAAATTAGTAGGACAATGTTACGATGGAGCAAGTGTAATGTCTGGACACTTGAATGGGCTCCAGAAAAAAATTAAGGATAAAGCTTCTGAAGCTGTTTTTATTCATTGCTTATCATATCGTTTGAACCTTGTATTACAGCAGAGTTTTTCTAAAATTTCGAAGTGTATATTTTATGCAAGCCTCAGTGGAATTCCTTCGTTTCTTCACAACCACGGCTAACTGGGATTATCAGTGAAACTGTTACCGCTCGAGGCTCTGTCACTTCGGCGATCAGTACGGGGATTCGCGTACAAGAAAATTGCCACTTTTCGTCGCTAGAGGGTGCACACTCCGACCCCAGTTAATGTTTTTTTTTTGGGGGGGGGGGGGTAATCGTAAGTTGTTTTTCTTGTGCCTTTCTGTTTAAACGTGCATTATTGCGAGGTAAATCGAGGTTGTTTTAATCTATTTTCATGAAGTTAATCATTCAGTTAAGTATGAACGCAAAATAAAGTGCAGAGTTCATTTTATAGCTTATATCGTACTCCAATTGCAAAAGTTTTCTTGATTGAATTCAGTAGCTACCATAGTGTACTGCTGTGAAACTTAATGTAACTGCAAAAAACGGAAAACCAAAGTTTATTGAGTATCTTCGGTTATTGTGTGGCCACATCACACAAAAACAGAACAATAACCTTAGACCCAGGGGAGAGTTTCTGATTCGGAAAGTTTGGAATTGCGAGACTGCTGAGTTGGCGTTCCAGTTAGGCTTATCGGTTCGATCACACACACTGTTTGGGCAATGTTTCCTATTGCAATTTCGTTTCAATTCGATTATTTCTGATACATTTTTTATCTGATTGCCATAATTTGAATGTTTTTTCTGTATGTTTATCGTGTGGGTTCGCCACATGAATTGGAAACTTTGTGATTGTGATTTTTCTGGTTTGGATTTTGAAAATTAGGTAAGCCGTTTATTAATTAAATATCCAGTATAAATTAGAGTTTTTATGTAGGCAATGTTGTATTTCGAGAAAATACTTGCTTCAGGAAAAGTATTGTTTACGTTTCTATACTTTGAAATTCCGAAATAACTTTATTTTCTCACATTTAACGACAAAAGTGCTAGATTTGTTTCTTATTTTGAGAAAAAATGTCTTCATGGGGAATTTCCAGGTGAAAAAGTCCCTGAAAAGGTTTTTCTGAGACATTCTGAATTCCTGCCATGCCAGACGTTTTCCACTAGTAATATAATTTTAGATTGTTAAAGTATAAGTCTTTCAATCGTTAAAATTACAGAGACTCCGGAGGAGGAAGAGAATGCTAGTGAGGAATTATCTGTAACAGCCTTGGGTGTGGATACACTGCAATCCAATATGGTACATAGTATTTGGACACTGCAAATCAAAAATAAAACTCACTCATATTAGAGATCAACTTTTTAAAAGTTCGCAAAATATTATCCCGACAAAAAAATGGTTGTATTGAATTAAATTAATATCTAATCATAACTCTAACTACTGTGGATCAGAAGAAACTATTCACATTTATGTATAGTTTATGTATTTGAAAAATAGATGTGGAAGTGTTTACAACGATACTCAAATTATAGACATAAATTTACTGCACACCATTTTGTACCATGTGACTGCTCTCAATCTAAAAACCTACCAATTCATTATTTAATAGCAATAAGAAAACGTAATATATGGAAAAATCGAAATGCCTTATTTTACGAATAAGAAAATTAAGAGCACATTAATGTAGCTATTAAAATGTGATCTCAGAAGAATACTGGAGTTTGAAACTAGAACGTTTAGAACTCACAATGCTTTTAATAAATGGAAAGTATTAGCCCCAGTATTATATAAAAAAGGAACATAAGCACTAAATACAATAATAGAATAAAACATTTAAAATAATAATGGTAAAAATGTGAAATATATTAAAACTGAAAAATATAAAATAGTAAACTAAACTCTTAAACACATATAATTTTGTTCCCGATATAGTGTAAGTATTTTGTTGGAAACATTAAAATATAATAAAAAAATTAATTTTGACCAGATGTTCAGGATTTCAATAATTTACTGAATAATACTATAATGTATTCACTGAAATATCTAACCATAATGGAATACCGTACATAAAAAATACATGAATTTGTAATAATAGAATTGAAGAAAAACTGGATCCATTGCTGTTTTTCGATCTTTTAACTAGTATTTCCTGTACTATTGTGTAACACATATTTCCTATTCTTTCAAGTTTAAAAAGAAAAGTTATTTTGTTTACTCTAATTTTTGATATTTTTTTTATCTGATATGCCCTTAACAGGAACCTGTTACTAAGTATACGTAGAGTGTTCAAAAAGATAATTTTTAAATAAAATGTATAGTTCCTGTAACAAGCGGAAGCACTTGTGCAGGCTCCCACCCTCTTCGTGGGGTGTCTGCTCTGTCTGGAATTACGAGAAAATGACAATTTTTAAAGGATCCTCTAATAATAATAATAATAATAAATAATAGTATCTACTAAATGTCCCAATTTACTAAAAGGATGAATGAATGTGTGTTTAAATGGAAAAATTAGGTAAAAGATTAATATATTCCTAAACAACATGTTATACACGTTTTTCTTTAAAATTCTGGGTAAGAGAGTCAAGTAAATTGCCCATGTTTCCCATCATCATTTTTTAATGAGAAGCCAATGTCAGAATTTGAATTGTATATGAACAGTAATTCTTGTAATTATCTGCAGCTGCTTTGCATATTCAGTTCCATATTTCCGAAAATACAGTTTTAATGGGTTTTTAAGTGTATACGAACTACGCATATAACACCTTTAAAACTATAAAAAGTTGGTTGGTTAATAAATATTTTAATGTAATATAAAAAAAATCTCCTCCGAGAGTTCGATACTGGTGTGGTAATTACAAATTAGTTTATTTCATCTATCCGTTTTTTACTCCATCCCATGGAATACTAGGCTAGCTGTTTTGTAAAATTACGAATTCGTTCTATTTTAAGCAGCTGAAGAAATTTAATAGCAAGACAAATGCAATTACTTCTTATCTAACGCTTGTTTATTTTCATGCCAAAATATTCCACACAAGACGCTACGAAACGAATTAATGAGATTCCGCACCCACGAAATTCCAGTTGGAAATTTTCCCGACAAGAATCGTTAGGGGTCGGCTTTCAGCGCCACGCTGGCAGAAATATGAAACACTGCCTGTACGTTGACATATAAGAAGTGACGGAACCTTCAGCAGTATCATCAATAGTTAATGATTGCTGTTAGCCGTCTCACCACTCAGTGAAGCGATCTTATACACTCACGTCTACAACCACAATACGCATACCAACCAAAGCAGAAACTCGTTGGGCCTCCATTTCGAAGTTAGTAAGGGTAATTGATGAAGATTGGGATAAATTGAATGAAGTATTCGATTTTCAGACAAATAGTGAACTATCCGACTAAAAATCAATTCAACTCGCCGAGGGGTTTTTAAACGATATGAACACTTTGATTTTACATTTTTGGCAATAGTATTTAATGAAATTTTTGACCACACCGATCCATTATTCGAAATTTTGCAGAGAGAATCACTAGACCTAAACTACTGTGTAACTCAAATTAAAAACATTCGTGAAATTTTGAAGTATTTGAAACACTGAAAAAACTAGCAAAATCTTAGAAATAAGAAGATCTAAACGGGAATATGCTGCTCTTACACAAGAAACAATTTTTCAAAATTATAAACAATTGTACACTGCTGGACAATTGCTAAGGACGGATCATAAACGGCTATATAGCGCATAAAAAAGTAAGTGTGGTTGGATGCCAAGTGAAATAAAATAATGTCAGAATGCCAGGACATTACAAGAAAGACAATTTATTGTGCTCTGAAATCCAGAAGGCTTTGGAACGTGTTCAAGGGACAAACAGGCCATTTTGTGCAGAATACGTAAACGTGAAAAAAATGCAATTACCGTCCGCAGGCGTTCCGGCGTAAGATGTCAATACGGGATATGGCCACCATGAAGGGCGATGCAAGATTCCACACGTCGTGTCATGCTTTGCACAACATTACCAAGCAGCTGTTGGGGTAATTTATCCCACTCCTCTGCCAATGCACGGATGAGGGTGTCCTTGTTTATTGGAAGGCATTGGCGACCGGCAAGACTCCCCCCAAAAGCATCCCACACATTTTCAATGGGATTCAGATCTGGAGAACGTGCTGGCCATACGAGGCGTTGAATATCCTCGCTCTCAAGACACTCCTGTACAGCGACTGTTCGATGACATGTTGCGTTGTCGTCCATGAAAATGAATCTATCACCGACAGCCCCACGGAACATGCGAACATGAGGTAGCAGAACATCATTAATGTATCGTTGGCCAGTCATAGTCCCAGTTGGAAGCACATAGAGGGACGTACGGCCATTGATCATGATGCCAGCCCATACCATGACACTACATGTCGGATATCGGTACCTTTCCTGTATGTTTGCTGGACAATATGCAGTACCACTATCACGCCAGATCAGTTGTCGTCGACAATCAGACGATAGACTGTATCTACTCTCATCTGAGAAGAGGACAGCAGACAAGTCGTTATCAGTCCAATTGCGATGTTGATGGCACCATTGCAAACGGGCGGTACGGTGACGACTGGACAATGGGATGCACACAACAGGACGGCGGGCGTATAGTCCTCCTTCATGCAAACGTCTGACGACAGTTTTTCGGGAGATCCGCTTGCCACTAGCAGCCATAAAGTGATTTGCTACCTCACTAGCTGTGCTGCGCCGGTGTCTTTTTGTTGATAGCACTATGTACCGATCTTCTGCAGGTGTCGTACTGCGAACACGACCTCCCCCGTGACGTTTGCTACAATCTCCATTTGTTTGAAATGATTTCCAAAGCCTTGAAACAACACTGTGGCTGACGTCGAACTCCCTGGCAACATCTGTTATTTTTCGCCCTTCTTCAATCTTGCCAATAATACGGCCACACGTAAAATCATCTAGGTGATGTCGGGAAGACATACTGAAAATTGTAAGTTTGTCAATTGATTCTTTCCCTTTCAACTTTGCGTTTGAACAACAACGGTCAATACGCGTCAAATCCTTTATATCTCTTATCAGCGCTATGACGTCACGAACAAGTTCGGCAATCCAAAATTTGCATACGCACAACACGTCTTACTGTATCCCGCACTTATGCTAATTTCCACATTTTCCTGCCTTCCATTTTATGGTTGCTATCGTTGCTATTGTCATCCGTCCTTAGCAATTGTCCGGCAGTGTATTATGAAATTTTAGACCACATTCTTATGGACATGCATATAAGATTTCAAGACTGTAAAAAACTTCAATTTGTTTGTCTTGCTGACACAACCAAATACGAACAATTTATTTCAAGATTTCCCTCTCACGCTTTTGAAATTCTACAACATTTTTACCGAAAAATATTTACTAAACTCCAGCGCCTTAAAAATGAACTGAGTCTTGTATATGCAAACGAAAAGCTAAGGAATATATCGACCCAAGAATTTCTTCGAGTGCTTCATGAAGATAAAGGCATTTTTAGAGAAGCTTATAAATCGGTTGCCCTCATTTTAACCATTCCATCTACTTTCGTGTTAGTGGAAAGAAGTTTTTCTTGCTTTAAAAGAATACAAACTTACTCAAGAAACACTATTTCTCGAGATAGCCTTGCTTCTTTGGCAAATATTCCTATTCAGAAAGATATTTTATTGATGATTACGAAGAAACAACCATTCTGTGACGCCATAATCGACAAATTTGCATCTTTAAAAGAAAGAAGATTTGATCTAATATACCAAACTAGGTCAGTCCTCATGTAGTGATTTTAAATGAAGACAGTACATATCTTTTCATATTGCTCTTGTAGCTCTTCACTTATTTTTCCAACCAAGAGCCGCCACTGGCGTATGGAGTATTCAGCATGCTCCCCCTGACCTTAATCCTATTGAGCATGCCAAGGACACAATTGCCAGCAGCATTTAACCTCGGATAGGACCTCAGTTGACTCTCTGTGAACCACAAACTGCCCTAATTGTGGAGTGGCAAATATTTCACAAAATCTTCTCGATTAAATCATCAATTCCATGCCACACAGGTGTGCAGTAGTCTTAGCTGTTCTAGGGGATCACACACCTTACAAGATTTCAGTTATCACCGTCAAAACTATTTTTTTCTTGTTATAGAGATATCGTATTGTTGTACAGCATATCGCATCATGTACATTAAAATGTAATATTACATAAAAATCCCTTAATATCCTTTTCTTACCCACATTACAGAATATTCTTTTGTATCTTACACAAAAATTATATTTTGCGTTCAACAACGTCAATCGCACAGTATTTTTCTTATAACATCTCTTGCTCACCCAACTGCATTGAGCAGCGTATAGACCATGGTTTCGATAACAAAGTATTATACTCGGGCGTAGAAATGCATGTGGAAGTATTTTTAGCATTTATTTCTTCATTCATCACAGGGTGTTCATAAATAAACGCTGCTCAGGCATTTATTCACAATGTGATCATACATAAAACTGCGCTGACATATATTCACCGTGTAATCATAATTTAAACCCTGCGGTGGTAATTATTTACAGTGTGATCATGAATAAACTGCACGCGTTATCACTGTTTGCATTGCACTGAAACATATTCACTCTGTGATTGAAATATGATATTTAAACATTATTTAAAATTAACATTAAACATGATATCCCCATTTTGTAATATAATAAACATCTAAAACAGCACAGTATGCTGAAAGCTATTTACAAGGTAATCATAAATAAACACAACGCTGTCAAACTAACATTTCACACTGTAACTGAAAATAATTCACTGTTCAGGAAGAGTGTTCACGTTGTGTTCAAATATTTTAATATCAAATAAACTTTTTTTAAACGTACTTTTTTAAATTAACTTTCATTATTACATTAACACCAATATATTAATATTATGAAATGTAATTACCATCTTATTATACACTTTACTAGAAACGGAATTCACAGTGTGAACATAAATAAACGCAGCCCTAGTAATCAAAATATTATCACTTTAATGAGAAATTAACACATAGTATCTAAGAAAAACAAAGTAAATGATCTACTTTCTTATTTCATTCAGTTCCATTTAAATATTGGATTTTTTGTTGTGCTTGTGACTATTTTTATCCATGATGAGACGAATCACCAGCTGAAAGCAGCTCTTCGTCAGGAAGAAATTTGGGTTACCTCACTGACGGGATTCACTTTTTGAATGTATTCAGTTAGGCAAAGCACCATTTGCGAGCACCCACTATCACAGTGCACTCGATGTTTTAAGAACTTATTCAAAAACAGAGGACTGGATTTTAAACGACGAATAATACTAATACATAATATTTTTTGCAACTTTGTAGTGAAAATATTTGTAGAAACACCTTTTTGTATTCTAAAATACACTCACGGATAATGAAATTTTCGCACCTAGATGAAAACATTCTACAACCGCGGAAGTTTGTAGATAGCTACAGCGCGTGCTGGTATGCAAATGATTGACGTTCGGTTCGATTGCGCATGACCGCACATCCTGTGGTGGCGCTGCAATCACGAACCGGCAGCCTTTTTAAAGATGTTTTAATTTTTTTACCCCACGCAAAATATCTGTTTTTATCATGTGGATAAGATCATTTTTAAATTTTCGTAATCCTTTGTATGAGTTTACACAATAACTTAAAGTCAATGATTGCGCAGAACGCAACATTTAAACAGATAAATCTGCTTGATATTTCGCTCTCATTCGAATAACAATTCGAACACATTTGGAAATATCTTTGCACACAACTCCAGTTATTAATTTGTTATTTTATACGCTCACATGTAATAAACAGAATATATACAGAATTTATAGAATATAAAGTTTACCTCTGCAATTTTTGCAGTAATTATTTTAAAAAATACATGTACACATTTTAACAAATGCCTGATTGTGTGTAATTGCTAATTTTAGGTATGGTTTTACATTGTTTCTCCAAAGAGAAGCAATGATTAAAACGTCGGTGACAAGAACGGCACTTTCAGGGTAAAGGTCAGTAAAATGAAGATTTGGTCGATAGTAATGAAATTAAATTTTTCCAAATTTTTATATTGTATTCGTTTAATAAGGAAACACGTAATGCCGTCCGGTGGCGCAGTGCTCTAAACACTGGCTTCTGACAACTCTTCCGATATGAATCCGGGTTCAAATCCCGATGATGCATGCATGTTGTGTTTCTCTTAGAGTTCTATATCTCTTTCTTTCCTGCAGCTAGTGGCCCTAAAATAAGGACGGGACATTGAGTTGTTCAGTGTGGTCGTTAAACACTCAAACAAAAAAATGAAATATCAAATATTTAAGAGCAGTATTTTCAATGAGTTGATAGGGATACGCGTCTTTTCATTTCGGTGAGCAGAAAGCCGCTGGAAACTGAAGAATCCTGAAACGAAACACCAATAAATATGAAATTAAATTTGATTTGACACGAAGGTGGAAAGAACATTACAAATTTGTGACACCCCTCTCCAAAATTGTGACATTCTGAATACACCAAAGTTTTAACTGAAACTGAAACATTTTTACTGTGCTATTTCGTTCAGCCTCTAAATCCATTGTTGGAATATCGGCAGAAATAACGGACTCTCTTCCAAGATAAAATTTCTTCAAAGTTTCTAAGTTTGGATTGACCAAAAAAATATACATTTATCATCGACAGTTCCAGATCTTCTGACAGTTATATGATGCTTAATATGGTGATTTTCTGTACCATACGGAAGTGAGGTGGCTGAGCAGAGGCAAAGTCCTAAAATTTTTCTTTGAGCTGCAAGACGAGATAAACATCTTCCTGATAGAGAAGCAAGTCTTGTGCCACAACTTTCTGACGCTTGCTGGTTGTGGGACCTCGCATTTTTAACAGACGTTACTGACCATCTCACCAACTATTGGGTTGTCGGAAAAGTCATGACGTATTTTGGCACCCGATGACGGTTGGGCGATTTTGGAAGTACTATAGGCATGCGCACCTCTGTTATCGCTATGACATTCGACAGGTGCTAGTTCTAGCTGCAGTCTAAAAGGAATAGTTAGCAATTTGGTTGTTTGCGAAGATTTGACATCAAGTTGAAGATGAAAGACCAAACTGTGCATTTTAGACATATTTTACTGTTTTACTTCCGTAAAGTGAAGAACGCTCGTCAAGCTTGTGAAAAGTTCCGTAAAGTGTACAGTGATAATGCTCTACAAGAACGTCAGTGGCAGCGGTGGTTCGCAAAATTCTGTGCTGGTGATTTTGACCTCAACGATACTCCTCAGTCCGGGAGGCCAACCGAGGTTGATGACGACCAAATCAAGGCATTGATCGAGTCAAACCCACGTTACAGGACACGAGAGATTGCAGACACATTGCACATCCATCATGCAAGCGTTCACGACCACCTGAAGAAGCTGGGATACGTAAGCAAGCTCTATGTGTTGGTTCCTCATGAACTCAAAGAAGCTCAATTGACGGCGCGTATAAACATTTGCGATATCCTTATTGAACGTGAGGAAAACGATCCTTTTTGAAGCGACTGATAACTGGGGACGAAAAGTGGATGGTGTAAAACAACGTGCTGCGCAAAAGGTCTTGATACCGACGTGCTGCTTCACCTCAAACGACGTCCAAAGCAGACATTCATCAGCGGAAGGTTCTGGTTTCAGTGTGGTGGGATTTTAAAGGTGTCGTGTTTTTCGAGCTCCTATAACGAAACCAAACAATCAATTCGAATGTGTACTGTCGGTAATTGGATAGTTTGAATGATTCCTTCATCCATAAACGTCCAGAGCTCGTTCATCGTAAAGGTGTCATGTTCCATCACAACAACGCGAGACCACACACAAGTTTGATCATCCGCCAAAAATTATTGGAGCTTTGGGTCGGATGTGTTGCCACACCCAGCATACTCGCATTAACTTGCACCGTCAGACTTCCCCTTGGTTCTTTCTCTTCAACAGTCCTTGCGTGGTATAACGTTTAATTCAGATGAGGCTGTAAATAAGCACCTGGTGCAGTTTTTCGAAACGAATGACAGGGCGTTTTATAAACGAGGCATTCTGCAGCTGACTGAAAGATAGCAAAAGGTTATCGAACAAAACGGGCATCATATCATTGATTGATCTTTGTTCTGAGCAGAGGCAAAGTCCTAATACGATTGACCTTTGTTATTTTTATTAATAAATGACCTTTGCAAAACATGGCTAAAATACGTCATGATTTTTGCGACAACCAAATAAATTTGAATTTGCAAGAAAAAGGTAAACTCGCACATGAGATGTTTTTGAATCGAACTTTTTCCAAAAAAAGATGGAACTATTTAAGCGAGGCAGCTTGCTCAGCAAAAGTTTTCTCATTTTGCATTTTTTAAGTATATTTGGGACAATATGTCTGATATTTTTGTTTTTATGTTGAGCACGGTGTCATAAATATTAAGTTGTTGAAAACTGAGTTTGAACGACGTTTTGGTAATTTTTACAAGCATTAAAAATCATTGCAGGTATTTCAGGATCCATTTACTTTTACAGTTGATGATGCCGAGGAGAATTTACAGTTGGAACTCTCAGATTTGCAATATAATAATACTTTGGAGGCATTGTTTAGGAGTGAAAGGTTGATAACACTTTATTCACTTTCGCCTAGAAATAATTTTACACACTCGAAAAGTTTTGCCAGGAAAAAGATTTCAGTGTTTGGCAGTGCATATCTTGGTGATCAAGCTTTCTCCAGAATGAAATATATTAAATCAAAGCTTCGTTCACGCTTGATGGACAACCACTTGTCAGACTTTTTGAAAATTGTGTTGCCCGATTTGAAACCAAATATCGGAAATGTAGCAAAATCATTCTAGGAACAATGCCATTCTTCCCATTCACTTTTTTTCGAGTTTAAGATGCCATGAAGTCATTTAGTAAGTTTAGCTTTGTATTTGTTTTACATGTATGAAAATATCTTGAAATATTTATTTGAAAAAGTTTATGTTAAATTACAGAACATAAAATTACTTTCTCATTGACACATAGTAACTAGTTCATTTAAAATTTACAATATCTGTAATATTTGATCATTTTTTAGCACGTCTTTTGTAAAAAAAGATCGTGCTTATGTTATCGGTTTGTCCGTCCGTCCGTCTGTACCCACAGTATATCTGCAACTATTAGTTCGATTTGAAAAACTCTTTTTTCATTCGAAAGCTTGAAATATGCGAATGATGATCCTTTATTTCGTTTTTTTTTACGATGTACAATTTCGCCGCTGTAGGGCGTAAACGCAGATGATGTCGAATTCAAAAATACGTTTTATTCCACATATTTGCTTCTAAACATCCGATTGAAAAAAACTCTTTCATCTTTTGATTCCATTTATGTCGAAGAGTAGTTTGGATATGGTTTCTTTTTCAAATTACGTATAGATTTTCCGTTAGGGGGCGTAAATTTAAATTACATTTTTTCCGATAACTCTTCTTCTAAAACTCCGATTTGAAAATTTTGTTTTACAGCGGATACATCTCCTGATCCACAATCTTTTGCATATGATTTTGAATTTTTGGTAAAGAATACTTTGTCCACCAGGGGGCGTAAGTGTTAATTTTCGCTTCTGATGTATTTGCCATAAAATCTGAGCTTCTAAAATATCGATTGAAAAAATTATTTCGTGGACTGATGCCACTCACATCGATAAAGCTTTTCGGAATATTTTCTTCCTAAAATATTTCCCAGTTTCTCCGCAAGGGGGCCTAGATGCATATGTTATTTTTGTCAATATCTCGACTTCTAGGAGTCCGATTTGAAAAATTCCTTTTTTTGTTGGATAGTGTTTTCCGTGTGACATGTTTTTCATATAGTTTCAAAATTTTCAAGTAATTCATAGACTTTCCGCTAGGAGGCGTAAAAGTAAATTACGTTTTCCCCTATATCTCTGCATCTAAATCTCCTATCTGAAAAATTCTTTCTGGACCGGATACAGCTCCTGATGGGAAATCGTTTGCACATGATTTCTAATTTTTGTAAAAAAAAAATGGTTTGGCCACCAGGGGGCATAAACCTTAATTTCCGCTTCTGATGTATTTGCAGAAAAATAAGACCTTCTAAATTCTCGATTGAAAATTACGTCGTTTGTAGACCGATAATGCTCATGCCGACAAACTTTTTAGAAACATGTTCTTATAATAGTGCACGTGTTTCACGCCAAAGGGCGTAGATGTATATCTTGTTTTTGTCAATATCTCGACTTCTAGGAGTCCGATTTCAAAAATTCCTTCTTTGTTGGATAATGCTTTCCGTGTCGCATGTTTTTCATATAATTTCAAAATTTTCACGCAAATCATAGACTTTCCAATAGTAAAGGTAAATTGAGTTTTCCCCTATATCTCTGCTTCTAAATCTCTGATCAGAAAAATTATTTATGCACAGGATACAGCTCCTGATGGGAAATCGTTTGCACATAATTTCTAATTTTTGTAAAAAAGTGGTTTGGCCAACAGGTTGCGTTAACCTTTATTTCCGCTTCTGATGAATTTGCAGCAAAATATGAGCTTCTAAATTCTCGATAAAAAATAACATCATTTGTAGCGCGGTACTACTCATGTCGACAAACCTTTTAGAAACATTTTCTTCTTAAAATAGTTTAGGGTTTCTACGAAAAGGGGGCGTAGATGTATATCTTTTTTTGTCAATATCTCGACTTCTAAGAGTCCGATTTAAAAAAAACTCTTTCTTTGTTGGATAGTGTTTCTAGTGTGACATGTTTTTCCTATCAATTCAAAATTTTCAAGTAATTCATAGACTTTCCGCTAGGGGGCGGAAAGTTAAAGTGAGTTTATATTTCTCTCCTTCTAAATCTCCGATTTGAAAAATTCTTTCTGCACCGGATACAGCTTCAAATGGGAATGCGTTTGCACGTAATTTCAAATTTTTGTAAAACAAAATTGTTTGGCCACCAGGTGGCGTAAGTCTTATTTTCCGCTTCTGATGCATTTGCAGCAAAATATGAGCTCCTGAAATCTCGATTGAAAAAAAGTGTTTTGTGGACCGATACTACTCATGTCGACAAACATTTTAGGAACATTTTCTTCTTAAAATAATGCATGGTTTCTACACCAGGGGCGTGGATGTGTATCTTATTTCTGTCAATATCTCTGCTTCTAAAAGTCCGATTTGAAAAATTCGTTCTTTGTTGGATAGGGCATCCGATGCGAAATGTTTTCCCTATAAATTCAAAATTTTCAAGTAAATCATAGACTTTCCGTTAGGGCGCACAATGGTAAATTTCGTTTTCTGCTCCTAAAACTCCGATTAGAAAAATTCTTCCTGAATCGATACAAGACCTGACGGAACATATTTTTCACGTAAATTCTAATGTTTGGTAAAGAATGGTTTTGCCACCAGGGGTCATAAGTGTTAATTTCTACTTCTGATGTATTTGTAGAAAAATCTGGACTCTTGAAAACTCGACTAAAATTCTTTTTCTTCGGCCGATACCGCTCATATTGATAAACCTTTTGTGAATACTTTCTTCCTAATATAATGCATGGTTTTCCCACCCGGGGACGTAAAGTCACATCTTATTTTTGTCGATAACTCTGTTTCTAGGATTTCGTAAGCCCACGATTCCGTTTACAGCAATATCTGAGGGATTAAATACCCGATTGAAAAACTTCTTTCTTCCGTCAGATACTTGTTTTCCATACCAGTTCCATTGACTTTGAATAGCTTTGATAAATTTAATTTGCGTCAGACCGGATTCAAAAGACGTGCTTATTACACCCGAAAATTCGGTGTCATCTTTCTTGTTTAAAATCCGGCCCGCCGAGCTGTACCCAATTAGTGGAGAAAGTCTTTATGGATTGTCTATATTTCGTCTTATGGTGGACACACTGCAGAAATATGTTAAATCTATCCCAGCCTGTGTTAGTTTGGCCAATCGTACACAGGCCCTGAGGAAGAACCCTTTGATTGAAGATGTATGTTGAAGAGCCATATGTTGAAAATATAAGAAAATGAATATCTTCATAGTCCAGCACTGTAGGAACATTATCCACTCGTTAATGTTTGATGACGCAAAACCAAGATTAGTATTTGATCTGTACGCTTATTGGCACGTCTTTTGTAAAAAAGATCGCGCTTCTGTTACCGGTATGTCCGTCCGTCCATCCATCCGCTTGTACCCACGGTATCTCTGCAACTATAAGTCCGACTTAAAAAATTCTTTTTGCACTCGGAAGCTCGAAATATGCGAATGATGATCCTTCATTTGGTTTATTTTACGATGCACAATTTAGCTGCTAGAGGGCGTAAATGCAGATGATGTCGAATTCAAAATTACCTTTTATTCCACATATTTGCTTCTAAACATCCGATTGAAAAATGGTTTTAGCTTTCGATTCCATTTATGTCGAAGAGTATTTTAGATATTGTTTCTTTTTCAAATAACACATAGATTTTCCGCTAGGGGGTGTAACAGTAAATTACATTTTTCATGATAACTCTTCTCCTAAAACTCTGATCTGAATTTTTTTTCCAGCTGATACATCTCGTGATGGAAAATCTTTTGCATATAATTTCGAATTTTTGGTAAAAACACTTTGGCCTCCAGGGAGCGTAAGAGTTAATTTTTGCTTCTGATGTATTTGCCATAAAATCTGAGCTTCTAACATACCGATTAAAAAATTCTTTCGTGGACTGATGCCACTCACATCGATAAAGCTTTTCGAAATATTTTCTTCTTAAAATATTTCACAGTTTCTTCGCCAGGGGGGGGGGTATATCTTATTTTTGTCAATATCTCTACTTCTAGGAGTCCAATTTGAAAAATTCTTTCTTCGTTGGATAGTGTTTTTCGTGTGACATGTATTTCATATAATTTCAAAATTTTCAAGTAGTTCATAAACTTTCCGCTACGGGGCATAAAAGTTAATTGCGATTCTCCCTATATCTCTGCTTCTAAATCTCTGATTTGAAAAATTCTTTCTGCAGCGGATACAGCTCCTGATGGGAAATCGTTTGCATATAATTTCTAATTTTTGTAAAAAAATGTTTTGGCCACCAGATGGCGTAAGACTTAATTTCCGCTTCTGATGTATTTGCAGGAAAATATGAGCTTCTAAATTCTCGATTGAAAAAAACGTCGTTTGTAGACCGATACTACTCATGTCGACAAACTTTTTAGAAACGTATTCTTCTTAAAATAGTGCATGGTTTCTGCACCAGGGGGGTAGATGTATATCTATTTTTTGTCAATATCTCGGCTTGTAGGAGTCCGATTTAAAAAATTCCTTCTTTGTTGGATAGTTTTTCTAGTGTGACATGTTTTTCCTATAGATTCCAAATTTTCAAATAATTCATAGACTTTCCGCTAGGGGGCGGAACGGTAAAGTGAGTTTATATTTCTCTGCTTCTGAATCTCCAATTTGAAAAATTCTTTCTGCACCGGATACAGCTCCTGATGGGAAATCGTTCGCACATAATTTATAATTTTTGTAAAAAAATGGTTTGGCCACCAGTTGGCGTAAGCCTTAATTTCCGCTTCTGATGTATTTTCAGCAAAATATGAGCTTCTAAATTCTCGATTGAAAAAAACGTCATTTGTAGACCGATACTACTCATGTCGACAAACCTTTTAGAAACATATTCTTCTTACAATATTGCATGGTTTCTGCACCAGGGGGCGTAGATGTATATCTTATTTTTGTCAATATCTCGGCTTCTAGGAGTCCGATTTAAAAAAGTCCTTCTTTGTTGGATAATGTTTCTAGTGTGACATGTTTTTCCTATAGATTCAAAATTTTCAAGTAATTCCTAGACTTTCTGCTAGGGGGCGGAACGGTAAAGTGAGTTTATATTCCCCTGCTTCTGAATCTCCGATTTGAAAAAATTCTTTCTGCAGCGGATACAGCTCCCGATGGGAAATCTTTTGCATATAATTTCTAATTTTTGTAAAAAAATGGTTTGGCCACCAGGTGGCGTAAGCCTTAATTTCCGCTTCTGATGTATTTGCAGCAAAATATGAGCTTCTACCATCTCGATTGAAAAAAAGTATTTTGTTGACCGATGCTACTCACGTCGACAAACCTTTCAGGAACATTTTCTTCTTGAAATAATGCATGGTTTCTACGCAAAGGGGCGTAGATGTACATCTTATTTTTGTCAATATCTCTGCTTCTAAATGTCCGATTTGAAAAAATTTCTTCTTCGTTGGATAGTGTTTCCGATGCGAAAAGTATTTCCCATAAAATCAAAATTTTCACGTAAATCATAAACATTCCGCTAGGGCGCATAATGGTAAATTGCGTTTTCTTCTCCTAAAACTCCGATTTGAAAAATTCTTCCTGTATCGCATACAAGACCTGAAGGAAATTATTTTTTACATAATTTCTAATGTTTTGTAAAGAATGTTTGGGCCACCAGGGGTCATAAGTGTTAATTTCTGCTTCTGATGTATTTGAAGCAAAATCTGGGCTCCTGAAAACTCGACTAAATTTTTTTCTTGGACCGATACCGCTCATACGGATAAACCTTTTTCCAATACTTTCTTCCTACAATAATGCATGGTTTTCCCACCTGGGGACGTAAAGTCACATCTTATTTTTGTCAATAACTCTGTTTCTAAGAGTTCGCAAGTTCACGAATTCGTTTACACCAATATCTGAGGAATTAAAGACCCGATTGAAAAACTTCTTTCTTCCGTCAGATACGATTGTTTTCCATTCCAGTTCCATTGACTTTGAATAGCTTTGATAAATTTAATTTGCGTCAGAACGGATTCAAAAGACGTGCTTATTACACCCGAAAATTCAGTGCCATCTTTCTTGTTTAAAATCCTGCCCGACCAACTATACCCAATTTGGGGAGAAAGTCTTTATGGATTGTCCATATTTTGTCTTATTGTGGATACACTGCAGAAATATGTTAAATCTATCCCAGCCTCTGTTAGTTTGGCCAATCGTACATAAGCCATGAGCGAAGAACACTTTGTTTGAAGATGTAAGTTAAACAGCCGTATGTTGAAAAATATAAGAAAATGAATATCTTCATAGTCCAGCACTGTAGGGACATTATCCACACGTTTGCGTTTGATGACGCAAAACCAAGATTAGAATTTGATCTGTACGCTTATTAGCACGTCTTTTTTAAAAAAAGATCGTGCTTCTGTTATCCGTATGTCCGTCTGGCTGTACCAACGGTATCTCTCCAACTATTAGTCCGATTTGACAAATTCTTTTTGCTCGAAATATGCAAATGATGATCCTTCATTTGTTTTTTACGATGCACAATTTCGCCGCTAGAGGGCGTAAATGCAGATGATGTTAAATTAAAAATTACGTTTTATTTCACATATTTGCTTCTAAACATCCGGTTGAAAAACATTATTTTATCTTTTGATTCTATTTATGTGGAAGAGTATTTTAGATATAGTTTCTTTTTCAAATAACGCATAGATGTTTTGCTAGGGAGCGTAACAGTAAATTACATTTTCCACGACAACTCTTCTCCTAAAACTCTGATTTGAATTTTTTTCCAGCGAATACATCTCGTGACGGAAAATCTTTTGCATATAATTTCGAATTTTTGGTGAAGCACTTTGGCCACCAGGGAGCGTAAGTGTTAATTTTTGCTTCTGATGTATTTGCCGTAAAATCTGAGCTTCTAACATACCGATTGAAAAAATTCTTTTGTGGACCGATGCCACTCACATCGAGAAACCTTTACGGAATATTTTCTGCTTAAAATATTTCACAGTTTCTCCGCCAGGAGGCGTGTATGTATATCTTACTTTTATCAATATCTCTACTTTTAGGAATCCGATTTGAAAAATTCTTTCTTTGTTGGATAGTGTTTCTCGTGTGACATGTTTTTTCATAGAATTTCAAAATTGTCAAGTAGTTCATAGACTTTCCGCTAGGGGGCATAAAGGTAAATTGCGTTTCATCTATATCTCTGCTTCTAAACCTCCGATTTCAAAAATTCTTTCTGCCCCTGATACAGCTCCTGGTGGGAAATCGTTTGCCCATAATTTTTAATTTTTGTAAAAAAATGGTTTGACCACCAGGGGGCGCAATTCTTAATTTCCGCTTCTGATGTATTTGCAGCAAAATATGGGCTTCTAAATTCTCGATTGAAGAAAACGTCGTTTGTAGAACTATACTACTCATGTCGACAAACCTTTTAGAAACATTTTCTTCTTAAAATAGTGCATGGTTTCTGCGCCAGGGGCGTAGATGTATATCTTATTTATGTCAATACCTCGACTTCTAAGAGTCCGATTTAAAAAATTCCTTCTTTGTTGGATAGTGTTTCTAGTGTGAAATGTTTTTCCTATCAATTCAAAGTTTTTAAGTAATTCATAGACTTTCCGCTAGGGGGCGGAAAGGTAAAGGGAGTGTATATTTCTCTGCTTCTAAATCTCCGATTTGAAAAATTCTTTCTGCACCGGATACAGCTCCTGATGGGAAATCGTTTGCACATAATTTCTAATTTTTGTAAAAAAATAGTTTCACCACCAGGAGGCGTAAGTCTTAATTTCCACTTTTGATGTATTTGCAGCAAAATATGAGCTTCTAACATCTCGATTGAAAAAAAGTATTTTGTTGACCGATGCTACGCACGTCGACAAACCTTTCAGGAACATTTTCTTCTTAAAATAATGCATGGCTTCTGCGCCAGGGGGCGCAGATGTATATCTTATTTTCGTCAATATCTCAACTTCTAAAAGTCCGATTTGAAAAATTCCTTTTTCGTTGGATAGTGTTTCCGTTGCGAAATGTTTTTCCCATAAAATAAAAATTTTCACGTAAATCATAAACTTTCCGCTAAGGCGCATAATGGTAAATTGCGTTTTCTTCTCCTAAAACTCCGATTTGAAAAATTCTTCCTGTATCGCATACAAGACCTGATGGAAAATATTTTTCACATAATTCCTAATTTTTTGTAAAGAATGGTTAGGTTACCAGGGGTCATAAGTGTTAATTGCTGCTTCTGAAGTATTTGAAGCAAAATCTGGGCTCCTGAAAACTCGACTAAATTTTTTTCTTGGACCGATACCGCTCATGTGGATAAACCTTTTTGAATACTTTCTTCCTACAATAATGCATGGTTTTCCCATCCGGGGACGTAAAGTCACATCTTATTTTTGTCGATAACTCTGTTTCTAAGAGTTCGCAAGCTCACGATTCCGTTTACACCAATATCTGAGGGATAAAAGACCCGATTAAAAAGTTCTTTCTTCCGTCAGATACGATTACTTTCCATACCGGTTCCATTAACTTTGAATAGCTTTGATAAATTTAATTTGTGTCAGAACGGATTCAAAAGACGTGCTTATTACACCCGAAAATTCGGTGTCATCTTTCATGTTTTACTTATTATTATCATTTAATTTTCCAACATTGTTCTAATACCTCATGTTTTACCAATTTTCTAAGCAACTCACCATGTGGTCCAATTAACGTGCGTTACACTGGCAGAACGAAAGCTTTGCAAAATGGAAAATACTAAGTACTGAGGCATGTTAATACTTGTGTCTCCGTAACGTTTCGTGCTGATACGAGGGTGTCTACACTTGCCACAAAAACTTAGCCCAGACCTTCTGAACTTCAAAAAATTTACATTCGTGTATCCAACCTATCGTTTCATTTATGCAATTAAAGGTATGCAAGTTGTTCTTTTAATTCAAAATCTCCAAGGTATGAGAAATTTTTCTTTTGAAACACAAATGGTTCGGTGTTGTTATCCGTTTTGGTGATACATGTAGCAGCTCCGGAACAAAAATACTTGCAGTGAATGCAGAACATGCAGAATGTTTCACAGTTCAGTCTTCAAGATGGACAAAACATTTGTAAAATGGACATTTGGTTTTTTTTAATTGGGGGTATAACGACCACTGTCAGTAACTCAATATGCTATAAGCAGTCACCTGTCCCTAATTTAGGGACACTGGTTCCAAGGAAGGGAGAGAGCCAGTGCCGTAAGACAAACACAACATTCATGTCTCAACGAGATTCGAACGCGGACCCCTTTCGGACGAATGATCAGAACCCATCTGTTCGACCACTAGGCCACCAGGGTGGCAGACATTTCCTTATTTTCAGAGAAAAATTGCTTCATTTTCAGTTACATTTTTTTAATATTTATATACAAAATCGCCCATAATCAATCACTTACTTATCTCCTTTGTAGGAAACATTTTGGCTCTTTGTATCTTTGAATATGTTTCGACAACATTATTCTGAAAACTGTTGAAATAGTGAAAATATTATAGCACATAGATGTTACATTAGGTTTAACAGAGGATTCCTGTTCAATTTTGTAAAGTTGACGCAAATGATTCGTGCAAATGAAGAAATTGCAATTTTTTCTTTCTTTTCTATTTTGTTTTACTGAATGATTAATGACCACCGTGCGCGACTCAATGGGCTATAAGCAGTCCCCCGTCATTAATTTACAGCCACAGGTTCCAGGGAAGGGAGAGATGCCGTGCCGTAAGACAAACACAACATCCATGCCTCACTGGATTCGAACCCGGACTCTTCTCGAACGAATGATCATAAGCCAGCGCTTAGGCTGCGCCACCGGGGCGGCATATCATTCTTGCTATTCCAATCTTCGTTTCATCTTTTTTCCCCTTAAACCCTGAATTATTCTGGTTTAAACAAACAATCGCTGATCGACACATTTCAAAATATTGCGTGTTGTTGTTCTCCGCGATTATTTCTAGTTCTCCAGAGATTAGATGAGATATGTGTTAATTAAGCAAATTGTTACTTGCCCAACGGGATTATACTATCACCGTACTTCTTTTTTCAAAATTACGTTGCGTAATCATTCTTGTAAAATTCCAGCTCAAACGTTCCATAAAAAAACCTGCAACTGCACAATATATTTAATTAAATATTGTTTGGTTGTCAAGAGTGAAAATTTACCGATACAAATATTGAACATAAAATTCGAACGAATTGACAGCAACGTTTTCTTCGAATGCAAAAAAAATATGGTAATTTTGAAATTATCAGTTATGAACTAAGAACATTTTATGTTCTATAATTTCTTCAACAGCTTTCGTGTCCTCATTGGTGAAGAGATCTTTTCTCTCACTTCATTTGTTTCGGACTTTGATTACCAACATCAAATGACATTTGAATTAAGTTTAACTAAATTACATGTAGACCAACTAAATCGAAAGTGGTAAGCTATTGATGCTAGAGATATACACTATATTGAGAAAAGTAACCGGACACCCCTTCAAAAGCAAACAAACGGATCCGCTGCGTTGTTCAGATGCGAGGTACAGCTACAATCGGTATGAAAACAAGCCTGCAGCTGACCCCGATCATATCGCCTTGTGAGGTTGAGTGAAAATGTCGCGGAGGGAGAGAACTCACTTTGAGAAAGAAAAGATTGCTGGGTGCTACTTTAGTGTGTTGTCCATAAGAGAAACTGAGAGGCGTTTAAACATACCGAATTCAACTGTGTTAGATGTTCTGAATAAGTGAAAAACACCTGGCGTGCGTGAAGCAGCAAAACATACCGGCAAACCAAAGAAAATCAGTGATAGAAGACGTCAAAGCCTCAGAAGAATCATTACAGCTAAACGACGAGGTACTTCACAAGAACCCCGTGCATACGTGAGAAAAAATGCTGGAACCTCGGTATGTATACGCAAAATTCGTAAACTTCATTCCATGGGTTATAGAGGTCGTGCGGCTGTTCATATGCCTTTCATCTCCACTCGGAATGCTACTCGTTGTTCAGTATGGCGTAAAAAACAATTTTTGGTGTACCGTAGATCAATGGAAACGGGTCCTATGGACTGATGAATTCTAATACACGACCCATCAGTTCCGATGGCCGTGTGTGTATATGGCGGCAGCCAGGGTAACGCTATTTACCAGAGTGTACGTTTCCTGCGATCAAGTTTAGGACTGTCAGTGTACTCGTGTGGGGGTGTTTCTCGTGTTATGGTCTCTGCCCATTGGTTATCGTAAACAAACCTATTAACCAGCATGTCTACCTCGATTTTTTGGATAATTATGCACAACAAACTGTGTGGCAATACTATGGAAATGAGCCTTGTTGTGCGAGCAGAATAATGCACTGAGCCATAAAGCAAGGACTGTTACGGCGTGGTTTCACGATAATTCCGTATCGTGTGTGGACTGGCCGAGACAGAGCCCTAATCTCAATCCCACAGGACACCTATGGGATGAACTGGAGAGCCGCATAAAAAGTTTGGAACCAACGCCTATTACTAAGCAACAATTGGTGGCAGCATTACGTACAGAATGGAAGCGCATCCCTATCGCTCTGTTCCCAAACCATGTCGTAAGCATGTCTCGAAGGGTCAGTGCATGCATTAAGGCCAAAGGTGGACCGACACCGCACCAATGCATGTCAATAAATTATATGTTGTGTTTCTCTTCTAGTTGTCGGGTGACGTTTGGCAATAAAATGTATATTGGCTCGCATTAGTCAAAGCCGAAAGTTAATGTTATTGAAAATACAAATTACGGCATTAAGGTGCTGTCTGAAAGACCACACTGAACAGAAAAGGTTTTATTTTACAAATCGGAGCTAAAAATATTGATACAATGCTAAACATATGACAATAAATTAGTCAATTTACCAAAATTACAATTAATCACGTCTGGGTCATTTCGGAATGTCATCGTTCTTTCTAAGAGGACAATAGCTCGTACAATTAGGTAAAAACGAGAACGTAGACAAAATATTTTACCGCAATCGATTCAGTCGAATAAGGAAAACCCTCTCGAGAATCAGAATGCAGCTCATTTCCATCGAGAAATGCACTGCGTCGTAGTGATTCTTCTGGATTTAATAGAATCTGCTAAAATGTTTCCGCGCATGTCTCGTTATGAAACGAAATCGACAATAAAGTGCTACTTACCGTAAAAAGAGCAGACAACTCTGGAATGTTATCTGAAACCATGTGGAAATGACTTCTATATATTTTCTCTCTATTCTATGAAAAAGATACTGCCGTTGCCACCGCCGCTGTTTCAGACATTTCGGGACACTCGTGCATTTCTAGCTCGCAAAGCAAAAAACATTAAACAAAATTATATGAAATTTACATCGTTACTTGAGAACTGTTCGGAGAACAAGCTAAAATAAACGGTTTTTCGGTTCTGGTGGTACTTCAAGAGCTATTGTGTATTTCAAAGTTGTGGTAAGCAAAAACGCCCTATCAGTTCGCATTGCGGTTACTCTTACAGTAACAGAACCACAAAATTTTGTGGGTATGTAGAGCCATGGCCCAATATTTGCCCTCGTCGCCCTTTTTTTGAATTTCGATTTAGTTTATGAGAAATTTTTTCTTTTAAATTTCACAAAATTCTCTATTTTGCGATGGGATCCATTTTAAACAACGGATATATGGCAAACTATAAATCATGACGCATTGCAATTTTTACATCATAAACTCACAAGCATGATCTCTCTTTTAGAAAAACAATTTAAGGAAAAGTCATTCATTTATTTTTAAGCACTTTTTAAAGACGCCAAGGAAAAGAATGAGTGGCTTACTCTCTTCAACTTTAATCATACAGGAAAGTTCTGGTCACGTGACCTGCTGCCATGGTGACGCAGCTATTTTTACCACTCTCTTTTCATTGGATGAAAGGACAGGCTACAATCAAACTAGTAACGCCGCAATGCTTAATGACGTAGCGGAGCTTTTGAAACCAGGCGTTTTCCGCCGGCATACGTAAATACTAAATATAGGCTTTCGCCTGGTATATCAAAACAAAAGCTAAAAGGGAAAATGCGAGTGTGTTCGTCCGCGAATTGTTCGACCACTTCTAAATCACTTTGAGATCTAAATATTTGCATGCTGATAGGTCCTAAGGCTCGTATACTTAGAAAATTACTAAAACAAGCAAACAAAGAACCTGAATGATCTTGAGATCTGGAAATTGGCATGCTGATAGGTCTTAAGGTCCGATACATAGATCAGTCCGAAAAAAATGGCGGCTTTGGAACATTGTATGCTTGAAATTTTCGCGAATTGTCAGACCACTTCTAAATAATCTATATATCTAAAAATTGGCATGCTGATAGGTCTTAAAGTCCGGGTACCTGCAAATGCACGAAAACCAGGAAAAAAAACAGTGTTTTGAATAACTGTCTAAATATTTATACCACTTCAACACCTAGAAAAAAGTCTGAAAACCAAAAAATTCAAAAAGAGTGCATAGCTTTACTGTTTCAAAACGCTATTAGGCTTAAAAATAATTTTATCAGATTCATTGAATTGCTTTTGAAAATTTCAAATTTGGATTAAAAGTTAAAGGGCGCCAAAGCGGGCTCTGTTTTACGTCAAACCGTAAACATTGACGATTCGACACTGTTCTAAATCGTAAAACAGCTGCGTATTTTAAATTACTTTTTTTCTCCTTAATTACTCTTCCCTTTCTTTAATTTTATGTTCAAAAAATTACTTTAAAGCTTTACCGTTAGGAGGACAGGCATAATTGCTAGTCTTTTAATATTACATTGCTCGATAAGGCAAATGCATACTTTGGAGGAATGCATAAAGCGGAAACACACATGCCAGAGATCTGGTAAAGTAGTTGCAAAAAAAGGCGTGTACTTTCACAGACATTTCTTGGATGCGATGTATGAACAGGTAGTATAATGTAGTCTGAACTACTAAAACGTATGACCGCCATGCTAGGCTTTACATCTGAGAAGCACGTGGTGTCATCGTGTAGAAAATGTATACGAATTGTGTTTAAAAGTAAACTGTCCATATGTCATTTCCCTGCTTCCACCGTTCATCGATATTAATTGGGGATAACACAGAAGCATGAAGTCGTCTGCAAATGACGTCTCACACGTTCTCTACGGGATAAAGTGTGTAAAACCAGATGGGCAGTAAGACACCTAGACACGTTGTGGGTCCTGTCTGCAAATGACGGCAGATTGCAGGGGAATGTGTTATCTTGTAAAAACTGGGCACCAGGAATATCACGTATTTACGGCGAAAAGACGGGCGGTAGTACCATGCCGTCGTCTCGTAGAGCATTGTACGCACTAGAGTTACGATCTGTAAATGGCTGTTGAAACTGTGAGTTCTTCAAACTTTGTCAGCAGGCTGAGGTGCAGATTTGTGACCCTTTCTGCGTCCCTATGATTTTTCCGTATGATATTACATTATCATATTAAATAAGGAAATGCAATGGATACATGATATAAATGTCTTCCTATCGTCTGAATAAATAGAAAGATACATAACAGCTATGCTTCTGGGTCTGAAATTTTAAGACAGGGTTTCAGAAGTTTAGTTCCTTAAAGTGATTCTCATATGCTACGCTGCTTAGCATAAATGGCAGGACACATACAGAAATGTAACAAAAACATGTAAGAACAAGAGCATTCAACAGAAGCTTTCATTTACACTCGTGTTTTCTAAGATCTAAAATTCCGACAGGATGTTTTCCGTTTTTACATTCTTTTGTTTCTTATAATGCTTTACACTTTAACAGAGCAGCAGAAATCACTCCAGTACACTGCCATATGATGTGTTTTGAAATTTCCGAATTTTTGTTTGGGAAACATAAAATTGTATTGTTTTCAGTTTAATATCTTTACATTAATATATATAAATTCAGTATTATGGTCAAAATTAAGAATGTAGTGAATAGTTCATTTTACTTTAAGCTTTTAGAGGCTTTCAATATAAAAATAATGTATTACTAGTATTCTTAGAGTTAATGATGATATCGTTTAAACTATTCCTATATGTGTTCCGATTATCCACGTATGATTTAATTACAGATTACTAATTAATTACATTTCAAATTCTTTTTTATGTCCCTAAGCAAACATAGTTGCCAGATTAAGCTACTGTAAGGAGAACCCAACGAAAATTGCAGAGATTGTCAGATTTTCAATATTCGTCATCTTTACCCAGTTCGATATGATTACATCATGATCGTCGTCATCTGCTTTGCGGAGCATTTAGTGTCAGCATTACCTCCCGTATGTGTCTCAATCGCTCTCGATAATTGTATGTTAATTTGCGTATTACGAAGTTATTCAACGGTGTACATTACCTTCTGATGTATGGCATTAAATCTTTTTTTAAAAATACATAGGAATTAAAAATTTTGAAAATTATTTCAGTATTGCCTTTCTTATCAATAATATTTTCAGTGTTTTGGTAGTACAATTGTGAAAAGTCAATATGCTGTAACAATTACCGTAGAAATATTTCGTTTACTTAAATACTAAATCATACATTTCCCCTTTCGGAAAATGAAAATCTCTAATAAATTATCAAAAAATGTGCTTAGTGGGACAATATTATCCAGTGATCGTCCCAATTACCAGATTTGTTTGGTCAAGAAAGATACTCCTAGGATCATCCCAAGGTTTACAGACTATTTGCGCAGCTCTCTGAATGGCTTATGACCAGTGGTTTCCAAACTTTTTCGATTATCGGCGCCCTTGCTGAATCCAGGTTTCCCCAAGGCGCCCTATGTCAAATTCAAACAAGTACAATTTGCCTTTGTCAAATTCTAAGTACATTTAAGTAAAAATAAATAAAACAGGTATTAAACATCACAAAAAAATGTAATTGAAAAAATTCAACTAATTATGATTAGTGGGATGGATTAGCCTGTTGATCACCGCACATGTTTTCAAATCTTGGAATCAAACTAGACGCAGCCACTCTTATTTCCTTCTTCACATGGATTTTCGCGCGATACTTAGTTTTTATCACAGCGACGAAAACTCAGCTCCGCACAAATAAGAATTCGCTAATGGAATTAAAATTCTCAGAGCTTCACCACTCAGAATGTGATATTCATCTTTTACTGATATCCGAAATCCAAGTAAATCTATTCTGCTAAATTTTGTTTTCAACGCATTGTCGTAAGACAACTCAATAAGATTATCTTCTTCTGCACAGTAAATTCTGATGGAGCAGTGGTATGACATGGATCTTGAATCCATAAAAATTTATCGATATTATCATTTTGAAAATATTTCTCAAACCAGGTGATCAGCTGTGATAAGTGTTCTTCCAAAATGGATTTCATGCCTCGAGAGAAATCAACTCCATTGGAGGTCAAAAACTGCTGAAACAAGAAGAAACATTCTTTACCTCTGTCTTCATTCATTTTTCTTTTTCATAGTTTTAGTTTTTTATGAAAGCAGATATTTTCTGAATCGACTTTAAAAGGTGCATGTTGCTTCCCTGTAGGGAGAGATTCAGAGAATTGATCTTTTCAAAAATTTCACGTAAGTATCCTAGTTTTACCAAAAAATCTTCATTCACAAAATGCTCGGTTTACTTGTGGTCTTCCTCTTTAAGAAAAATATAAATTTCCTGTCGCAGTTCAAACGTATGAGACAGAACACTACCACAAGAGAGCCATCGCGAAGTGCTGTAGTATATATAAGACGTGTGCTCAGATCCCATATCGTCACATGGCCTTTTGAAAAGCCTTGCTTTCAACTGACGAGTTTTTACAAAGTTTATTACATTCACTACATATTCTAAGACCTGGTTCAATGTGTGACTCAGATATTTTGACGCGAGTGTTTCCCTGTGAATAATGCAATGGGTCCACAGTGCATCACGGGCTTTGCTTCGAAAGAGTGCCTGCAATCGTCCATAACACCCGGGCACAGAACGAGCACCATCAGTACAGACACCAACGCAGTTAGTCCACTCCAAATTATTTTCGGCTATAAACGTATCAAGGATCTCGAACAAGTCCTGAGCCTTAGCAATACCAGTGATACTTTTACAAAAGTGAAGGTCTTCTACAATGTTATTACCATTTATAAACCGTACATAGCAAATCAAGTGAACATCATTATTATTATCTGTGGCCTCACCAGCTGCAACCCAATTTCCTTACCATTCATTTTTTCAATTAGTTGATCATTGAAGTCCTCCGCTATGTGCTGTATTCTGCGACTGATGGTGTCATTGGACAAAGGCACATTTGAAAGCAGTTTCCCAGCAGACTCACCGATCATAATTTTCACCATATCTACAGCAGCTAGTAGAATGAGTTCTGCGACGGTATTAGGATTCTTACATTTTGCGATTCTATGTGCCACCTTGTACGATGCCAGCAAAGCATTGCTTGGTGTTGATGCCTGCTTATAAAATCTGCTTTTTTCTTGACTTAACTCTTGTAACTTTCTCGTAAAGCAATCATGAGATTTACTGAGCACGCTGGGATGATTGGTTTCAATAGCGCTTCAACTTACTTCGTAGCATGCACTTTGGCGCCTAAACTCTCATACGCAGTACACACTGCGGCCTCTCTTCACCCTTGACTTCTGTCGACGTAAAACCAAAGTCCAAATAACTGTAATATTTTCGCTATTTACGCTTCTTCACACTCCTGCCACTATTTCACCGTGTGCCCTCTTTTTTTCACTTTCACAACGCTTATTACTGTTTAGTAAAAACCTATCCATTTTTAATAATGCATACCAGAAAAACTTCAAAAACTTCACTGCACTGAATCACAAATATATTCAGTTGATACGCTGAAAACTTACAAACGCCGAAACTCAGCGACAGATTATTAACATAACGGACTGCTAAAAACCAATGAGTCACAAATGAAAACGGATGATCATATTTAAAGGATCTCATGACCTTTTAAAAAAATCTGGACTGAGAGTCTCATTTCTAGGCACTCAGAGAACGAGGGAGGAATGTTTATCAGAAGCAAGGAGGCTGGTGCGAAAGCTCAGGTTACTTCCGGTAGCAGCTACGCGCAACACACACTTTGGCCCGTTGGGTGGCAATCGTGCAGGGGGGAAAGCTCACTCTTGTAACATTATTGTAGAGCGCCACCTAGTAACCATTTGTAGAGGCTTCTGCAAACAGTTATTACAAATGAGAAACTGATTTGCACCAGGTCCGCTAGATGTCGCGATGTCGCGTGTTAGCACATTGAATTGAAAATGGAAAAAAAAATGTGAAAATTTTGTAAAATTTCGCAGTTCCGCTTTAAGGAAGCCACAGCTTCCCAGGGCACCGCGGCGCACACTTTGGGAACCAATGGCGTATGACCATTCGTCCGAAAAAGGTTCCAGGACCGAATTCCGGGTGAGGCATGGATGCTGTGTTTTCCTTTGGGTCCTAGCACTGTCCGTTCTCTGGAACCAATAATCCTAAATTACAGACGGAAAACTGCTTATAACTGAATGAATTTCTCACAGTTGTCGTCTTACGTTCAATAAAAAAAATGTTTTATGGAATATTGGGTACCTTTGTTTCCATGGGTCTGAAATTAAACCATGGCTTTCGTTAACCTGCTGTAGAGCTTTCGACAGTTAAATCCAGAAAATTACTTTAAAGACAGTTTTATAACACATAATGCAAAGGCCAATCACTTTGAGGAAAGCATGTACTAAGCAGAATTGCACTAGAAATTAGTTAACGATAACTTGCATGCTTGGAAACGACGGCTGTTTGAGGAAAATGTTTCAGCAACCCTATAGATAAGCCTTCTACTGGTTAACTCCTTTTATCATAAGTGGCATTTGTACTAAAAATAAACAAAGTAAAAGACTATATTATTACCTATGGGCAACTTTAAACAGAACCATGATACAACCTATCAAACCCAATGGTAACAAAATCATTAACTTTTATGCGTTGTTTGTGATCATTATTTAGAACGAGCAGACAAACAGAAAACATAAATTCGTAATTTTTTACACAACATAGTCTTGTATAACATACTGTTATATGTATAATGCTCAATGTTATGCGAATAACAGTCAGCTTCTCCGAGAAATCTTCAAAGCTACGCACCGCCCTGATCCTGATCGAAGAAAGGAATTTTTTTTCTCAGAATTCGTCAACAACCTAGTAATGAGTTTGTAAGTCGTTGTGAGAGTTACCTTCTTGAGTGCGAAGAACAAATTCCTCAAAAGACATTTTTAGGTTGTGTTCTTATAACTCACCTTGCTGGCTTTACCGGGTGTGACATTATGTGCTTTTCTGTTGTTATGAAATTTTAATTAGTCTTATGATCACGCTGCATTATAGGCAAGCGTCTGTACCTGTTGTTACGTATTTTAATATTTATTTTTGGAAATAATTTCTGAAATTTAATTATGGGCACCAATGTATTTTCCTCCATTCTTTTACCTGTGGATAGGCCGTTAGCATAAACAAGAACGTACACATAGACAGCTTAAAAATGAGTGTTATTTCTTATGTACATAAAAATAAGGGATAACACTCAAAATCTTCACACACCCTGTTAAATTTTAGGAAACCACCTTTAGTGAGGCTTAATTGTAGAATAGTTCAATACTTTTCAGTCTGAGGAGTTTTATTTAGGTTACAGCGAAGTGTTGATCATCAGTTATTTGCCATAGCTAAAACATTTCTATTCCTTTCTTTTTAGTAAGATTGACCTTAATAACGCTTCCTTCAGAAAACTTCAAAATTTTAATCGTCCTGGAGCGGAAATGTAACCTGCACCACCCTATTTCCGGTCGAGCATGCTAGTCATTACACTACCTATGACAAGGCAATTCCAAGTTACTGAACGTAGATATATGAGAACCTTCAGATTTGCGCTAGTCGAAGCTATCATGCCCGAGACTCTACGGTGGAGCATACATAGCTTCCACAAGAGCAAATCTGAAGGTTATCAGATGTCTACGTTCAGTTGCATGGAGTTTGCTAGTCCTGGGTAGTGTATTGACTAGCATCTTTGACCGGAAATAGGGAGGTGCGGGTACGATTCAAGCTCCAGAACGATGAAAAATGTTTTTTTCAAGTTTCTTTAAGGAAGTGCTTACTTGTAATACAGTGAAGATATCCCAATAATAGTATTACTACCATGGCTACCATGTATTTATGAAGAATTATTTCTTCGGGGGTATGCGATTCCCAATTGTATATGAATCATTTGTTACTGAATGGAAAAATACCTATAAGTAAATGTTTTATGGAACAAAAAGAGATCTGTGATAGCCTTCTGGGTCGGAAAACGCCGTAAAAGTGTATAAAATCTTCAGTTAATTAAGTCAATGCCCATTTACAAATTATTCATGCTATACATGAATTTGCATTTGCCTCCCCGGTGGCGCAGTAATCTAAGCAATGGCTTCTGATCATTCGTCTGAAACGGCCTTTGCCGCCCCGGTGGCGCAGTGGTCTAAGGCGTTGGCCTCTGATCATTCGTCCGTAAGGGGTGCGGGTTCGAATCCCGGTCAGGCATGGATGTTGTGTTTGTCTTACGGCACTGGCTCTCTCCCTTCCCTGGAACCAGTGACCCTAAATTAGGGACAGGCGACTGCTTATAGCCCATTGAGTTGCTCACGGTGGTCGTTAAACCTCCAATAAAAAAAACAAAAAAAAACTACCTGGGTTTGAATCTCGGTAAAGCATGGATGTTGTGCTTGTCTTACGGCACTAGCTCTCTCCCTTCCCTGGAACCAGTGGCCATGAATTAAGGACGGGCGTCTGCTTATAGCCCATTGATTTGCTCACGGTGGTTGTTAAACCTATAATCAAGAAAAACAAATTGCATTTCGTAATGTAAAACCGATGCATTTGAACGCCATAAATTGTTATGACATCTCATTCTTTATTTGTTTTCCCTTTCTCCGTGTTTTTTTTTTTTTCTAAAAATCTTTTGAATGTGTTTATGAGGACGGAAATATTAAAACAAACAATGACCTATGAATTAGAAATGAAACTTATAAAGCGATATTCAAAATGAAATAACTGCATATACAGGTAAACAAGAGATGTCTAAGGAAAAGAACAAAATTGTGGTACACTTGCACCATATCAGTCAAAATAATTTTATCACACAAGTTGTCCCACATTATTACCACTAATACCATCATGTTCCCATTTATAGATTCAAAGTGTTTTTTTTTATTTGGATAAGGAGTTGCAACAAAACTTTTAGGCCAATGTTAAATAAGGTATCACACTGTATCTTTAATGTTCAGTTTTAATCAGGGAATAAACTCTGAACAGCAAATAACCTTGGCGCACATATATTTACGATCTTCTTACGTTTTCTAAATGCTGCACTGAAATTCACTAAATCTGCGAGTTCCCTGTATCCTGCTGGTGGCGTCACGTTCCTGTGTTGTAAAGAAAGATACTGTCCGTTCTTCTCTTGCAATTCGAACGCAGACGCTAGGTTAGCTGTCAGCATCTCTAAATCAGGGAAGGATAACTATTTACAACAATTCGACTTTCTCACAGTGATCGTTAAAGCGTGTAACCATAGGAGGGAAAAAAGCAGACAGACGGGGGTGCAATATTTTGGGAAATGTTCCGCGAGGAGAAATGCTCAGTTATGGTTCTATATATGTGTTCCCTACTTTACGCTTGAAATGCACTGTATTTTGTAAAAAATCCATGAAGTGCTACATGTAACACTCCGCTAAGTTTGTTTGAGTATGCGATTTAAACCATGGATCTTGATTTTCCAGATGAGTTATATACTCAGCTGTGTCTAGTTAAGTACTAACTTACGAACAAAGAAAGGAATTATGACCTTAATTAAAAGTGAGAAAAATCTTAAATATTTGACTTTTTCCACTCCCCGAAACAAAAACTTTATAAAATCCCTATAGGAAAGAGAAACAAAGCAGGCTCGAGACAGGTGCAAGCGTTACTGATATTTGAAGCAGATAAATAAAATTTATTACAAAGCGATCTCAGACTCTTAAAAATTTAGAAGTTACAAACGCCTAAAGAACTCAAGTAAAATTATTGAATTTACCTGTCCATTTCCATGTGAAGTAAGAAGAAAATAACATAAATTATTGAACCGGCCCTTTCCCCTAAGCACCGAGGAATGGTGATTCCAAAAGCGAGGAAATTTTGTTAAATGCGAGACTTAGGAAAATATATTAAGAGAGTGAAAAAGTGGTACTCAAATGTCTGTACCCAAATAGGAGGTACAGGTAAGTTGATGACTTCTACCTGCACCGTCCAAATGCGGACTTCGCAGGGAAATAAGGGGAATTCTCTCAAAGAACACAGTGAAGGCATTGCGAGAGCAATCACACCAGGATCCGGCATCCATTCACCCGGACAGGATCGGCTTGGAGATCACGGCAGCTATTTGCCGCCCCCACGGAACTAACACTCCCCCTCCTTATGCTAAAGCTCGTGTGTGAGACCTGCTAATGGGCAAGGGCTTTTAACTTTGCGTTTGGCTGGGAGATTTTGTTTGCCAGCGCGAGTGTTTTGGAGCAGAAGCCCTTTATTATGTCCTGGCTAACAGATAAATATGCACATTTATACACTGGGAGTTCCGTGCATATGGGTAGACACCTTTATTTTCACGTAACCCCTCACAGAGGAATAATAAAATACACAGAAATATTTACAAATTTACATGGCAGCACTATGGTCCGTGCTGTCCAGACGACGCTAGGGCAAGTCGTCGCTCATCTCCAGTTTTCTGTCTTCTCTACTCTTCAATGAGTATTTCTTCCTGCCTCGCCACGAAGTCTTTGACCAACTCGATGAGGCCTTGACGCGCTCTGTGATACGCAGTCAGGATCGAGAGGTACTTCGTTTTCCCTAAGTCGGGGGCGAGCACTTTTCTCCTAACTACAGGAGAACTGCACTCTAGAGTCATGTGTGCGACATCATCGGTTTGGGCCCCGCAGTCTCACACTCTGTTGCTTATCGCAAAGCGGCGAAAATATTCCGGCGATACGCCATGGCCAGTGAATATTTGGTTCAGGGACCCTTCACATTCTAAGCGCCTCATGGAGACACGGGGAAAGATGTTATGGCACTTCCGACCCGTACCTTCCTCGTCTCATCGTAACTGCCACTCCAACTGAGTGGCCTTTTCAAGCCTTGTGCGAACACTTTGCACAGGTGTTCGCAATTCAAAGTCGATACTATCATTTCCAGCCGCTTCTTCGCTAGCCCATCTATACGGATTTGTGAAGTCAGATTCTGACAGATAAACACACAAAGCGCCGTATATTGTTGTCCTCCGTAGCGTAAGGCGAAAACACTCGGCTAGTTATTGAGAGATCTGGGGATGAAGAACAGACCGTTATTTTGAGCTGCACCTAAAAGTAAACTTGAATCGTTTTTATACGACTGAATTTTACATTGTTCGAAAGATATATTACGCACTACACAAATTGGAAACCTCAACGAACTATAGGGGGCCCTGCGCAAACGTAAACAAACTTCTCTAGTACGGGTAACGTCGCACGTGTTTCCATAAAGTCGAATGTTAGAATGGCTGGTTTGTCGCTTTCAATCCTTGAAATAATGAAATTTGTGGAGGCTTCCAAAAATTCAAGATGCATTAAAGAAGGGGAAGTGATTGTTAATGTAGGCCATATAATTTCTTGTGGAATTAAAAAGGAAGATGGAAGAGAAATTCTCATAGTTTCGCACTGCATTCAGTCCACGGCGATAACGTCGTCGCCTCACTCCATGAACGGTCTTTTAGATACAAGTAACAGTGAAATTTCTATAAAGTCATTTGAGTGCTCTTGTAAAGCGGGCAGAAGTGGAACGTGTAAGCACTGTCTAGCAGTAATGCTTTACTGTAACAGGTAATTTTTATTTTTACATTTTCAGGCAAATGATATAGTAATACCGACAGTGGTGTTCTAATCCGGATTACTATTAAAAGCTGACATTTCGTTTCACTTGACGTTTCCCAGGACCCATTTTCAATACTGTCAACAATAACATTTGTAATTTTTGAACATTCTGTTCCTAAAAGTGTTTGTGAATTGGTAATTGTTGATCATCATTGGGTTCTGCGTTTTTGAACCGATGACTGTTGACAGAACATTGCAAATCTTGTTCCATAATGAAGTTTAAATTTATACGGATAACAGCAATTATTTGTTTTCAAGATTATGTAGAAATGCGGTTTTTTAATTACTACTATGCAATAAAAACATGCTGCCTTGTTTATTATTCATTCAAAGACGTTACTAGGTTAGTAGCATTTCACTGGAAGGATTTCAAACGCAAGGCACAAACGTTTATACTAACTTGTGAAAAACATAGCTGAAACCTTGGGAACGACATTGCGGGACACAACAATATGATTTGTTCTTCTTCACGGAATTCTCCATTATACAACTCTAATTCCAGAATGAATGCAAAAATACACCAAACTACGACAACTGAACGTAATGAGCGATCTACCATCAGCCAAGCATTGAGCCGAAAACGTTATCCGTACTACAGTAATTCTTCCTTTTGCCGCTAGAGGGAGATCCGACCGCTGAGATTACCAATACCTAAGGATGAAACAGTGCAGCGGGAGACAAAAACCCTGAGGTATGTTTATTCCATCTCGCCTAAAGTATATTTAAAAGGAAGAGACTGATGGACTCATATCATAGACAGCTGGGGATACGTCTAACTGCAGAAGTGCATCTTCCTCACAATAATTCTTCGTTTAAAAGTATTCGACTGAAGAACCCTGTTAAATACATGCGTTTGTGCATATTTCTAAGGCAGCTGTGTATCGATATCATTGTTTATAGGTTCTATTATTAATAAAAAACACAAAACCTAGTTGCAGATTTTGCCTATGCTTACATTTAAATGAATGTGTTAAACGAATGGCGATCCCTGCTTAAAATCTCCTTGGCTGGTGGGAATGTAAATATTTTTCGTGTTTCTCAAATGGGATATTCGGAATTTTAAGATAGGAATGGGATTGAGCGACTTCCAATAGCATTTTTCTCTCTTGGGAACACAACACACAATTTACGTCAAAGAGATTTGTTTTTTATTTCGTCTCCTCAGCTGATGTATCTACATTTCAAATAGTGAATTACTCTCAATTTGAAAAGCATTCGTGCCTTCATACGATTTACCGCATATCATCGGAAAAAAAAGATATCATCACAGCACTCCATCCATTTCACGAAGTCACGTGGTATCTTCGCTCTTGATTTATTTTTTTGCAAATTACAATTTCACTATCTGAGTGGAATAACATATTTTTCAGTACTGTATGAAATCTTCCGAACAAAAATAGCTAATTAAAGATGTCATAAAGGATGATTTGCACTATACTTTGATTCTGTCGAACCATGATCACTATACTTTGATCATGGTTCGACAGAATTATCCTCCACCTAGGATCAATTTATGAAAACATCTGAAGGACAATATCATGACGCCACACAATATGAGTGTGCAACAAAAAAAGTTGTAATTTGAATAGAGAAGGATGGTTGTTGGATTTTAGCTGTAGCACTTTAATTTATGCCAGGAATCCTGTATAAGGTCGCAATTTTTCCTAAGAAATACTTTAAAATATACAAAAGATAAAGTTATTAATGTATATGAAGAAGTCGTAAAAGCTTTTTTAAGATATGAAGCCATCGTGCGTTTAAAAATTTCATCACATGTGTAGCGCAAGAGTCAAGTAATGAAAAATGCTATTTCTACAATTTTTGCAGAAAGATATATTTCTTTGTTACAGTAATCATCTTATAGATAAAAACACGTTCCAGGAATTATGTGGAATCCATATGTTATTATCTAAGTGTAAGATGCTAAAAAAATTGTATTTTATATTTAACATGTGCAATGATTCCATACCAGAAAAGTAACAGAAACACAGTACCATTTCTATGGAGAGAATACTTTCTGTGCGATGGCTACTAAACGTAAAAGAACAGATAGACATTTGATAATCACGTTTCGAGATTAGAATTAGATAATCTTAAACGTATCTACTGGAAAATTGCATTGATAAATTGCGCCCACTAAAGTATATCCGTGAAAACCGATGGAAACATTTTCGGGAAAATATAAATGTATAGTTTTAAATAAACAAGCGGTTTTTCTGGTTATCAAAAACTCCATTTCAGCTCTTAAATATGTCTGAAAAATTCAATATTTAAAAAACTAAATCCAATATCTATTGAAATTAATCTGTTGGGTTTATGGCACTGGAGTTTGCCGAATGGATTCAAAAATGTAAAAAGTCAGCTAAGTGTTTTCTTAGAAGTTCAAGGTGTTTTTCTAGAAAAGGTTGGCACCAAATGGTTTTTCAAAAGCCCTTCATATTTTCCATTTGTTATTTCAATAATTACCAATACCATTGAAGTGTGTACCTTGTGTTTTGTTATACATTTTGGATATTAAATCTTTACAGCATTACGAAATACTGGTGTGTTTTATAACATATTTCGTTACCTTTGTCGTTCAAACATTATTTTGTGATATGCACTTCAGAAAATATTTAGGACATAAATTAAAAGTAATGATTTACACTGCATTTCACTTTTAAACTTGTAATACTTATTAAAAATGCAGATACAATAGTTCTTTCACAGTGATTTCATCATGACTTTCTTCTGTATTTTTCGGGGTTCATTAAGCCAAATTTTTTAGCAATAAATAACATTTTATTTAAATTTCTTCTAAGGTAGAAAAAAACCTGTAAGGGCACATTGGTCCTAAAACACTAGACTAAATGAACAGCGGAATTCACAGGGAAAATTTGAGATCAAATACAACTGATGTAATGTAAACTTTACTGTTAGAACGGAGTGATATGAATGCAATTTAGAACCACTGCATGTTCCTGGAATAGGAAACCGAAACTTGTTTGATTTTCGATCACCTTACCACTTAAAGTCAGATTTCCAGGTCCCTTGGTCAGTGCTTGCCGGATTTCATCACAGTCTCAGCAAAAGAAGCTATATCTTTGTATGAAAGTGTGAGAAAGAGCGTTAAGTGGTGAGAGTGTTCTTTAAATGTCATGTGAAAGAATATATGCAAGGAGATAAATAAGACTTCAGAAATAAATTGTACATGAAAGATTCTTTCCAAAGTGTACCCGTTTTTTTCTTTGCAAAAAATTATATTTATAGCTACAAAATGGTGAATACTATATTTTTAATTACTTTTTGTTGTTATAATCAGAACATTATAGGGATATTCAGGAAGTTACGAATGCAAGTATAAAGTTACGAATGCTAATAATATGCCATTTTTAAAATAAATAAGCTTCCGAGTCAAGTCTATTTTTAAAATATCATCCTACTAATAAAACGTAGCGGTCATATATTCTTTAAATTACCTGAAATACGTTAATAACAGGAAAACGTAACGAAATAAGAAGATAGAGTTCAGTAAACAATTTTGAAGGGATTTTTTAAATAGTAAAACTGCACTAGTAATTATTGCCTGTATTGACACCAGAATTTCAAAAAAAAAAAAAAAAATTTTCCAAGCATTCGCACTTCAACCAGATGGCTTTCAAACAGACACCGCTCCATGCAAATCTACGCAGTTTACCTTTTGCCAAGCAGTATGTCGATACATTTTAAAAAGACACAAGTAATGTGAGATAACATTCTAAGTCAACTAAAAAAAAGCATATAATTCGTCGAAATAGGAAACATGCTGAATAGGATGGTACTTTGATGAAGAAGAATATCAGCCAATGGTAATCCTGCCCTTAAAGAGGATACCACAGCGTCACTCCTTCTTGTAGCCAACAGCAGTCGTCTGTGTTTCCGATGTTCATCCTTCCTGCTTGGTTGAAGTTTGATTGTCATTCGGAATCCTGTGTCCCACAAACAATTCAAGCAACTGGAATACAACAATCTGGAGAAACAGCTTTCACTTTATTGAACAAATTAAGATAAGCAATTACATAAGGCCTGGATTTACAGAGCCAAACAGAAAATTATCGCAATCATTTTGTAGCAATGCTCGAAATACCTTGCTACGTCATGAATTTAAAAGGATAGTTTACAAAATGTATGAAATTACATCTGAGGTAGTTCCGGTGCTTTTAAATACGACATTCCTCATAACAAAATTGAAAGATGTAAGTTTTGCCCATTACCAAAAATTTTACGGGAAGTTTGGGACAATGAAGCTAGTGGCTTTCGTGTGTAAATGGTTGTAGCTAAATCCATTTCAAACAAAAATTATGTAATTCTTTCTCACATATTCTTTGAGAAAGAAACGAATCACTGAAAGGAATGAATTCTGTAACAGATTCTGTGAGAAAGAATTATATAATTTTCGTTTGAAATGGATTTAGATATAGCTATTTAGACCCAAAAGCCACTAGCTGCAGGAAGCGAACTCCATCTATATTTGTGTTTATACGTAGCGCCATTTAGCTATATTTACATCGCCATTTTAGCTATAAAGTGAGTCTTAATTACTTATGTGGTACTGTCATTATAATAAATTCCAATTTCCCATATGACCATTTTAATTATGCTCATTTATCTGCCGTTCTCGTGGAAAGGAAAATAAATGAATTCAGTGGTACTAAAAGGTCACATATATTAAACCGAAAGCTAGTGCGCAATATTCCGAAACGAAAAAAATGTATTTTTATAAAGCCACAATATTGTCAAATTTTACATAGCAAATCCTGTATGTTAATTCATTTGCTAGGGAAGCAGAAAGCATAATGCCCATTGCAAAATTTAGTATGAACCGACTCAAAAGCCACATGTATTGCTCCTTAAGTTTGTGGTTAATTTTCCTGGTTGCATTTAAAATTTGAACATATTTTCTTTTCCTTATAATTAGGACCGCTGCATAACAGTGTAGCATGGAATCGTTTAGGTTATCGAGGTGGCTTTGGGACTATTTTTGCTACCCCTCAATGAGGAAAGACTTCAGCTCACGAAAATTCAAAGGAGGTGTCGGACGAGTCTCGGTAATTCTTCCTAGTACGTCCCAGGCATGTTTAATTGGGTTTACTGAGAGAACCAGGGTGACCCTTCAATAGTCTCGATTACCTTCGCACGCGTGTGTTGCCCATTAACCTAGCTCTGTAATATCGAATGTTATTATCCATGAAAAAGAACGAATCACATACGGCGGAATCATACTCATTGAAAATAATCCTAGAAATGTTGACTTTATATCTCTGCGCCGTCAGTATGTCGTTTTAGATGACGTCCGTCCGCCCACCGATATACAATGAAGTGCCAGAAAACCTATGCATATATAAAGCGACAGACATTCTTGCCAGCTGTCAGAGCTGTTTTCGGCATGAGAATAGCAAGTAATAACGATTTTAGCGATTTTCAACGCGGTGTCATAGTTGGCGTTCGTGAGATTGGCCATAGTATTTCGGAGGTAGAAACGAAGTTCGGATTTCCACGGACGACCATTGCAAGGGTGTACCGTGACTACAAGAATTCCTGCAAAACCTGCAACCTACGATACCAGTGTGGCCGTAAAAATATATTGGGTAAACGTGATAATCGTCGGCTGTCAAGAATCGTTTCACGCGATAGGCGTGCAACACTCTCGCAGGTGTAATCGGAATTCAATGCTGCAGCCTCAACAAGCATCAGCGTCCGGACTGTGCAACGTACCCTGCACGATATGGACTTTGGGAGCCGACGCCCAACTCGAGTCCCTTTGATGGGTGCACGACACAGAGCCATGCGCCTCACTTGGGAACGGCAACACCGCCACTGGACATTTGGTAACTGGAAACAAGTAGCCTGGTATGACGAATCGGGTTTCCAACTGTATTTTCCAACCACATCCACATTATTATTGCAGGATTCTTTAACTTTGATGCAATTTGAAGCAAACGATGAACTGGTGGCCACAGAAACTAAAGCTGAAGGTAGTAACATTTTATCGGAGGCACCATCCTGACTTCGTAAAAACATTTCTCTTCTTTCCCTTTTCTTTGATTTTTGATAACCTGATTCGAATTTACGAAACATATCTCGTTCTCTAGACATGTCAACTTAACTCACTTAACGCAAACTTCATTCTTAAAAAGTTAATTTTTTACATTCGAAGTAGAGAATTACACCTGGTTAAAACGTTAAAACAAGCACGAATGAGCAACCGAAAAAAGTTAATAGATGGCCAAACATAGCGGCCAGTTGACTTCACACACACACACACACACACACGCAAACCTCCCATTTCTTTCCACAGTAAATCGAAATCTCTTTTCAGTTTGCTCTCAGCTTTCTATGTTTCTTAAACTTTGCTGTGTTCTTCCTTTCTGTTGTCTCTCTGTCTTACTGACGCTAGAACAGATCATTTAAACTCAAAATCTACAGCACATTTTAATTGTTGCAATATTTTAACTGAAATTTTTGTGTATATATATTACCATGATTAAAAAAATTAAATACATATACGATTTTCCCAATTTCAAAAGAAAAAAATCTGATTTATGATGAGCGATTGACGCAGTGGATCCCCGCTGGATTAGCTAGTGCCTCAGACCTCATATTATTGATCTGATCGCTTAAGAATTTCTGAAGCTATTCTTGTTGCGGAGATTCACGGCCTTTTGTTCCTATTGGCTGTTACCCTGATAACAGGCCTATTAAACAAAGAATGCGAACTATTTTCGCGTCACGTACAGCTTATTAATAAATAGCTCTGCGCAAATAAACATTTTAAATTGGCGTACATGATAAATTACATTCCAAACAAACAAACAAAAGAAAAACAAGAATGATAATACCGAATTTACGGTTGCAATAATCATGTCTTTTGAATAACTTATAGAAATCGTGAAAATGAGTTTATATCATAGTTTTCATTTGTGATGAACCAGTTTTTATGCTGTTGTTTCTTTTATCTTTATGTTCTATTTGGATTTTTTGTTCTTTTTTGTGCGAAAAGGACAATTATGCACTTTCTAAAACCATACAAATTGCACATACCATTTGTGGTGAAGTTCGGGATGACTGCATCAAACATATATCCAATTGGGTTTACATCATTTAAGCATTGAAACCATTTCAGTTGCCTCTTATAACCACCGTGTTCATCGAAATATTCTTCAATGTGTAAGGCAAAATTACACTGGTGTTTAAAATTAAGAGAATTTGCACATTTTGTCGATTTTCCCAAAAAGGACGGAACCAAAGGTACAAATTATGCCGCCGAATGAGAATGCAAATTTGCAGCGTCGAATACATAAGCGTACACGTACGTGTGGGCGGAGCTCTGACAGCAGAGGACATGAAAAGCACACGTGGCTTTTTTCGTGATTAGTTCGCTCGTATTCCTCGGCGACATTCGTTGTGTTTCTTGCAGGTGTTCGTTCAATTTCATAAGCAGTCATGTCAAATGAATTGCCACGAACTTTTTTGATGACTGAATAATGTGGAGAATCGTCGGCAGATGGGAGGCAAGGCAATCCAAATTGCAGGTTGCTACAGAGTTCAATGTAACGCCCAGTGTCGTCTGCAATTTGTGGAAACAGTTTAAGGACATCGGATCCATATCGAGAAGACCTGGCTAAGTTCGTCCAAGAGCTACGACGGCCAATAAAAAACGTTATTTAACACTTTAAGCGAGGCGTCACAGGACTGCTACAGCTGCACAACTATCTCGTGAGCTTAATGCCGCCACTGTAACCCGAGTTTCAAGGACTACTCTTTGCCGAAGGCTTCATGAGAAAGGGCATAGAGTTAGCATGGTGCAGACAAAATCAGCTTTGGACCAGACGTCAGTGGGGTAACGTTTTCTTCACAGACGAGTTGCGATTCAGCCTGGACACTAATTCTCGACCTACCTTCATCTCGAGAGAACCTGTGGCCCGATACCTTTTCTCCACCATACGAGAAAGTGACCGCTATGGCAGAGGAGGTGTCAAGGTCTAGGAATGCATCATGTTGGACGGCCGTACACTCTCTTACAGCCCTATGTTTGAATTTTCAGGAACGCAGTTGGCCCTCGGTTCCTTTTGATGGACGACAACAGTCGTCCACATAGGGCTCACCAGCACAACCATTATCTTGAAAGTGAGGATATTCGCCGGATGGATTGGCCAGCCAGATTGCCAGACCTAAACCTTATCGAACGTGTCTAGGACGCTCTTGGCAGGGCAATTGCAGCTCGCCATCCGCCTCGGAGAACCATCCAGGAGCTGAAAACTGCGATGCTGCAAGAGTGGAGCCGAATACCCCAGGGACTCATCAACTGCCTCGTTTCTAATGTGACGTCGCGCTGTGAGAGCTGTACGACTGTTAGAGGGGACCATACCCAATATTAGAGTAATTTTATGTTCGATTTTGTAACGTGGATTTTGGACATTCCTGCGATGATGAGCCTTATTAACGATCATGAGTGCGTACCATTACTGTTGTATGGTATAATGTTTTCTCTTATATAACTGTATATGCATACCAAATTTTATTAAAATGTGTTCATTACTTTTTCAGAAATTCAACAAAATGTGCAAATTCTCCTAATTTTGAACATCACTGTACACATTTAATTGTCGTCCATAACCCTGTGGGTGATGGTAAAAAATTGTGCGTTGTGAATGATCTGAAATTAGAACCAGGCATTAGCCCGGTTTCCAACACTTCTCCACATTTACCATGGGTTTCCTTTCAAACCAGCAGAACATGGATATGTATAATTTTGATAATCACGACAATGACACGACTGACAAATTTTGCTTTTGATTGAAATAATTTGTACAAACCTGTTACTACCATAAGTAATGTAAGACAATTCAAAGGAAAGTGAGCATGCAGAATAAAAAAACGAACTAATTCAAGTATTTTGATCGTGCTAGCGTAATATTTCATCGAAAGATTACAAAGACAACCATTTGATTAATTATGTTGTTCCAGGGAAGCAATATGATACATTACCGGTTTGGGGAAAACGTAAAAGTTCTAAAACTAGGAACTGGACTGCGTAGTCATTCTTGAAATTTTCATTCAAAGTAAATGAAAAAATAATAATTAAGGTAATTTAAGTCCTCCAATATTTTATATTTGGATTTCAGATGATCAGAGTATGTTAGAAATCTTTGTTTGTTACACGTGTACACTACTATTTTTATGTGAAGCGTCATTTAAATTACGTGTGAAATAATATATGAATGAGAAAATGTATGCATAATGTATATCTGGAAATTAATGTAATAACATAAGTATGTATTGTTTCCAGTTTAATATCTATAAATTAATATATAAATAAATTTAGAATTATTGTCCAAATTAAGAATGTAGTGAATAGTTCATTTTACTTTAAGCTTTTAGAGGCTTTCAGTATAAAAATAATGTATTACTAGTATTCTTAGAGTTAATGATGTGATCGTTTAAACTATTCCTATATGTGTTCCGATTATCCACGTATGATTTAATTACAGATTACTAATTAATTACATTTCAAAATCTTTTTTTATGTCCCTAAGCAAAATATAGTTGGCAGATTTAGCTACTGTAAGGAGAACGTAACGAAAAGTGCAGAGATTGTCAGATTTTCAATATTCGTCATCTTTACCCAGTTCAATATGATTACATCATGATCGTCGTCATCTGCTTTGCGGAGAATTTAGGGTCAGCTTTACCGCCCATATGTGTCTCAATCGCTCTCGATCATTGTATGTTAATTTGCGAATTACAAAGTTATTCAACGGTGTACATTACTTTCTGATATATGGCATTAAATCTTTTTTTTAAAAAATACATAGGAATTAAAAATTTTGAAAATGATTTCAGTATTGCCTTTCTTATCAATATTATTTTCAGTGTTTTGGTAGTACAATTGTGAAAAAGTGAATATGCTGTAACAATTACCGTAGAAATAATTCGTTTACTTAAATATAAAATCATATATTTCCCCTTTCGGAAAATGAAAATCTCTAATAAATTATTAAAAAAAAATGCTTAGTGGAACAACATTATCCAGTGATCGTCCCAATTGCCAGTTTTGTTTGGTCAAGAAAGATACTCCTAGGATCATCCCAAGGTTTACAGACTAGTTGCGCAGCGCTCTGAATGGCTTAAGACCAGTGGTTCCCAAACTTTTTCGATTATCGGCGCCCTTGCTGAATCCAGGTTTTCCCAAGGCACCCTATGTCAAATTCTAACAAGTACAATTTGCCTATGTCAAATTCTAAGTACATTTAGGTAAAAATAAATAAAACAAGTATTAAACATCACAAAAAAATGTAATTGAAAAAATTCAACTAATTATGATTAGTGGGATGGATTAGCCTGTTAATCACCGCACATGTTTTCAAATCTTGGAATCAAACTGGACCCAGCCACTCTCATTTCCTTCTCCACATGGATTTTCGCGCGATACTTAGTTTTTATCACAGCGACGAAAATTCAGCTCCGCACAAATAAGAATTCGCTAATGGAATTAAAATTCTCAGAGCTTTACCACTCAGAAGGTGATATTCATCTTTTACTGATATCCAAAATCCAGGTAATTCCATGCTGCTAAATTTTGTTTTCAACGCATTGTCGCAAGACAACTCAATAAGATTATCTTCTTCTGCAGCAGTAAATTTAGATGCAGCAGTGGTATGACATGGATCTTGAATCCATAGAAATTTATCGATATTATCATTTTCAAAATATTTCTCAAACCAGGTGATAAGCTGGGATAAGTGTTCTTCCAAAATGGATTTCATGCCTCGAGAGAAATCAACTCCATTGGAGGTCAAAAACTGCTGAAACAAGAAGAAACATTCTTTACATCTGTCTCCATTCATTTTTCTTTTTCATAGTTTTAGTTTTTTATAAAAGCTGAAATTTTCTCAATCGACTTTAAAAGGGGAATGTTGCTTCCCTGTAGGGAAAGATTCAGAGCACCCATCTTTTCAAAAATATCATATAAGTATGCTAGTTAAAACAAACTTCATTCACAAAATGCTCGGTATACTTGTGGTCTTCCTCTTTAAGAAAAATGTAAATTTCCTGTCGCAGTTCAAACGTATGCGACAGAAAACTACCACCAGAGAGCCATCGCGAAGTGCTGTAGTATATAAAAGACGTGTGCTCAGATCCCATATTGTCACATGGCCTTTTGAAAAGCCTTGTTTTCAACTGACGAGTTTTTATAAAGTTTATTACATTCACTACATATTCTAAGACCTGGTTCAATGTGTGACCCAGATATTTTGACGCGAGTGTTTCCCTGTGAATAATGCAATGGGTCCACAGTGCATCTCGGGCCTTGCTTCGAATAAGTGCCTGCAATCGTCCATAACACCCGGACACAGAACGAGCACCATCAGTACAGACACCAACGCAGTTAGTCCACTCCAAATTATTTTCGGATATAAAAAGGTCAAGGATCTCGAACAAGTCCTGAGCCTTAGCACTACCAGTGATACGTTTACAAAAGAGAAGGTCTTCTACAATGTTATTACCATTTATAAACCGTACATAGCAAATCTAGTGAACATCATTATTATTATCTGTGGCCTCACCAGCTGCAACCCAATTTCCTTACCTTTCATTTTTTCAATTAGTTGATCATTGAAGTCCTCCGCTATGTGCTGTATTCTTCGACTGATGGTGTCATTAAACAAAGGCACATTTGAAAGCAGCTTACCAGCAGACTCACCGATCATAATGTTCACCATATTTACAGCAGCCAGTAGAATGAGTTCTACGATGGTATGAGGCTTCTTACATTTTGCGATTCTATGTGCCACCTTGTAAGATGCCAGCAAAGCATTGCTTGGTATTGATGCCTGCATATAAAATCTACTTTATTGTTGACTTAACTCTTGTAACTTTCTCGTAAAGCAATCATGAGATTTACTGAGCACGCTGGGATGATTGGTTTCAATAGCGCTTCAACTTACTTGGTAGCATGCACTTGGGCGCCTAAACTCTCATACGCAGTACACACTGCGGCCTCTCTTCACCCTTGACTTCTGTCGACGTAAAACCAAAGTCCAAATAACTGTAATATTTTCGATATTTACGCTTCTTCATACTCCTGCCACTATTTGACCGTGTGCCCTCTTTATTTTCACTTTCACAGTGTTTATTACTGTTTAGTAAAAACCGATCCATTTTTTCAAATACATACCAGAAAATCTTCAAAAACTTTACTTCACTTAATCACAAATATATTCAGTTGATACGCCGAAAGCTTACAAACACCGAATCTCACCGACAGATTATCAACATAACGGACTGCTAACCACCAATGGGTCCCAAATGAAAACGGATTATCATATTTAAAGGATCTCATGAACTTCTCAAAAAATCTGGTCTGAGAATCTCATTTGTAGACCCTCGGAGAACGAGGGAGGAAAGTTTTTCAAAAGCACGGGGGCTGGTGCGAAAGCTCAGGTTACTTCCGGTAGCAGCTACGCGCAGCACACACTTTCGCCCGTTGGGCGGCAATCGTGCAGGGGGAAAGCTCACCCTTGTAACATTAATGTAGAGCGCTATCTAGTAACCATTTGTAGAGGCTTCTGCAAACAGTTATTACAAATGAGTAAGTGGTTTGCACCAGGTCCGCTAGATGTCGCGATGTCTCGCGTGTTATCACATTGAATTGAAAATGGAAAAAAATTGTGAAAATTTTGTAAAATTTCGCGGCTCCCCTGTAAGGAAGCCACGGCTTCCCATAGCACCGCGGAGCACACTTTCGTAACCACTGGCGTATGACCATCCGTCCGAGAAAGGTTCCAGGATCGAATTCCGGGTGAGGCATGGATGTGTTTTCCTTTTGGTCCTAGCTCTGTCCGTCCTCTGGAACCAATAATCCTAAATTACAGACGGAAAACTGCTTATAACTAAATGAATTTCTCACAGTTGTCGTCAAACGTTCAATAAAAGGAATGTTTCATGGAATATTGGGTACTTTTGTTTCTTTGGGTCGGACATTATACCATGGCTTTCATAAACCTGCTGTATTGCTTTCGACAGTTAAATCCAGAAAATTATTTTAAAGACAGTTCTATAACACATAATGCAAAGGCCAATCACTTTGAGGAAAGCATGTACTAAGCAGAATTGCACTAGAAATTAGTTAACGATAACTTGCATGCTTGGAAACGACGGTTGTTTGAGGAAAATGTTTCATCAACTCTATAGATAAGCCTTCTACTGGTTAACTCCTTTTATCATAAGTGGCATTTGTACTAAAAATAAACAAAGTAAAAGACTATATTATTACCTATGGGCAACTTTAAACAGAACCATGATACAACCTATCAAACCCAATGGTAACAAAATCATTAACTTTTATGCGTTGTTTGTGATCATTATTTAGAACGAGCAGACAAACAGAAAACATAAATTCGTAATTTTTTACACAACATAGTCTTGTATAACATACTGTTATATGTATAATGCTCAATGTTATGCGAATAACAGTCAGCTTCTCCGAGAAATCTTCAAAGCTACGCACCGCCCTGATCCTGATCGAAGAAAGGAATTTTTTTCTCAGAATTCGTCAACAACATAGTAATGAGTTTGTAAGTCGTTGTGAGAGTTACCTTCTTGAGTGCGAAGATCAAATTCCTCAAAAAGACATTTTTAGGTTGTGTTCTTATAACTCACCTTGCTGGCTTTACCGGGTGTGACATTATGTGATTTTCTTTTGTTATGAAATTTTAATGAAATTTTAATTAGTCTTATGATCGCGCTGCATTATAGGCAAGCGTCTGTACCTGTTGTTACGTATTTTAATATTTATTTTTGGAAATAATTTCTGAACTTTAATTATGGGTACCAACGTATTTTCCCCCATTCTTTTCCTGTGGATAGGCCGTTAGCATAAACAAGAACGTACACATAGAGAGCTTAAAAATGAGTGTCTTTTCTTATGTACACAAAACAAATAAAATCTGGAATGAACCTAACCATCGGTGAAAATGAGTGAGAAATGAAAACCTTACTGACTGGAAAAACATACCCCAGTGCTAATGTCTAAGGGTAATGGCTGAGTAAAACGTCAGTGTCTCCGAGCAGACATGTAGGCACCATTCTGTTGAATTGCAATAATATCTACGTGTATCTGAAGTGTATGCACTGAAATTATTTCAAGATTGTATTTCAAACGAAACCATCCGTTTTATCACTTATTTAAAAAAAAACATTTCACTTAGATCCTAATTAGTATATTAAAAATTTATACCAGCGTTTAACTAGGATACATGTCTATCAGTTGATAAATTGTTGTTCTCTCGTTTGGGCAAAAAGGGAGAAACTTAAAATATTTAAATGCCAGAGCGATTTCATAAAACTGCAATAAAAGGAGCCTCTCGAACTGCAGGTGAACCAATGGGATTAACTAGAGAAAATAATTAACCCCAAAACTATCAAGTATCAACAAAATGCATGGCTTTTATAGAAGTTCAGCCTTAACAATACAAGACATGCACTTTCAACTGAGCACTGGGTAAATTTAAAAGGCTGTAAATGTTAAAAATTGTGTCACACTATTAACAGAAACTAAATCTTAAGTGGCTGTAAAAATCTGTGACATCTCAGAGAGGGACAACTTCTGTCTGAAACTGTGTAATTGTGGTGCAGAAAAGGCAGATTGGTAATGTATAAATTGTTGAAGACGGAAATGAAAGCAATGGATCTAAACCACGAACGCAGATGTATGTACTATGTTCTCCGAGGTGACGAAGGCAATGTTTTAACACTAAAACTGTTAGATATAGGGATGTGCAACGGTTTGGAATATTTATAAAATCACACCTTGGATATTAAGTCCTCTTACTAATGTGAATAACAGTATGCTTGTACACAGTGACGAAGTCCATCGCCCAGGCGTAGGCATTTACACATATTGTGATGCGATAAGAAAATTACAAAGGACGTCACAATTTATCGGGAAGTTGGGAAATTCTACGCTGTTCGTATTATCATAATTTGCTGAAATCTCACGATGTCTGGACCTACAAAGGTCCAACATTGTTTGCCGACAACTATGGTGAAAGAAGAGAGTTTCGTGAAAGGAAATCCACTTACGATATAACGTATGTTAGTATTATGATATATCCTTAACGCATCATTATTCGAGAGAGACGTCAGGACAAAAGTAAAGTGTCAGTCATAACGACAGGCATAGGTACCAGTAATATTAATTAGTAAGTATTTAAAAAAACCTTGTGCTATATGGAAAACATCAATTTCCTCCTCTTAACGAAAAAAAAAAAAAAAAAAAACAAATTCGCACTTCATTCTCTTATGTCGGGTAGCTCATTAACTCAGTGGTGTAATGAGATATTTCAAGACATTTTCACCGAGCATTCATGTGCCAGGGACGCTCCAGTGTAGAGCTCATTCTAAACGAGATGACCGTCAGTTACTCTACTAAAGAACAGTTGCCTCGCTTGTGACTTCCTGCAGCAAAAACCAGTTATATGGTGCCAAAACTTTATTTAAAAGTAACTTTAGCGCTACAATCCTTTGAATGTTTAATATCGATTGGATTTAAAAAAAAGATTTACATATACACTGCTGTGCAAAAATTAACGACGAAGAGGAGAAATTAGCATAAAAGCGGAACAAGCAGCCAGAACGGGCCGAAAGACCACTCAGGAGATAGACTAGGGTCCGGAAAGGTAAGCCATGCGTATATATGCAGCATGACATGGGGGGCGGGGAGTCGGAAGGGTCATCAATTCCGTGAAAGCTATTGCACGGTATACATCGGTTTAAACGGCGTCGAGTTGCTGCCACTGTGTGATATCACCAACAGGCAATCTAGCAGACCACATCTGGATGGCTTTACCCGAGGTCGCGTCATTGGGAAGGTGGAAGAAAGCTGAAGTGTGACTAGTGTGGCCGAGGAGTTAGGGATAGCTCACAGCATCGTTTCAGGAGCTTAGAGAGCATTTCAAACGAAAGGAACAGTTGTCCGAGAGTTCAGCAGTTGTCGCCCACGAGCAACGACGGCGGCGGACGACGAGTATATTGTCCTACAGGCGTGAAGAGGCAGACGGCGGACAGCGGGAGAAATAGCAAAACACTTGCAACAGACAACAGGAGGTCCGTTATCGCGTTTTACCATGGCCAGGAGGCTGCACAAATGTGGTCTATTTGCACGAAGACCAGTACGGTGCGTGCCATTAACGCATGCTCATCCTATACGGCGGTTTCTGTGGTGCAAGGAACACAAGAACTGGACACATCAGCAATGGGGTCGAGTTCTCTTTAGCGATGAGAGCCGATTTAGTCTGACGAGCGATTCTGGACGTATACACATCTGGAGAGAGCAGGGAACACGCAATCACACCTCCAACATCATCGAAAGGGACCAGTTTGAAGATGGCGGAGTTCTCGTTTGGAGCGGTATTATGCTTGGTAGCCGTACTGACCTCCACATCTTCCAAGGCTGTTCAGTCGCTGTTGTCTGCGATTGTACGGAGGTTCTCCTGCCTCACGTGCGTCTGCTGAGGGGTGTTGTGGGTCCCGAGTTCTTCTTCATAGACGTGAACGCTACACTTTATCGTACAGTGGCTATCGCAGAGCTGTTGGAGAGTGAAGTTATTCAACGCATGGATTGACCCGCAAGGTCCACGGATCTAACTCCAATCGAACACATGTGGGACATTCTCGGGAGACGCTTGGCAGCACGTCATCAGCTGCGAGCAACGATTCCGCTGCTGCGATTGGCGCGACAAGAGGAATGGGCCACGATGCCTCAACAGCTCCTTGACAACCCCGTCCTCAGCATGGACAGACACTGTAAATCCTGCAACGCAGTCAGGGGTGATCATATCCACTACTAAAGACTGGATTTTTCTTGGCTGCCGCTTGTCACGTTGACGTTTCTGTCTTATGTCCAGTTAAGTCGAAGCTACCTTTTCAATGAAGTGCCTTGTATCCTTTGGAAACTTGTTAGGACGGTTTTGCTCACTTGTCCCATCTTCTTACATCTTGGGGATCTTATGGTATGATTTGATTCGATGTGGAGCACTTCTGCACGACGTTACATTTGAAAACCCGTCTCGTCCCTAATTTTTGCACGCCAGTGTAGTATGTGTAGAGTTCTACTTTTGATTTTCTAACGTATTGTACCTAGGGTAAGGCTGTCGCTTTGTGGATTAGAGTGCAAACCTATCTTTTAAACGGAGCACGTGCCCTGAGAATCGCGTGTGTAGCTGCGGCGATGTCACTGTGGGACTCTTTATATCAAGAGTGCATTTTCTTCTGCCCCACTTCTACGGAAATTTTCTGCAATTTCTTTAAAAAAAAATATATTATTGCATTTTTGATTTTTTAGGAATTGTTACTTCGCCAAAGTTGTATGACAATAATTTGAGAATATTCTCTTCCTCAAATTCAGCACGCATACCTGTTTTGTACTGGGTTTAAAAACAGTTAACAGTAATTTATTTAAAAATTTATTAATATATAAAAATAAGTGATGAAAATCAAAATCTTCACATACACTGTTAAATTTTAGGAAACCACCTTTAGTGAGGCTTAATTGTAGAATAGTTCAATACTTTTCAGCCTGAGGAGTTTTATTTAGGTCACAGCGAAGTGCTGATCAACAGTTATTTGCCGTAGCTAAAACATTTATATTCCTTTCTTTTTAGTAAGATTGACCTTAATAACGCTTCCTTCAGAAAACTTCAAAATTTTCATCGTCCTGGACCGGAAATGTAACCTACACCATCCTATTTCCGGTCGAGCATGCTAGTCATTACACTACCTATGACAAGGCAATTCCAAGTTACTGAACGTAGATATATGAGAACCTTCAGATTTGCGCTAGTCGAAGCTATCATGCCCGAGACTCTACGGTGGAGCATACATAGCTTCCACAAGAGCAAATCTGAAAGTTATCAGATGTCTACGTTCAGTTGAATGGAATTTCCTAGTCCTGGGTAGTGTATTGACTGGCATCTTTGACCGGAAATAGGGAGGTGCCGGTACGATTCGAGCTCCAGAACAATGAAAAATGTTTTTTTCAAGTTTCTTTAAGGAAGTGCTTCAATGGAATACAATGAAGATATCCCAATAATAGTATTACCACCATGGCTACCATATATTTATGAAGAATTGTTTCTTCGGGGATATGCGATTCCCAATTGTATATGAATCATTTATTACTGAATGGAAAAATACCTATGAGTAAAGGTTTAATGGAACAAAAAGAGATCTGTGATAGCCTTCTGGGTCGGAAAGCGCAGTAAAAGTGTATAAAATCTTCAGTTAATTAAGTCAATGCCCATTTACAATTTATTCATGCTATACATGAATTTGCATTTGCCTTCCCGGTGGCGCAGTAATCTAAGCAATGGCTTCTGATCATTCGTCTGAAATGGCCTGGGTTCGAATCCCGGTAAAGCATGGATGTTGTGCTTATCTTACGGCACTGGCTTTCTCCCTTCCCTGAAACCAGTGGCCCTGAATTAAGGACGGGCGTCTGCTAATAGCCCATTGAGTTGCTCACGGTGGTTGTTAAACCTCCAATCAAGAAAAAAAATTCACATTTCGTAATGTAAAACCAATGCATTTGAACGCTATAAATTGCTATGACATCTCATTCTTTATTTGTTTTCCCTTTCTCCGTGTTTTTTTTTTTTAAATCTTTTGAATATGTTTATGAGGAAGGAAATATTAAAACAAACAATGGCCTATGAATCAGAAATAAAACTTATAAAGCGATATTGAAAATGAAAGAACTGCATATACAGGTAAACAAGAGATGTCTAAGGAAAAGAAGAAAATTGTGGTACACTTGCACCATATCAGTCAAAATAATTTTAACACACAAGTTGTCCCACATTATTACCACTAATACCATCATGTTCCCCTTTATAAATTCAAAGTGTTTTTTTTTATTTGGATAAGGAGTTGCAACAAAATGTTTAGGCCAATGTTAAATAAGGTATCACACTGTATCTTTAATGTTCAGTTTTAATCAGTGAATAAACTCTGAACAGCAAATAACCTTGGCGCTCATATATTTACGATCTTTGTACGTTTTCCAAATACTGCACTGAAATTCACTAAATCTGCGAGTTCCGTGTGTCCTGCTGGTGGCGTCACGTTCCTGTGTTGTAAAGAAAGATACTGTCCGTTCTTTTCTTGCAATTCGAACGCAGACGCTCGGTTAGCAGTCAGCATTCTTAAATCAGGGACGGACAACTATTTACAACAATTCGACTTTCTCACAGTGATCGTTTAAGCGTGTAACCATAGGAGGAAAAAAAGCGGACAGACGGGGGTGCAATATTTTGAGGATTGTTCCGGGAAAAGAAATGCTCAGTTATGCTTCTATATATGTGTTCCCCACTTTATGCTTTAAATGCACTGTATTTCGTAAAAAATCCATGAAGTGCTACATGTAACACTCCACTAAGTTTGTTTGAGTATGCGAATTAAACCATGGATCTTTATTTTCCAGATGAGTTATATCCTCAGCTGTGTCCAGTTAAGTACTAACCTACGAACAAAGAAATGAATTATGACCTTAATTAAAAGTGAGAAGAATCTTAAATAATTGACTTTTTCCACTCCCCGAAACAAAAGTTTTATAAAATTCCTATAGGAAAAGAGAAACAAAGCAGGCTCGAGACAGGTGCAAGCCGTACTGATATTTGAAACAGATAAATAAAATTTATTACAAAACGATCTCAGACTCTCAAAAATTGAAAAGATGCAAACGCCTAAAGAACTCAAGTAAAATTATTGAACTTACCTGTCCTTTTCCATGTGAAGTAAGAAGAAAATAACACAAATTATTGAACAGGACCTTTCCCCTAAGCACCGAGGAATTGTGATTCCAAAAGAGAGGAAATTTTATTAAATGCGAGACATAGGAAAATATATTAAGAGAGTTAAAAAGTGGTACTCAAATGTCTGTACCCAAATAGGAGGTACAGGTAAGCTTATGACTTCTACCTGCACCGTCCAAATGCGGACTTCGCAGGGAAATAGGGGGAATTCTCTCAAAGAACACAGTGAAGGCATCGCGAGAGCAATCACACCAGGATCCGGCAGCCCTTCACCTGGACAGGATCGGCCCGGAGACCACAACAGCTATTTGACGCCCCGACGGAACCAATACTCACCCCCTCCTATGCTAAAGCTCGTGTGTGAGACCTGCTAATGGGCAAAGGCTTTTAACTTTGCGTTTGGCTGAAAGATTTTGTTCGCCAGCGCGAGTGTTTTGGAGCAGAAGCCTTTTATTATGTCCTATCTAACAGATAAATATGCACATTTATACACTGGGAGTTCCGTGCATAGTAGTTTCTGCCTATTGTGTAGTCTACCAAATAAGGATGGATTCCAAATTGCCTGGTGTAATAATGTACGGAGCATGTATTATAATACTAATGAATACAAAGTTAAATAAATTAGTAATTCACTAACACTTATAAATCATGGTACAGCCAACATGAACAATCTGAACTAGAACAAATCATCTAGATATACCCTATTTAGATATGGGATCAAGTTAATATCAATAATTGAAGTGATCCGTAAGAAAGTTAACATCTAAATTGACATTATCAAGTTAATATCAGCATTTAAACTGAACTGAAGAACACATTCCTCACGAATAGTTTCTTAATGAGTCAGCTTGCCTTTGATCTAATCCAAATTCTATTACATCTTCCAGCATGAGGACTGTTTTTATTTGAGTCTGTTCCACTTTCTTTAATAAAATCATTTCCATTGTATACCTAGACAAACTTGACAAGTCGCTTATGTAATAGCCTTCTTGAGTGCCGATGTAGTTCACTATAAGCCGGCATGAGGTTCTGATTTAAATAAACCCCATTTAAAAGAGTGGTTCTTGTTTTGGATAGCCAACTATCCCTTAAAGTCCTTGTTTTAAATTGAATAATGATGATTGCATTCGCCTTTTGGTTGAATCAGGTCTGAGTGGACGTATGACATCAATATCACTTAATTGAATATTAGTTATTCCAAGTTTATTTGCCATTTTTTCCAGACAGCCCTAGTTCTTGTTCATTGTTTATTTTGGTTAAGTCTAATCCACAAATTTCTAAATTCCTATTTCTTGTGTATAGATTAAATTCATTTCGTTCTGTTTGTAGTTTAATAATCTGTGAATCTTTCTTTTTTACTTGTAGCCCCAAAGAATTGTGTGTTTTCTTTAGTTCGGAATTTTCTTTGGTTAATTTTCATATTTGTTCTGCAAATTTGCAAAGTTCATCAGATAGTACTTGTATTGTTCTTTTGCATTCGGCAAATTCCATTTTAAAGTCCATAATGAGTTCAAGGCGTTTATTAATCTGAACTATACTGTATAAGTTCCTGTTTGACCTCTAGATTTGTAATTTAGATTTTTTGAGTAATATCCCCTAAGGATTTTATAAGTAGTTCCATGTTAACACTGCACAATACCTCATTGAGCTTGATGCCCAATGACGTCTCGGGCATCAACGTTATTTGTAGCATTGTTTTTTTTTCTTATTGTACATTATGAAATGCCATAGGCCGCCCCAGTAGTGCAGTGGTCTAAGGCGCTGGCCTATGATCATTAGTCCGTAAGGGGTCCGGGTTCGAATCCCGGTCAGGCATGGATGTTGTGTTTGTCTTACGGCACTGGCTCTCTCTCTTCCCTGGTACCAGTGACCCTAAATTAGGGACGGGCGACTGCTTATAGCCCATTGAGTTGCTCACGGTGGTCGTTAAACCTCCAATCAAAAAAAAAAAAAAAAGAAATGCCATAGATTTTAAGAACACCAACCTAATTCAGTAGTCTGTGCTTTCCGAAATCGTCATCAGACGGCAGCACACACCACAGTTGAATTTTATCTCATTTTTATTCCTTTTTCTTCTTTTCCTGTACCGATACTTATAAGTCTTCAAATATACAATCATTTTATACTATATATCTTCAAATATCACTTTCAATATGACAACGTAACTTGAGTAGGGTAAATCATTTACCTGTGTCTGGAATATCCGACATGAAGATTTTGTTTTTACCTCGAATGATGTAGTCATGTCACAATAGAATTTTATAAGTCTTACTCGAAAACAAACGACATAGTACCAAATCCCCTGAGAGGTAAGAGTGACCTCAACCGGTGTCCTTTTCAATGAAAGAAAACTTGATTATCTTGCTTTTAATTTCAAAGGTCAGTTTGTTTCGAATCAGAGGGCCATGGAAACGTACGAAACCCTGAAACTGCACCAAAATTTGTAATATTGCGAGCTTATTTTTGCAATTATTTTGAGAACGAATATTGTTTTTGCGATATTACGTGGCTTTAGTTATACATTGGTCTATGTTATACACGAATGCCCATGTAAATCAGTGGTATTATATCAGTCAAATTAAACCCTACGTGCAATTCAGAATTATGGATTTGCAAATCGTTGGGATATTGAACGAGGTTCTATTATATATACGAAAATACTACGGACATAGCTCTTCTACTGTTGCTCTTTCATAGATGAGCGATTACCGATGAATACTTTTTTATTTTTAAATTAGAACGATGTAGTATTTTTACCTATATTGCCTTACACAGTTCTTATTTTATCTACATAAATTCCCCACCTTCTAAATTCAAGTAACCTAAGAAATTCAGAAAAATACACCCGAGGAATGATGCAATTCTTTGCATGATCAGTAAGGTTCTTAAAATAATATGCCGCCCCGGTGGCGCAGTGGTCTAAGCGATGGCCTCTGATCATTCGTCCGAACGGGGTCCGGGTTCGAATCCCGGTGAGGCATGGATGTTGTGTTTGTCTTACGGCCATGGCTGTTACCCTTCCCTGGAACCAGTGACCCTAAATTAGGGACGGGCGACTGCTTATAGCCCATTGAGTTGCTCACGGTGGTCGTTAAACCTCAAAAAAAAAAAAAAAAAAAAAAAAAAAAAGTATTCGAATTTGTATCGGCCATTTTTTTCATTAATAAACATTTTTTCATTTTTAAATACATTTCTGTGACTATATATTACGTCTAACCTGTCCATAAAAATATTTGGAAGAGGAGAGTGGGTCGTATAAACATTGAACTTTTGGCTGCTGCATTACTGGGCAGCGTACACAAAGGTTAGTTATCTGACTCACAAATAGCGTACACAATTTCCTGTTTTCTTGGTGGCGATATTTAATTCAAACAGCTAATATTTATTGTAAATACATTTCTGTGACTATAGAGATCCATAGGCGGAACTAGAATAAATTATTAGGGGATACACACTTAATTTTTATTTGAAAAGAAACAAAATACATACACACATACATTTTCATTGATAAATAAACTGATTACGATTATTGATAAATAAACAGATTAAGTTTATTGATAAAATAACTGCACATTTAAACACAAGGGACGGCTGGCGGCATCGCGGCGACTACAGATTGACAATTGCAGCTTCTGCGATTTGTGACGTAAGTTAAACAACATGTCAAGGAAAGTATCCTGAGTGGAAGTTAGATATACCACTGAAACTGCTACGTTGACGTTTAGATGGAGATAACTTTCACTCCACTTTCTTCGTCATTAGCTACAGACGTACCACGGGTAGTTAATCTAATAAACACTGTCTGCTACTTGTGTTTGTCCTGATGGCCCAATCCGGCTTTTTTTGTTCCTTCCCCCACTGAAGGCTGGTAATCTGGTAACATAAACTTCGTCTACAAACTAAATTCAGTGTTTCATTACTGTCCGGCTCTCCGAAATTCCCCAGGATCGGACTTTAAAGGGAAGTTTATGACATGCGGTCACACACTCCTTATCCAAAATGGGATTCATTCATTTTTCATTATTCAAAACTACCTCTGTGAAGGTAAATACACTCAGCGGGTGTCAAATATATCACCCCATTTGCTATATTGACACGGGCCAAAGGACATGTCCTGTAAAAACCAAATAAGTGAGAAGCAAGTAAAATGTCTCCCTTTTCCCAATACGTACCTGCGGATTTCCGATGTTTGGTTTGTGGCAGTGATACATCGGTTACGGTCTGCTGTTGTGTAGGTCTAACCATTCCTTTGCGTTTACACTTGCACAAAACATCCATAAAATATTTACCTAAAATGTTTGTAATATTTTGTAAATTTTATTCGATATATTCCCAAGGAAAACATTTTTTCAGTGTCACACAATCAGGTCTTATCCAGAAGAAGTTAACAAATCCGATTGGTGTTCATCCTTCAAACCGTTTAATAGAATGTAGTAATTACTTGATGTTTCAATCTAAAATTCCTGTGCCTCTATCTTTGCCTCAAACATAGATACTCAGAATATCATGTACTTTGGTTCAGCAATAAGTAATGAGGGATACGAGACCTAAATGATTCGTTTCATAAACAAAAACGTACAAAAACATGATTTTAATAGAACTTGCTAACATATCTCCTTTACGTACACAAGTGTGCAAGGAAAATTAATTAGCTTCCACGGTAGCACAGTGGTCTGAGCGCTGGCTTCTGACAATTTGTCTGTGTTGGGTCCGGATTCGAATCCCGGTCAAGCATGGACGTTTTGTTTGTCTTACGGTACTGGATCAGTCCCTAATTTAGGATCACTGGGTGGAAAGTGTGATCCTAAATTAGGGACTGGCGAATGGTTACACCTAATCGAGTTGCCCATTGTGGTCGTTGAACTCCCAAACAAAAATATCAGAATGAAGAATGTAGTGCATATGTGCCGGTGGCTGATTGGTCAGAGTTGTAATTTTTAAATAGTCGTGAGATCTAGGCTGGGTAGTAGTCCCAAATGAAGCATAGGTGGTGCGCTTCTTCTGTATGCCACTGGCTATTTCCGATCCGCGGACCAATGATCCAAAATTAGGGAAGGGAGACTGCTTATAATTCTCAAAGTTCATCGTGGTGGTCCTTGTTTTCCAAACCAGCAACAACTAAACAGGAAATGCAGGCATCACGGGAATTTGAATCTACGAATTGTAAGCAAAATGACAATAAAGTAATGTTCTTTGCACTTCACTTTATGTTATATTAGCCCCTTCAACTTTCGTCATTGTGAAACTGACGTAATAAATAGGAACAGACAATTCCTAAAGAAAGAAATAAAGGTTGCTAAAATATTTGTAACAATACCTTAACAATTTTTTTAATTTCTTTGCAACGATATTCATCAGCTTCAGATCGAAATTCTATCCCTAAAACCTAGGTACTTCACACCACAACAGAGGAGTTGGTCGGCAACACTGGATAACATTGTGAAATATGTTCCTTGTAGGTGGATTGAATGCGAAATGATTTCTTTTGTAAAAAAAGAAAAGTGTGTTTCGTAATCCTTAGTTTCTGTGAATTGTATTAATAAAAGGTACCCAATCGTAGCAAGAGTATACTTTTCTCGCGCAGATTCCACTGCCTACATTGCTTTTCAGTAAATATCCACAGCATCATTCATCTACCTACTCTTTTCCGCTAGCCAATCAATGCTCAGAATTCTGTTTTGATTGTTTAATGTGTTTATTTGTTTAAACCAGGGGGCGCCACTACGATGCACAGTAGCAATTCCGTGTTCATGGATTTGCGCTTGACGTCACACAGGATGCACAACGCCGACACTGAAACATGGTGGGCATAGCGAAGCAGCAAGCTCGTTCACGTGCTTAGGAAAGCATTTCACTTCAGAGAATAGGCCTATATGGATATTAACTTTTCAATTACTGTTTCTGCATAACTCGTTACTTTTCTTAATAATTTATTATTGTCTTATTACATCAGTGCAATTCAATATGCCTCGATGTGCAGCCTGTTTATCCTGCAACCGGAAGACTAAAGATTTGGATATTGTTTGCGATTACTTTCCTGCAGGTCCTGATTTGGAAAAAAATAATTAAAAAAAATGCAAGCATTTGCTCTAAACATTTAACTGTTGGTGTTATATTCGTGACTTAGAAACATAATTACTTGGATTTGTTTGCTAGAAATGAAACATTGAATAAAAAATATATTTTAATTATTTCATGAAACAGGAAATAAGAGATCGCTGATAAATCTGCTATTCTTTGAAGTTTGGAATTACAAGTATTTGAGAACATTACCATCGCATTTGTTGCTTGCATTCCTTGTTAACCTGTACACCGCACGAGTGAAGGCTCACGCCGTCTCTGCTTTGCTTCCTGTGTGACGTCATATCGCCAACCAATAGCAACTCCCATTAAAAAATTACTCAGTCTAAAGAGATATTTAAAAACCTTGGGTTAAACAATGCAGTCAGAATCGTTAGAACTGAAAAAGTCGTGAACTAGTTGTGGTACTGAAAATGAACAGATGTGGCTTTTCTCATAAGAACTATTTGGATGTATTTTATTCTAGTTAGCTCTTCATAAGTATTTTGTGACACCCTGCTCCACGATCCAGAAAAGCATTCTGACACAAAATATTTGAATAAAGTACTGTAGCTCTGGTAGCATCCACATGGAATGTTTTTAATTATGATTTTTATCAAACTGTGCGTTCCCTTTCAGGAAATCTGTTTTTTTATTGCACCAGCTTCCGAGTCAGAAGATTAACAGCCTGTTTCCGTTATTGCTACGCTGAATTAATGTCTTACACCTCAATCGTATATGCTAAGTATACCTGCACGGTATATTTAAAGATTCGCAACTCACTCTTTGGTGAAACACGGAATTCACTGCATTCTGCCTTCAGGGAGAGTAGCAAAACGAATATTGTTGCCAGTGGAACCTCATTACAACGAATGTATTTCGAATTACTAATCACTAAACGTCCGGAACTTTGTCAGATCAGCTGTAGTAAAATTTTACTGGACGCCTCGGTGGCGCAGTGGTTAAGCGATAGCTTCTGATCGTTCGCTTGAGATGGGCCCGGGTTGGAAGACCGGTGGGGCATGAATGTTGTGTTTTTATGACGGCACTGGCTTTCTCCCTTCTGTGGGTTAAGTGGCCCTAAATTGTAGACGGGCGACTTCTTGTAGCCCACTGCGTTTTTCACGGTGGTCGTTAAACCATAAATCAGAAGAAGAAAAAATTTATCGAGAGATAACCATCTGAACGTCCATTGAATGCAAAGTCTACTTTCACCACACTATAAAGAAGATCGTATTTTCTTCTGTTTACAAAAAAAGGAGAAAATTTAATATAATTTGATGCAATCAGAAAATGCATATTAATGAATAGTTGTTATCAAAACTGCTGGAATTCGATTCACATTGATTTCTTTCGAAATTGACTTTTGTTTTCACATAAGTACGTATTTTTCTGAAGAAAACACCTGACTGCAGTATTTTATTTAAGAACAAAGTATACATAAAATTAAGCCTCAGAAGTTTCAGTAGGCAGGTCTCGAATCATATCCCATTTCTAGAAGCGTCCTCATGACGACTAGCGTCTGGGGACAGCAATGGAAATCTCGTAGGAAGATCCTCATTGGTTGGAATAAAACACAATCAACCAATTGGCGTGCGTTATGTGTATCACTAGTGCCAGGTAAATATGAAATATTAAGCAAACTTTCTGTATTTAATTTAATTTTTCGAATTTTTTACTGAAGGCCATTGATCAAATTACTGGGTAAATGTGTAGATTATAGTTCTAATTTATATCGCGAGAAAAATGTTAGTACCTGGAAAAAGTGCGACGTACGGATTCAGAGTATGGATATTAAAGGCAAATGGTACAGAAATTTCATATTTTAAATGTGTTTTGAAAATTTTAATCGGAATATTGACCTGTAAGTTCGATGCTGTGAAGAGACGCTGCGGTTGGCCGAATGCATCTCTACTGCGATGATGTCAACTGTGCTCCATTTAAAGGAAGGTTCGTTGCTGAACCGAAGTGACGGGTGGAAGAATACGAGAGAAAGCGGTTACTTTTTGGCAGGAGAGCAATAAATTTTGTAGTGTACGCTACAAAAAATAGGTCCAAATTATGCACACTTTATTGGTATCCCATACGTTGTTGGCAGGAAAACCCGGAAAATAAGATCTTTGATTAGCAAACGATACGTATCAGTGAGAGAGAAATTGACCTGCGAACAAAGTATCAACACGAGAACCAAAAGTACAGTGGTACAGGAAATCAGCTACGAATGGAAGCCGTTCAAAGTAGAACCGAAGTTATGTTTCCCAGTTTTCTGCACAACATAGAAAGGAATTGTAGATTAGCGTCCTAAATTATTTCGTCGGAAAAATACCTCGAAAAAGGGCGCCGTATAGATTTTAAAATATGAAAATTAATGGCAAATGGTGTAGCCATTTCATGTTTTAAATGCCTTTTAACGATTTTCATCGTAATATTTACCTGTAGGTGTGATTTTTTGAAGAGACGCAGCAGTAGGCTGAACGCACCGTTACCACGACGATGTGAAGCTTTAATCCGTTGAAAGAAAGATCCCCTGCGGCGAGTAATTCACGCGCGGATGACTACAAGTGCAGCTGCATATGCTCTTGCCAGGAGAGCGAAGCACCATGTACTCATACGTTACAGAATATAGTTCGCTCATGTTTTGTCATTGTTTTTGAAGCACATGTTCAGAAATGTTTCGTTCTTTCACACATCATTCCCTAATTCCAAATAGAAAGTGCAAATATTCCTTTCTATGTTGTGCAGAAAACTGGGGAAGCATAACTTCGGTTCTACTTTGAACGGCTTCCATTCGTAGCTGATTTGCTGTACCACTGTACTTTTGGTTCTCGTGTTGATACTTTGTTCGCAGGTCAATTTCTCTCTCACTGACACGTATCGTTTGCTAATCAAAGATCTTATTTTCCGGGTTTTCCTGCCAACAACGTATGGGATACCAATAAAGTGTGCATAATTTGGACCTATTTTTTGTAGTGTACACTACAAAATGTATTGCTCTTCTGCCAAAAAGTAACCGCTTTCTCTCGTACTCTTCCGCCCGTCATTTTGGTTCAGCAACGAACCTTCCTTTTAACGGAGCACAGTTGACATCATCGCAGTAGAGATGCATTAGGCCAACCGCAGCGTCTCTTCACAGCATCGAACTTTCCGGTCAATATTCCGATTAAAATTTTTAAAACACATTTAAAATATGAAATTGCTGTACCATTTGCCTTTAATATCCATACTCTGAATCCGTACGTCGCACTTTTTCCAGGTACTAACATTTTTCTCGCGAAATAATTTAGAACGATAATCTACACATTTACCCAGTAATTTGATCAATGGCTTCCAGTAAAAAATGCGAAAAATTATATTAAATATAGAAAGTTTGCTAAATATTTCATACTTACCTGGCACTAGTGATACACATCACGCACGCCAATTGGTTGATTGTGTTTCATTCCTACTAATGATGATCTTCCTACGAGATTTCCATTGCTGTCCCCAGACGCTAGTCTCATGACGAACTTCAAAGAAAAGCAGAGTGCTAATCGCGGATGACGCATTCTATAAAAGCTCCTCCATTTCGCTTCAACTCCCTACCTTGCTATTCGGCCGAGAGCCATAAAGATATAACATTCATGTAACAGTAAGGTACTTATTTTTCAGAAAATTAAGTTTATATGTACTTAATTTTATAAATAAATTACTGAAAGATGGTTAATTAGTTTGCGATTTTCTTGGAATGTGAAGCTATTATGAATACTGAGCTCTGCCAAAATATATTTACTCCATGTAACGGAATAACGAAATAGAAAAAAAAATAATAATAAACATTAGGAACAGCACCAAGGGAAATGTGGCATGCATTTGAATTCTGAAATTCGAAGCGTTGTAATGTAGAAAGACGTTCAGTGTCTATGACAACAATTTGCATGATCAACAAACAAATACGCAAATATGTTTGTATGCTCGTTATTATATACTTTGCATTATAAACATTTCGACAATTCTACGAAATGCTTCTCCGCAGTGAGAAAGAAGAAGCAGCATGGCGACTAGACAGACCAGTTCCTTTGGATATGATACACGGTTTTATTGTAAAATGTCCTCTTTTTTTCAGTAAAGTACTGAATTGTGATATAAAAAAATTATTCGGAGTTATTTTGGATTTCTTTTCACAAGTTAGAAAAGAAAGAAAGAAGACGAATATTTTTTAAGTGCGCAGTTTACTGAATAAAATCGGTACTTATTACAGTACCTCTGATATTTCACTTTCAGTTCACATTTTGCAGCTTTTTTATTATTAACCCCTACAAAGTTCAGCATATGGATTTTTATAAAGTAATTTAATGCATTCAAAATACCATCTTGTTCCATTATCGAAGGCATAAACTAACGTTCATATGTTTGGTTTTATTTGGTAACAATTCTAATATGCATTCTCTTAGTCCACGAATCTTTAACCCAACCCCTACAAAATGTCGCTGCCTGTAGAACATAGCACTCTGATGCTACTAAAGGGAATTTTACGAAATTATATTGGAAATTAGTATATAGTACATTGAGCTTCAGAGTTCTGAAGAAACCAATCATTTTAAAGGGCATCCAATACCTGTTTTGCCGAATTAACCGCATTTCTCATTGGTTTCGCCGTTGGCGCAGTGTTCTAACCGATGGCTTGGGACCATTCGTCCGAGATGAGTCCTAGTTCAAATCACGGTGAAGCATGATGTTGTGTTTTTCTTACGGCACTGGCTCCCTTCCTTCCCTTGGACCAGTGACCCTAAATTTGGGACGGGTGACAGCTTATAGACCAACGAGTTGCTCACGGTGGTCACTAAATCTTCAATAAAAAAATTATATTCTTTTCTCTCCTATGTTAACTCGGCGATTTGTATGAATGAAACATCATACTATCGAGGAAGCATTAAAATACGAAAACCGGATTCAATGAAATATGATCCATATTTACGGACACTTACACAGTCAACAAGTACACATATGGAGATACCATCTGAAGACGGTGATGATTACAAATTCAAGTGCACCTTAATAGGGTAATGAGAACTGTAAGTGTAAGTATTTCAGCATTTGTGTAACGCGTTTCATAGTATTTCGAATTCTGAGCTAAGAGTAAGAGGATTCAAAACTGTTTCAGAAACGCTGTTAATGCACAATTCACATAATCATTTATTGCAGTACAGACGACCTTTGGCAGCACGTATTTCTTCTCCAGTCATTACGAAATTTCATTTACATGACTTTATTACAGGAAGTGGGAGACGTTCGGAAAATCATTTTTCGCATCTAAAATGGAACTGCATAAGTACAGGATTTTCACTTCAAACAATTCCAAAACCTGCTTTTCCGTCAGTATATTTTGCCGAAACCTGGCAAAATCACTAGCATAATTTAGAAAAATGTAGGGATCTATGTTATCGGGAAATGTATTACGTGATGGACACCAGAAAATAAAAAACTGTGGTTCACAGTGTGACATGAAAGTACTCTGCTAACCTAACCGCAGACAGAAGCTATTCCGAGGTGGTAGTGAAACCTTCATTAAGCGATACTTCCGAATAACGGCAACCTCCGAGCAACTGCAAGTGTTGATTGATACAGAACAACTGCCGTACAATTAACATTTACGATAATCTCCGATTAGCGAAACCTCGTAACAGAGGTCAACGGACACCCCAGTCAGTCCCGAAAGAGATCTAAGGATGGCTTGTCTTTCGAATTTCACGTAGTTTCTTCGGTACTTCTGCAAAAGTGATAAAATAGGGGAAAGAATGCAACTGGGAATTAAGAATGTTACTATGCCTCGAGTTCGTTGAATTGGATTACGGCAGGTACAATAGTGTGCTTAAGTGAAAATAAAGGAGTTAAAGTATAATTCTATGTGAGGCGAACTGCAGATCATGTGTACGTTTCCGTTGCAACTTGGGGAAGAGGCGTCGCTGTTGGGTAGAATGTTTTCCGTTTGTCGAGGTATATCTTTGATTAGTCCTTGCAGATTCTATTCATATTTTTCGGCTCGCGGCTAGCTACCTGTGCAGTTCCACTTTACTGTCTAGCATTTTTCTTTTCTTTTTCTTTCCCTTAGCGTACCCAACACTTAACGTCCTAGCTTGATATTTGTAAAGGGAAGTTTAAGACAACGTGTGACACACTTTTTTCCTAAAATATTTTACACCATGATTTTATTTTAAATTGTTATATTGAATTTAATTCAGCATTAAACCTTTGGAGGAAGCTCTGATACTGTTTTCTTTGTGCGTAAGCTTTGTGCACTTCTTCTCCTTCTGTACAAAGCAACGTACTAGAAACGTCCGAACAACGGCGCATCCCAACAATGGTCACTTTTTCTCTGTCCGAGCAGCGACCGTTATTCGGATGTTTCACTCTATTAATCTGAATCTGGTATAATAAAGGCTCCGGTGGGACTACGTCTCATATTTGACACTGCATGTACTGCAACACGGCCAAATACAAAAAATTGATTGCCGTGGGGTCGAGAATATGAAATGGAATCGGGAACATGGGATTTTAGTTCTTCGCAAACAGTACAAGGCTAACAAAAGAATTGGAAACAACAAGAAAATTTAATGTAAAGATCGAAATTAAAGGCGAACGAAAAAGAAAGTCATCGAAAGCACACGCACTTTCTCCATATTAACAAATAAACAGAAATACTATATGTTATAGTTGTAGTTATGGTAAATGTGTGATTTGCAGATTAACGTCCTAAATTATTCCGTCGGAAAAATGTCATTACCTGGAAAAAGTGCGACGTACGGATTTTAGAGTATGGATATTAATTGCAAATGGTACAGAAATTTCATATTTTAAATGTGTTTTAAAGATTTTTATCGTAATATTGACCTGTGAGTGCGACGCTGTGAATAGACGCTGCGGTAGTCCTAACGCATCGCTACGGCGACGTGTGAAGCGTTGCTTCGTTGAAAGGAAGATTCGGTGCGGCGTGTAATTTAAGCTCCGACGGCTACAAGTCCAAGCGCGCACCTTCTTGCCAGGAGAGCGAACCATGTTGTACTTATACGCTACAGAATATAGTTCGTAAATGTTTTGTCATTGTTTTTAAAGCAGATATTGAGAAATTTTTCGTTCTTTCGCATATGATTCCCTGACTTGAAATAGAAAGTACTAATATGCTTTTCTATGTTGTACAGAAAACTGGAGAACTATAACTTTCGGTTCTGGTTTGAAATGTTTCCATTCGTAGCTGATTTGCTTTGACACTGTACTTTTGGTTCTCCTGTTAATAGCTTGTTCGCAGGTCAGTTTCTATCTTACTTATACGTATCTATTGCAAATCAAAGTGGTTTTATCCGATTTTTCCTGGCAACAACGTACAGAATACAACAAAGGGTGGATGACGTTGACCTATTTTCTGTAGCTTATCACTACAACATTTATAGCTCTCTGGCCAGCAACATAGCATTTTTCTCTTGTACTCTTCCGCCCGTCATTTAGGCACAGCAAGGAACCTTCCTTGTAACGAACCAAAGCTTCACATCTTCGCCGGAGCGATGCGTTAGGCCTACCGCAGCTTCTCTTCACAGCGTCAGACTCACAGGTCAATATTTCGATAAAAATCTTTAAAACACAATGAAAATATGAAATTTCTGCACCATTTGACATTAATTTCCATACTCTAAAGTCTGTATGTCGCACGTTTTCCAGGTACTAGCATTTTTCCGACAAAATAATTTAGGACGCTAAATTACCATAGTTATTTCGCCCAGTCTTATAAAATATGATATCCGATTTTGCCACAACATATTCGTGGTTTTTGTTGTTATCCCTCGACGTTTTCATCATCCAACGTAGATGTACTATTCGAGGGCATTCAAATATCTTATGTATTAGAAGACATGCAGTGATGTAGTGAAGAGACTCACACACCCGACGACGAAAGCTACTCATGCGCACTCAGCACACCTGATATGTGCATTGAGACCAGCGTGTGATTTAGTACCTTATCAAAGGCTCACAAACTGAAACACAAAAATAAATATCAATACAAACGAAAGGTGGTGGCAGATTTTCTGACTTTTGCAGGCTAACAAGTAGTATGGAGTGGTCAAAGAAAAGAAACAGGAAATGACGACATGACCTGTAAATTTTGCAGGTAAGCAGCTGCTGAGATCGATTACGCGACTATTTGGTTCCGATCAACTGCTCTAACTGCGGCCTTGAGACTTATGGAATGTCATAGGAGAGTAAATTGTTTAGAAATGAAACAGATCAAATTTTACTTGAAGTTATATACATCTTAATTAACAGCCGAGTGTAAATTTCCAGGAGTTTTTCACACAGACAATGAAACAATATCCGTTAAACACTGGTGTAACTAACCATTATTTATGTGAGGAATATTAAAAATAAAAATATACATCATAATTTCCAATGATCATACCAGATCAATTCCTTTCCAATAAGCGCAATAACGAAAGCATTTAGTTATGGAGGATATATCATATACTGGAGTATTGCATTATTATTATAATCCATGAAAAATTTAGAAGATTCCACTTTTTTACCAAGTACTTTTTCTGCAACTTTCGACGCCGCAGTGGTCTAAGCGATGGCTTCTGATCATTCGTCCGACGTGGATTCGGGTTCGAATCCCGGTGAGCTATAGATGTTGTGTTTGCGTTTCGGCGCTGGCTTTCTCCATTTCCTGGAACCAGTGGCCCTAACTTAGGGACGGGCGACTGCTTATAGCCCACTGAGTTGCTCACGGTGGTCGTTAAACCACCACTCTAAAAAAAAACATTTCGACAGCAGAAGAGATTCTATTAGACATGTACTTTATCATTATTTTTAATGTGAAGCTTTGCAGTTTATTTTAAGTTTTTACTGAACGTGATAAAGTCCAAGAAATGAACGTTTTCGTAAAACAGCGCACAATATGAGGCTGACATATGTTAGAACATTGCATTTGTAAGCTGGAAAGCATATATTTTTAACTGGTGCGGTTTCAGTTTAGGCCGACAGTAATAATTATGCTAAACATTTGGATTTTAAATATCAGAGATAATATACAGGATGATTCATAAAGAAGTATACAGTTTCACCGCAGTATAAAACAAGAACAATGTAAGATATTTTATGTGACCTGTAACAGAATTGTAAAGGAATGTTTCAAGGTTTTTAGAGACAGTCACAGATGTTCTATGTGTTTACTCTTAGTCACACGACACACATCGAGCCGGTAATCTATTTCCGCCCAAACGCGAAGTAAGATATCTGAATCAAGTGCTGTGATAGTGATGTGATACTGCACTTTGTATGGAGTCATTTTCAGCTTCTTTCTCAAAATTCTCCAGACAGTGGGCTGCGAAATCTGCACTTCACGACTCACCTTCCCGGGCTTCGTCGAAAGGTGGTGCAAACAGTATAGACGACTTCTTCCGATACACGCGGTCGTCCAGGACTTTTAACTTTGGACGAACAGCCTGTAGTTTAGAATTTTTTATGCCAATGGTAGACAGATTTTCTGGTTGGAGGTTCTTTTCCGAATTGTGATCGAAAATGCCGTTGCACAACAGTTACAGATTCCATTTTGCTCAATTCAAGAATACAAAACACCTTCTCCACTGCAAATGCTGCCATTTTGACTGACTATTCACGTAACACGCGCACTCTCGCCTACGTCACTTACCTGAGTAGTGGGACACAAACTTTATGAGTACATCTACCTAACGGTTAGCAGTTGTGGTCCGTTTCTTCAATTGTTACTGTTTTACAGCATCTGGAAACTGTATATTTCTTTATGAATCACCCTGTACAATTCTGAACAAAATATGTATGCTAAAAACCACTAGGGATTATCTGCACTACAGTATTGTTACGTGTTTTTATGCAGAACCGATTCCCATCAGAGGAACAAGGTAATGGAGTTCTGTGAAAGAAATTTTGGAAAGTATTATTTTGCGAGAAAGCTCTTTCGGAACCATCCTAAACATATATAGTAGATGAGTACAGATGAATATCTGCTTTCATTGGGAGGACATGTTGAACACCCTCCAGCAGAATGGCGTCGTCCAGCAACGTCATATATTACACCTAATAGGGTCAGTACATGTCTGATATACGCATTGCGTGTCTCATGTCGTGATAAAGTTCAGCCACGACGGTACATACAGGCTTCAGTCAAACTGTAAAATGGGGACAGGACAGTTGCGCGTAATTTTTAGCACTTCTTTTGTAAAAAAAGATCGTGCTTATGTTATCGGTGTGTCCGTCCGTCCGTCTGTAGACACGATATCTCTGTAACTATTAGTCCGATTGGAAATATCCATTTTGCATTGGGAAGCTTGAAATATCCGAATGATGATCTTTCATTTCGTTTTTTTACGATGTGTAATTTCGCCCCTACAGGGCAGGGCGTAAATGCAGATGATGTCGAATTCAAAAATACGTTGTATTCCACATATTTGCTTCTAAACAATCGATTGAAAAATTATTTTGTCTTTCTATTCTATTAATGTCGAAGAGTATTTTAGGTATAGCTACTTTTTCAAATTGCGCAAAGATTTTCCGCTAGGGGGCGTAAAAATAACGTTTTTCCCGATATCTCTTCTTCTAAAACTCAGATTGAAAAAATGTTTTCTTCAGCGGATACAGCTTATGATGGAAAATCTTTTGCATATAATTTCTAATTTTTGGTAAAGAATATTTTTACCACCAAGAGGCGTAAGTGTTAATTTCTGCTGCTGATGTATTTGCCATAAAATCTGAGCTTCTAAAATCTCGATTGAAGAAATTCTTTCGTGGACCGATGACACTCACGTCAATAAACCTTTCTGAATGTTTTCTTTTTAAAATATTCCATGGTTTCTCCGCCAGGGGGCGTAGATGTATGCCTTATTTTTGTCAATATCGCTACTTCTAGGAGTCCGATTTGAAAAATTCCTTTTTTGTTGGTTAGTGTTTTCAGTGTGACACGTTTTTCATATAATTTAAAAATTTTCAAGTAATTCATAGACTTGCCGCTAGAGGGCGTAAAGGTAAATTGCATTTCCACCTATGTCTCTGCTTCTAACTCTCCGATTTGAAAAATGCTTTCTGCACCGGATACAGCTCCGGATGGGAAATCCTTTGCCCATAATGTCTAATTTTTATAAAAAATGGTTTGACCACCAGAGGCGTAAGTCTTAATTTCCGATTCTGATGTATTTGCAGCAAAATATGAGCTTCTAAAATCTCGATTGAAAAAAACGTCGTTTGTAGACCGAAACTACTTATGTCGACAAATCTTTTAGGAACATTTTCTTCTTCAAATAATGCATGGTTTCTACGCCAGGGGCGTAGATATATATAATATTTTTGTCAATATCTATACTTCTAATAGTCCAATTTGAAAAATTCCTTCTTTGTTTGATAGTGTTTCTGATGCGAAATGGTTTTCATATAAATTCAAAATTTTACAAAAAAAAAGTCATAGACTTTCCGATAGGGGGCGCAAACGTAAATTGCGTTTTCTGCGTGATTTCCCCTTCTAAGACTCCGATTTGAAAAATTCTTCCTGTATTGCCTACAACACCTAATGGAAAATATTTTTCATATAATTTCTAATGTTTGGTAAAGAATGGTTTGGCCAACAGAAGGCATAAGGGTTAATTTCCGGTTCTGATGTATTTGCAACCGAATCTGGGCTCCTGAAAACTCGACCAAAAATTTATTTTTCTTGGACCGATACCGCTCATAGTAAAAAACCTTTTGAGAATAGTTTCTTCCTAAAATAACGTATGGTTTTACCACCAGGAGGCGTAAATTCACATCTTATTTTTTTCGATATCTCTGTTTCTAAGAGATATCGAAAAAAATGTTTCTCTTCTATTTGAAATATTCCTTCTGCGTTGGAGAGCGTTTCCGGGCAAAAATGTTTCTCATACAAATTCATATTTTTCTTAATGCGCAAGTAAGCAACCATAGGGTGTAAGCTCGCGATTCCGTTTACAACAATATCTGAGGGATTAAAAACTCGATTGAAAAAGTCTTTCTTCCGTCACATACTATTGTTTTCCATACTAGTGCCATTGACTTTAAATAGCGTTGAAAAATTTAATTTGCATCAGAACGGATTCAAAAGACGTGCTTATTACACCCGAAATTCGGTGTCATTTTTCTTGTTCTCTTTTAATTTACAGTCGGACATTTCTCAGATATAGTGGCAAGAATCATTATTGTTGCGTTTGGGCAGAGTACTGCGAATAAGTGCATCATACGCTGATGGTTCGCATAACTCCAAGCAAGAGACACCTCGCTTGAAAAAGATCACGTTAGAGTACGCCTTCCATGATGTACCTCCGTGTTAGGACGTCAGAGGCAAGACGGAAGAGTGTCCGCAAGCCTTTCTATGAAGGTCACGGCATAGTGGGCCCGGGATGGAAGTGATATATATGTGAAGTGGGAGAATATATTCACTTTGAACGTATGAAAAAAATATTATTTTGTATCAACTTCAAATGGTACCATGTTAAGCAAATCCTTAAGTGTCATAGCTGTCATACATTGTGTTATTTCTGTTATGCACTAATAAAAAAGGTTTTCTTTAGATATCTCGTACTTGTGGCACATGTGAATTTAAATAAAACAATGGAAACACTAAAATAAATTCTCCCAGAAATTTAGATTTGGCATGATCGTAAGTGTAAGTTGTGAGATCCGCACATTTTGCCCCAAGTTTGATCCAGCCTTAGTCAGTGCTAAGGTGGAACACATACCAGTGATAACAATTAGAGACGATCAACCTTCTACAAGATTCACTGCACACACAAAGAAATAGATTTTGTGAAACGCAGCTTTGCCCATATTTATTTAATCACAAAGAAAAATTAACCGAGAACACCATTCACTACTTTTTTTTTGCAGATCATGATTAAGTTACAATTCAAATCAGGTATGCTAATTCATAGCAATAACAATTGTGGTAACATTTATGGAAATTTCTGTGAATTTCAATTTATAACAATTGCTAATTATTATGTCTTTTCTGATTTTCACAATGAATTTGATTGTACCAAAATAAAGAAACTCTTTTTGTTTATTTCCAGCCACACGGCTATGTAAACTTCCTAGTTTGAATGACATGCATTGTTACGATGACAATTTGATCTTTCGACTATGAATAGATGTGTACTCAGTGACTACTGAATTTTCATTAAGCCACGTGCAGGCGATAGTTGAAATGCTTTGCTAATATACCTATTTTTTTTTATGAACAAAATATTCTGTCCAGTTCGGATTAATCATCAGTCTTTCTTTGTATTGCATATCATGCAAAAAATAAGTTGAACTTTCCTCAGCTGCTTAGAAATATTATGTTTTGTTACCGTCGTATAGTTCAGTTCTAGAGCCTATTTCCTCTGCATTTGCAGTTTCAATATCACGTGTTATGAGGTTAACATCGGCTCAGAACAATCAGGGAAAAAAAGTCTCTTACCTCGTCTTCGGTGTAGTGTTTACTAGTCCGATTAGAGACTTAGCAGCCACTTGCAGTACATCCTATATCAGGACACCTATTTTTCCAACCGGGCATGACTATTTTGGCGCACTGCAAGTTCTTCTTAAGGCATGGCTATTCACGTCAGCAGGATACGAGAAATATATGTCTTTCTTTTTTCGTCTTTCTTGAGCTGGTTTTGACCAGGGCTCACGGCTGTAACATTGAACGCCACGTACACACATCCGATCGAACACAACTCTTTACAGAGTGCAGCAGCGAAGGTAGAGGGGGAGAGAAAGACGTCTCAACAGCGCGAAGAGCAAAAACAAGAGAGAGAGAGAGAGAAATTCTTCCATTTCTTGTAGGACTTCCGTCCACAGTGAGTAGAGTTTAGGTCCCAGCCACCTACAGCGAGATCGCTTTTTGGGCAGGAGACAGAAACGGAAGGAATGAGAGCAAGTCTAGCGACTTTGACAGAACAGTTTGTCGTGAGATTAGAGTACAGTAGATGGCGCCACCGTACAAGTACGATATTGCACGTAGAGGGGTGAGAGAATTTCAGGGGGAGCATAGGGAAGATACCCATTTAACCAGTGGGTCCAGCCTGGGGGCCCTCATTTAACGTTCTCGTCCGATGCACGAGAACGTTAAATGATATTCAGCGATTGTTAGTAAATCACAATATATCTAAAAGATCAGCCTAGGTTCGAACCTCAGGACCTTGCATCGATAGTCTGAACTGCTATCCACTAAGCCATCCGCGGCTCGAGAGAGAGAGAGAAAATGGGTTACCCTCCTTTTAAGGTACTCAGGTCAACCCTCTTGGCATTGAACTCTGATTGGTCCGTAGGCTGCCTGGATCCACGTGAACAGAGAGTGACCTACCGTACGACTCGCTTAGGAATTTTGATCGCCTGCAGCAAATAAAAGCTTGTTTCTGGGTGAATAATTACTAGGGGTTTTCTTAAGGAAACCCGTGCTTTCACAATTTTTGAAGACTGTAATTTTGATTATTTCATTCCGCATTTCATCTAACGCTTGTACATAATTTATACACATGACATACATTTACAAAAGTTCAACATTTTTCCACACGGGAATGTGTTTCACAAATTTCTAACATTGTTACATGATGATATAATGTTGGACCAGATTGAGAGCAAATCAGCTAGCTGACGTGAATGTTAAAATTAGCTATTAATTCTGAATCTCAGGTTTTTAAGTTATTTCAATTTGTTATTTTAAAAGAGGTAGGTGGCGCAGTGGTCTAAGGCGCTGGCCTCTGATCATTAGTCCGTAAGGGGTCCGGGTTCGAATCCCGGTCAGGCATGGATGTTGTGTTTGTCTTACGGCACTGGTTCTCTTCCTTCCCTGGAACCAGTGACCCTAAATTAGGGACGGGCGACTGCTTATAGCCCATTGAGTTGCTCACGGTGGTCGTTAAACCTCCAATCAAAAAAAAATAGGTACACTTTATTTTCCTGGCTATCTATTGATTAATTATGAAGCTGCTTTCGTAAACACACAAATATATACAATTTACACATCATCAATTATTCACATTGCATTTTCTTAGCATTTCTTCCGAAAATTATGCATTATCTTTTTATATTTTTTTCTGAGCTTTTCAAGTGTGCGATCATTTATTCTACACAGAGAAAAAAATAATTACGTCATGAAAATGAATGGAGTGAATAAATTGAAACGAGTGGAATGAATAGGAAGAACTCCTTCAATTTTTCTTTACCGAATTAATTTCAGAGATAGAATTAATTTCGGATGTTGAATTTCTGGGATTATAATGGATAATTTGCGCAGGATTCCCCATTCATCATTCCCGAAGGGAATGTGTGAATCTGTCGCGTTGGTTTTCCAGTCCAGTCGTCTAAGAGAAGTGGCCAGTTCCTCCTAAACTCAGGAAAATCAGCGACAGAACAGATGTATAGCCGAGTATCCTCCAAAAAAAAGTTGTTTTTAAGGAGTTTTTAGAATTGAACAGTCCTTTGCACAGAAATATACGCTTATCTCCCTCGACGGAAAATTTTCAATAAAAGAAAAGCAGAAAATTTGCTAACAATTATATGTGTTCTCGGAGCAGAGCCAGCGGGAATACAATTTCAATATTTAGGCAAACGTCGAGAAAACTATGCATTATGTAAAAAGAATAATGTTCCCACTGTTTGTTCACTGCAGCGAATGACATGCATCAAAAAAAGAAATTCTGCAAATGTATTCATAGAAGCGGAAATACATTTACAAATAGAAATAGAGACTAACACCATACAGCGCCAGAATATTGAAGTAACGATTAATGAGTAAACGCAAAATGCTGCATAATGCGAATGGTACGCGGTGTTCAAGAAACTTTTATATCGCACTTTCGGAAACATTGATATAAAGAAAAACAGGCCATATATTTGCACCAGTATTCTTGCGCCCCAGCGGATCAAGTGTATGCTCATTTGGGATGAAAATGAAGATAAAATGTTTTCGTACATACTAGTGTCTGACCGAAAACGAGTATTTCCATTTGGCATTTTAAACCCGTAGATATTGCGCACATTTCTGACTGGTGTTCGACTACCAGTTCTGCCGGCCATCTAATCTGCGGTTTCTTCGGGGTTTTCTGCAGGCTCTCTGTGGTGATAGGGGACGCGAATGCGTAGATGATTCCATGTGAAGTTGTCCCCGGACGCACTTTGTCCCTTATCTGTATGCAGCAGATAAATGGCAAGCCGGCTGCATTAATTTGCCAGTAACTTTGAAGGGCGCATAATCGTTTTTGCAGGACTCAACCCTCCATGGGTGGACGAGATGGAGGGAGAAAGAGATATTGCGCAAATATACGGTAAACTGAAAACTGATTTACGCCTTCTAGTGGAAAACCTCTTAGTTACGAACATTTTGAATTTATATGGAAGCCATTCTCCAGGAGACACGGTGACCGACAAAGATAAAGTTTCTGAAATCGCACTATGAGATGCACAGACATCGTGAAAAATAAGATATAGGTCTACGCCCCCTGGCGGAAAAGTTATACATTATGTTAGATAGAAATTCTGCGCCAAAATGTATTTTATGGCAAGAGGTATCTAACAGCAAGGAAACATTTTCAATCGAGTTTTCAGAAGAGCAGATATTACAGCAAATACATCGGAGACGTAACTTGCAACACCCCCACCCTCCTTAGTGGCAAAATTGTTCTCAACCAAAATTAGGAACTAAAGGCAGAGAGTTTCGCACAAGAGACTATCTGATGCAATAAAGATTTTTCAGATAGGACTTTTAGAAACAGAAATATGACAGAAATTGTAATTAACCTGTACGCTTCCTAGCAGAAGAATTTTGCATTACTTATAAGAGAAACTGCACCAAAAGTAGTGTTCTATAATAAATAGTATCGATGTTAAAAACGAATTTCTTCGAAAGGATACTTATAATCAAAATAGGGAATAAAATGTATTTGAATTCCATAGCACTTGCATCTAAGCTATCTAGCAGCAAAGTCATTCACCGTAGAAGAACCGGAAGGCAAAGATCATCGTTCTATAATTTTGGGATTCCCAATGCGTGAAGAATTTATCAAACAGGACTAATATGCATATGGTGTGCACGATCGGTCACATAGGGCCAGACAGACGCACGGAAGAAGTGATACTCTAAGCACTTACTATTACTAGAAAAAGAAGGACTAAAAAGGATAAAGGAAAGAATTAAAATCTTGAAAGATCTCACTTTCGCTCTTTATTCGTGTACAAAACTTTAGAACGCCTTAGATTTGATTAAAAAAAACATATGCACTGTCTGTCATTTCTCAGAAAAAAAAACAGGAAGTGAAAGGGAGGGAAGATGCGTTGGCAGAGGTGAGAAGTATTTTTAGCCGAAGAGGAAGGCAGGACAAACTGGTCAATATCGTTTTTGCGTTTAGTAACCACTCCTCATTTTTCTCCTCTGTAAAACGAAAGTAGGCTACAGGATCTCAAAAAATTATGTTTTTTCCCATTAGGCTACATTTAAAATTTTATTAGAATTGCTTTGTTAATGAAGCCTATTCCACGAATCATCTATTCACAGCCCTAGTACTACATGCACTTCTGCGAAATAATCCATACTTTTATCGGGTTTAAAAAAGCAAAGATTTCGATTTCACTCTGTATAATGACAACTTTAATAAAACACTTCTCGGCAATTTTAATATTTCTTCTGAAATGCGCCTTATTTTTCTGTTTTCGCGAGCACCTTTTCCTGGACGAAAAAACTTTTAGCCTGAAAAAAGGGTTTTTCTTGACAGGTACCTGTTATTAATATTTCAGTAATTGTTTTTTCCTACCTTTACCTCACACGTATTCTTTAATGAAACACATCAGATGACAACACAAAGCAGTTTTACATGATTTGAAAAACATTTTCTGACCAGCAGGCAATTATAAATTAAGAATGCGATATTGCTTAAGGCATACTACATTTACTGACGGCTGAATGGGTCGAACGCAGGATTCGCTTCGTTTTGTTGATATTCCTGACAAACTAGGAAGTGAATTTAGGTCTCGATATCTTTATATAGGGTACTTATGGACAGCATTTCTATTTCCCAAAAGCGTACGTCCTCAGAAACAAAAACACGGTACTTTTGCGAAAAAGTAAAGGGAAAGAACGATATGTGGAAAATATGAACTTTTTGTAATATACAAATATTTGCAAATAATTTTCGGTCTTCTCGGTGGCGCAGTGGCCTAAGCTCTGGCTTATGGCCATTCGTCCGACTTGGGTCTTGGTTCGAATCACAGTGAGGCATGGAAGTTGTGTTAGTCTTACGGCGCTGGCTCTTCCCTTCCCTGGAACCAGCTACCTTAAATTAGGGACGGACGACTGCTCATAGCCCATTGAGTTGCTAACGGTCGTCGTTAAACCTTCAAGCAAAAAAAGTTTCCAACTTCCTGAAAGCTTGGAAGTATTTCAAAAATGTAATTATATGTATCTCTCAGTTTTGAATTTGAAAAAAGATATTATGTTAAGGAAATGATCTGTTTGCCGATTGTCAATTGAAAATTTATTCTGAATGGAAACGCTTTCTACCCAGATTAGGTTTAGAAGGTACAAATAATTGAACGAATTATATAACACCTGAAAGACATTTAAAAAGGATATGGAATTTACTAGTACCCTAGAATTTTAACTTTAGATTGGGTGTCTGGTAGTCGTAATGGGGAATAATTGCTTCGAACTAAAGGAATTTAACAATTACAGGGGATTTCAGTTATGCCCTAATAATATACAATTTGAATATCACGTACCAGCACTACCAGTTTTGATAAAAAATGCAACTCAAATGTATTCGCAAAGTTTACTGCTTTAGAGTTCTATTCTGCCTAATCAAAATATGCCGAAATCACAAACCTATTCTTTTATGATAAACAAAGCAAGAATTGATTTTGATTTTAAAAAGTGACATAAGAAACAACTTAACGTGTTCATTCAAAAAATAATATTGAATTTCTTCTGACTGATTTTGAATATAAATTTTCATATAAGTCATTCTACAAATTTTTATTGCAGTTCCTCTGTTACCTTTCATAGACGTTTAAAATGGTTCCACCTCAAAACAGTACTGCTGGTTTCAGTAGTAAAAACTTCTATAGACATTTTCTTCGCAATTAATGTATTCCCAAAGACGGAAATTTGCACATCGATAAAAAAGCTTGAAATTATAGCATGGAATACATAATACTTGCTAACACCTAACCATAATTATATTAAAATTCAGTTGTTTATTTTCCATGGATAACGTTGAGACTTGTTAATAGATGGCGCGACATATACACTGGCGGAAAGTGAAAAAACACCCCAAGAAGGAATTGGCGGACGATCATGAAATTTACATATGTTAATGGCGTCGAGCTTACGTAGGTGTGATGTTAATTTCGGGACCAACCGGTGAGCGCTTACGCCACAACACGGCATAATATGCAAATTATCGTCGGTGGTATTTAAGGAGTACGGCGAAGTGAATGTAATCAGTCGTCGGCGTACGGACACGTGCAAAGACCCTGAAGAAGCTGCAATGCCTGGACATGGAAGTCGTGTACAATTTCAGCAGTTATCGGACTTTGAGCGAGGTCGTCTAGTCGGAATCCGGGAGGCCGGGTGGTCGTATCGTCGTATTGCGGAGCGAATTGGACGGGAAGTGTCGGTGGTGGTACGATGGTAGCGTAGATGGTCCGAGGAACATTTCCACACGAGAAAACGTTGAACCGGGCGTCGCAGACGGACTGATGAGCGGACCGATCGAAGCATAAGAAGAACAGCGTTGTCAAGCAGAACATCCACTGCGACGGAAATCCGAGCTGCCGTTGCACCTGAGGTGGCTGTGCGAATAATCCGCAACCGTCTACTGGATGCAGGACTACATGCACGTGTGCCTCTGGAATGTGTACCTCTGACTCCAGCCCACGGTCAGAAACGGCAGCAGTGGTGTCGCCAACGTCTGCACTGGAGAACGCAATGGCGATCTGTCGTGTTCAGCGAAGAAAGCAGATTCTGCTTGGGAGCATCCGATGGCCGTATGCGTGTTCGCAGACGCACAGGGGAGCGTCTCTGCCCTTCGTGCATCCGCCAGCAACACACAAGGCCTACACCTGGTCTCCTGGTTTGGGGAGCGATCAGCTATCACTCCCGTACACAACTAGTGCTTGTACCGGGTACGTTAAACAGCACCTCCTACATCAACAACATCATTCAGCCCGTTGTTGTGTCTTTTGTAAGGTCGGTCCATCGTGGTGTTTTCCAGCAAGATAGCACACGCCCACACACGGCACGTGCAATGCAACATGCACTTTAGAGTGTGAGACAAATTCCATGGACTGCACGTTCACCGGATTTGTCCCCCATTGAGCACGTGTGGGATTTTATGGGACAACGACTTATCCGGTCTCCACGGCCAGCCACGACCATCCCCGACTTACGTGTCCAGGTCGAGGATGCTTGGAGCTCAATACCCCAAACATACGTCCAACATCTGGACCACAGACTCCATGCCAGAATTGCAAAGTGTGTCGCAGTTCATGGCGGGTCAACCTCGTACTAACCATGTTACAAGAAAATGTTATTTTTCGGTTTACCAGCAAATACAGCTGTATTTTGCCATAATATTTTGATCACGTTATCCTCTGTATTCCGTTATTATGCTGTATAAATTTCGTTGGTATCAGGCGTCTCCTTCTTGGTGTTCTTTTTCACTTTCCGCCAGTGTACATTGATGACATCAGTGACTCATTTTGGAATTAGAAATCAACACTAACTACAGTTCTGTTGATATTTTCAGCTAAATTATTGTCAGAACATTTCATCGAAGGACCTCATATCATTCTGCTTGTGCTGCCTTTGAACGAATTAAATGAGAGACTCGTATTTAATTATATTCCGAAACTGAATGAAATTATTGGAAAAGAAAACAGAAGTACTGTAGGTACTGCTGAATTCTAATTCCGAAATAAGCCGTCAAACATTGGTTTGTATCCGTATCCAGGACGCACCATCTTTTAGCAGGTATCAACCATATCCCCCAAAAAATTATCGATTCATGTACGTAGGTGATACTGAAAGTAATGAACACAGCTGCATTACACAGCACGATTGCGCATTGGGAGAATGATAGATCGTGGACACTATGTGCTATCTCTCATTGTAGCCATAAATGTCAAATGGGGTCACCAGCGTCAGTCATGGGACCAAACAGACGCGAGAAAAGATGGCCGACAATAATACATCGTTCCGTCAGCGTGCTGTGAATCAGTCCTTTGTGAAAGAGAAATTCTGGATCGCGATATTCACCGTGGCTTCAGCGTGCATACACAGATGCGCATATGGGTGTCAACAGTGTGAAAACGTGGGTGAAACATTTTAAAGACGGTTTCACAGACTCTAAGAATGAGCCTCGAAGCGGTCGCCAACGAACAGCCTCAACAGAACACAACAAGGAAAGAGTTGATGCCTTAATCAATGATGACAGATGTGTGACAGCAAAGGAAATTGCTGCAAAGCTTGGCATAGGACACAGTGCAATTTATGAAAGGATTAGTATCTTGGGATATCGGAGAATTTATGTCCACCAAGTCCCACGTTTATTGTCAGGAGGCCACAGATGCCAGCGCAAAAACATCTCGTCACAACTGCTGGAAATTCTGATGGCAACTTTTATCTCACCGTGCTCACAGTCCAGATCTGGCACCCTCCCGCTATTATCTTTTCGGATTCATATAGGATCAGATGCGCGGCAAACATTGCCAGAGCACGAAAAAAATATAGAAACTGTACGTCCGTGTTTTCGCGCAACTGGAACGGAGTTCTTCGGCAAGGGTATCTTCAAACTGACAGAACGATGGCAAAATCGTGTCCGAAGGAACGGGGATTTTGTAGAAAAATAAGTTAGGATATGTAAACTAAGGTATCGTACTTATTTCTTCAATCATTACAATGAAGACAAAGACATTTCAAGTGACTACTGCAAATACCTCAATGAGAGTATGCCACATCGTATACTTTCCGTTATGAAAAACAAAGTTGGCCATAGCTGACTTTGTTTTAATATTCATAGCTCCCTCACTAACGGTAGAACCCAACTAAGGATATAACTGATAGCACAGAAAACTATATTCAGTGGCTCTGAGTAAGTGCGCCCCTCGGTTTCAACGCTCATAAAACACCGTATGCCGATAGATGGCGAGCCAAAAGCGAGAGAAATGACAAAGCACGCCGATAGGCCCGGGGGTGTTCAAATAGGTTTCAGTGTTCTCTAAGCTCACGATTAAACGTGGGGAGAGGGGAATCCTTGATTATGATACGCTTTCCAACATACCAGAAATCCTTACTCAAGTTATCACTCAAGTTATGAAAATAAATCTCGGTGGCTGGCTGTGGAATAAATCTCGGTGCAGTGCCCTGACCTTTGATCCAATTTCGATGATATTCAACAGCACCGGTTTGGTCAACCTACGAAATAACATGATAAAATTTTCTCACAATCAAATCATTTTTACGTAAGTTATAATGCATAAGGGCTACGGAATAGATCCCGCTCTTGTGTTCTAACCTTTGAGCCCATTTCGCTCATTTTCAATAGAATTCGTCCCCAGGCAAGATCCTACAACATACTAACATTTCATCCTAATCGAAAAATGTTTACGTAAGTTATGACGCATAATGACAATGGAAGTGATTCCGCTTCTATGTCTTGACCTTTGACCCCATTTCGGTCATTTTCAATAAGGTTTGTCATCCAGGTAGTCCCCTACCACATACTACAATTTCATCGAAAAGAAACCTGTTTTACGTTAGTTATGACGCATAACAGCAGTTGAATGGATCCCGCTCCTATGTACTGACCTTTGATCCCATTTCGTTCACTTTAAATAGGGTTCCTTCATAGGTGATCGCCTACCAGATACTAATATTTCATCAAAATCGAAAGATTGTTATGCAAGTTATCGAGCGGACGGGCATACGCATACACCGCGTGACGTAATGAGGCAGATGAGAATCGCGACCATCTGCTTGCCGCAAATGTGTGACGTCATGAAACTTTAATAGGATCCACACACAACGCGTGACGTAATGAGTCAGATGGCGTGACCGCGCGCCAACATTCTCAAACGCGAAATTGTGACGTCATAAGATTTCTAAGCACTGGTAACATTAATGGAACAACGCCATCACTGAAAACGTTATAATTCGGGATCGTTACTTAACCCACTAAACGAATTCTTCTCAAGTCGAAATCAAGCTAAATCGATTTCTAGTACCAGAAAACGGTAGGTTCACGACTTTCATCAAAATTCTTAGAGCCGTTTTCAAGATAAATGTACATACATACATACAAGAATTGCAACTTTAAGATGGACGTCAAGTAATTTTGCTTCGTATACTTCCAATGGAAAAACTTCTGTACACATTTTCTTCACAATTAATACGTTCCCAAGGATGAAAATTTGAACATCGACTAAAATATCTTCATTTTATAACTTGCAATACTTAATATTTTCTAAAACATAACCATAATTATGCAATTCAACTTTTGTTTGTCTACTGACGTCATGAAAATACAGGTCGCGCCATCTTTTTTCTGGAAAATTAATGCATTCACAAGGATGAAAATTTAAACATCGATTAAAATAGCTTCATTTCAAAACTTGGAATACTTAATATTTTCTAAACCATAACCGTAATTATGCAATCGAACTTTTTTTTGTCCACTGACGTCATCAAAGTACAGGTCGCGCCATCTTTTCTCTGGTTTCAACACCATCAATGGAAAAGTTATTGATTTTTAATATAATTATGGTTATGTTTTAGAAAATATTAAGTTTTCCAAGTTATAATATAAAAATATTTTAATCAATGTTCAAATTTTCATCCTTGGGAACACATTAATTGTGAAGGAAATGTTTACAAAACTTTTTCCATTGGAAGTATCATCATCATCATCATCATCATTGTCAACCATTATCAATCCACTGCTGGACGAAGGTCTCCCCAAGTTTCCTCCACAACGGTCTGTCTTGTGCCAGTCTCCTCCATGTCACCCCTGCATACTTTCGAATTTCATCCACCCATCTCCCATGTGGTCTTCTTCTGGGTCTTTTCCTGTCCCTTGGAATCCAATCTAAAATTTCGGCTGTCCATCGATGATCTGTCCTTCTGGCAGTATGTCCAGCCCATTGCCATTTCAGGGATTTGACTCTGATCATGATGTCTTCCACTCTTGTCATTTTTCGGATCCACGAGTTCCTCTTCTTATCTCTCCTGGTTACACCAAGTATGCACCTCTCCATGCTTCTTTGAGTTGTCTGCAGCCTTTGTATGTCTCTTTTAGTTAAGGTCCACGTCTCTGCACCATATGTAAGCACTGGAAGGATGCATTGATCAAACACTTTTCTTTTAAGACATAATGGCATATTGCTCTTGAAAATTATGCTGTTTCTTCCAAAAGCTCTCCAGGCAAGTTTTGTACGCCGATTAATTTCTTCATCAATGTGACCCTCACTTGATATCTGCTGTCCAAGATAAACGTACGTGTCTGTTATCTCCAGCTTTTCTCCATCAATCGATAAATCTTCATTTCTTGTAAAAGCATTGAACATCACTTTTGTCTTCTGAAAGTTCATTTTTAATCCCACTTCTTTACTCTTGTCAGCAAGTTCCTGGATCATACTCTGCAGCTCTGATGGGCTAGTTGCAAAAATGACTACGTCATCAGCAAAACGAAGGTGGGTTAGATAATCTCCATTAATCTTTATCCCCTTGTTTTCCCAGCTCAGTGACTGAAAAACACCCTCCAATGTGGCATTAAAGAGCTTCGGAGATATGGTGTCACCTTGTCTCACTCCCTTTCCAATTTTTATGTGTGTTGTATTTTCAAACAGCCTAATCTTTGCACTTGCATTTTCATAGATGTTATTAATAATATTAATGTATGCATCTTCAATACCGCAGGTTTTCAGAGCCATTGTAACTGCTGATGGTTTCACCGAATCAAAGGCTTTTTCATAATCGATAAAAGCCATGCACAATGGAAGTTCATATTCCCTCGCTCTTTCAATTAGTTCTCTCAGCACATGGATATGATCTATTGTGCTGTAGCCACTCCTGAATCCAGCTTGTTCTCTCGGTTGAGCCATGTCCAGTGTTATCTTCAAGCGGTGTGTAAGAACTTTAGTGAAGATTTTATAAACTACTGATAGGAGGCTGATAGGTCTGTAGTTTCCGAGATCCTCAATGTCACCTTTCTTATGAAGCAGGATCATTGTAGCGGTGTTCCAATCCTCAGGAATCTTTCCTTCATTAAGGCATCGAGTGAAAATTTGGGCGAGTACTGTTTCGATTTCTCCACTGGAAGTATAGGAAGCAAAATTACTTGACGTCCACCTTAATAATATGGGATAAGGGCAATGGAATGGATCGCAATCCTATGTCCTGACCTTTGACCACATTTCGTCCATTTCAATAGGGTTCGTCCCCAGGTGGTTCCCTACTACATACCGAAATTTCATCGAAATCGAACCAGTTTTACGCACGTTATGACGCATAAGGGTAATGGAATGCATCCCAATCTTATGTCCTGACCTTTGACCCCACTTCACCCATTTTGAATAGGGTTCGTCCCCAGGCGGTCTCCTACCACATAGTAAACTTTCATTGAAATCGAACTATATTTACGCAAGTTATGTCGCATAAGGGCAATGGAATGATCCCGCTCCTACGTCGTGACCTTTGACGCTATTTTTCCCATTTTCAATAGGGTTCGTCCCCAGGTGGTCCCTTACCACATACTAAAAGTTCATCGAAATTGAAACATTTTTACGCCACTTATCGTGCGGACAGGCGGACAGACGGACTGACGGACGGACGGAAAAAGCTGGAGCCTGTACGCTTCTTCAACCTACGGTTGGAAAGCGTAAAAAAAGAAAAAGTCGCAAGTCGAGGTGCAAGGTGAAAGTTAATCTAGAAAATGGTGATAAGGAAGTTTAATAAAATTTTCAAAACTAGATGATAGTGAAGTGGTAACACCGATAAGTGATGAATCCACACATTTCTAACTTGTTGCGAGTTCCAAGATGCACGAACATTTTGCAGTTCATGAATGTGAAATTTAAAGTGTTAAAAGTAAAACGGTAGGTAATAAGCTTGTTTTTGGTATATCTGGATACTTCGATGATAACCGAGTTCTGGAATTTGTGAACGCCATATCTGGAAATGCAAATACAAGAAGCCTTTCGGATGATGATCCTGTAATTTACATCTAATTCTTTCCTATGCAATGCGTCATTTTCATGTAAAAAGCCCAGTCCAAATTATTGACACTGATTTTCCTGTAGTTAATTGCTTTTACGCCAATGACCCGATAGGAGGTATTATTTTTGATATTTCATTACATTGACGGTTTTAGTATTAACGGTAGCTTCGACTGTTATTTCAAGAACAGTGGTATTTGCAAAATGCCCGGGAATCAGTTTTCATAATAGTTGTGTTCCATAAGTAAAATATTGTTTTCTTGATGTCTTACGCAGTCTTAGCATGTTTAATTACGAAATCCCTCTTTAGGAAATTTAAAATATATCGTAAATATATTTTTTTGTATTTACGAAAATATTACTAAATAACGTTTAATGTTCATGTCAAATTAATGAAGCTGAACGTGTGCCTTGAAATGTGAATATAGAAGTTACTAATAACATGAAAAAAGGATATTCGTTGCTTTCTGTTTCTTAAACGAACATTTTCTTTCGTAGTAGAACAGTAAACATGGGATAACCATTTGCTTCTTTACGTTACTGATATACAATATTTTAAGACGAATTTTCATAGAAATGCAAATGTTTATTCATCGTGAAATGTAGTACTTGTAAGAAAATCTTTGTACGCTTTTAAACACTGTGAAAAAGATTTTTTTTCTATGTCAATCGAAGTACACCCAAAAGAGCGGTATCAATCAAAGTACACTAAAAAGTGCGGTGTTTATGAATGTTTTAATGTGAATTATTTCGAATATACTAGAGGAAAAAAGATTGCCGAGACTGTAAATGTTACCGAAAATATAACGTAATAATTTTCTGATTAATTCTAGACTATATTTTTTCTCTTCCCTAAAATTACATGGTTTTCAGGCTATGGTTTTCGAGTAGAAAGTCTTAAAAATTTTACTTTGACGTTTTACAAATAAAGTGTGGAAAATGAAACATGACTAAAAGTGAATTGCTTTTGGCGTAGTTTGGTAATAGTTTGGTGATAACGTCCGGACGAATCACAGAATTATCACAGAAAGAAGGCGAAAAAAATTCAGAAAATTTAATGTAGAACAAAGAGACCCATAGTGTTGTTTGTAAGTAAATGTTAAGTGTTAAATGTTCTTTAACATCAACAACAACAATTTTTTTAAATTTCTTTGCTGTTATCTCTTTAAATTATAGGGAATTAAGTGATAAGTTTTGCAAATTTAGGGAGCATTTCATGGATATTTGATTTGGACGAAGAAGGAAACTGTTTTTTACGCTTTTTTTTTTTTTTTGATTGGATGTTTAACGACCACCGTGAGCAACTCAATTAGCTATAAGCAGTCGCCCGTCCCTAATTTAGGGTCACTGGTTCCAGGGAAGGGAAAGAGCCAGTGCCGTAAGACAAACACAACATCCATGCCTCGCCGGGATTCGAACCCGGACCCCTTCCGTACGAATGATCAGAGGCCTTCGTTTAGACCACTGCGCCACCGGGGAGGCTTTTACGCTTTCCAACCGTAGGTTGAAGAAGTCTATATGCTCCAGCTTTGTCCGTCCGTCCGTCCGTCCGTCCCCACGATAACTGGCGTAAAATAGGTCGATTTCGATGAAATTTTAGTATGTGGTAGGGAACCACCCGGGGACGAACCCTATTGAAAATGGGACAAATGGGGTCAAAGGTCACGACGTAGGAGCGGGATCATTCCATTAACCTTTCGTGTCATAACTTGCGTAAATATGGTTCGATTTCAATGAAAGTTTACTATGTGGTAGGAGACCACCTAGGGACGAACCCTATTAAAAATGGGACCAATGGGGTCAAAGGTCACGACGATGGAGCGGGATCGTTCCATTACCCTTAAGCGTCATAACTTGGGTAAATATGATTTGATTTCAATGAAAGTTTACTATGTGGTAGGAGACCGCCTGGGGACGAACCTTATTCAAAATGGGTGAAGTGGGGTCAAAGGTCAGGACAAAAGATCGGAATGCATTCCATTGACCTTATGCGTCATAACGTGCGTAAAAATGATTCGATTTCGATGAAATTTCAGTAAGTAGTAGGGGACCACCTGGAGACGAACCGTTTTGAAAATGGACGAAATGTGGTCAAAGGTCAGGACATAGGATTGCGATCCTTCCATTGTCCTTATCCCATATTATTAAGGTGGACGTCAAGTAATTTTGCTTCCTATACCTCCAATGGAAAAACTTTTGTACACGTTTCCTTCACAGTTAATGTGTTCCTAAGGATGAAAATTTGAGCATCGATTAAAATAACTTCATATTATAACTTGGAAAACTTAATATTTTCTAAAACATAACCATAATTATATTAAAAATCAATAACTTTTCCTTTGGTGGTGTTGAAACCAGAGAAAAGATGGCGCGACATGTACTTTGATGACGTCAGTGGACAAAAAAGGATTGCATAATTACGGTTATGGTTTAGAAAATATTAAGTATTCCAAGATATGAAATTTTTTTTTTTTTTTGATTGAAGGTTTAACGACCGCCGTGAGCAACTCAATGGGCTATAAGCAGTCGCCCGTCCCTAATTTAGGGTCACTGGTTCCAGGGAAGGGAGAGAGCCAGTGCCGTAAGACAAACACAACATCCATGCCTCACCGGGATTCGAACCCGGACCCCGTTCGGACGAATGATCAGAAGCCATCGCTTAGACCACTGCGCCACCGGGGCGGCGACATGAAATGAAGCTATTTTAATCGATGTTCAAATTTTCATCCTTGTGAACGCATTAATTGTCCAGAAAAAAGATGGCGCGACCTGTATTTTCATGACGTCAGTAGACAAACAAATGTTGAATTGCATGAATATGGTTATGTTTCAGAAAATATTAAGTATTGCAAGATATAAAATGAAGATATTTTAATCGATGTTCAAATTTTCATCCTTGGGAACGCATTAATTGTGAAGAAAATGTGCACAAAAGTTTTTTCATTGGAAGTATAGGAAGCAAAGTTACGTGACGTCCATCTTAAAGTAGCAATTCTTGTATGTATGTATGTACATTTTATTTTGAAAACGGCTCTACGAATTAAGTCGTTAACCTACCGTTTTCTGGTACTAGAAATCGATTTAGCTTGATCTCGACTTTAGAAGAATTCGTTTAGTGGGTTAAATAACCACCCCGAATTATAACGTTTTTAGTGATGGCGTTGTTCCATTAATATTACCAATGCTTAGAAATCTTACGACGTCACAACTCGGCGGCCCCGGTGGCGCAGTGGTCTAAGGCGTTGGCCTCTGATCATTCGTCCGTAAGGGGTCCGGGTTCAAATCCCGGTCAGGCATGGATGTTGTGTTTGTCTTACGGCACTGGCTCTCTCCCTTCCCTGGAACCAGTGATCCTAAATTAGGGACGGGCGACTGCTTATAGCCCATTGAGTTTCTCACGGTGGTCGTTAAACCTCCATTAAAAAAAAACAAAAAAACTTCACAACTCGCGTTTGAGAATGTTGTCGCGCGGTCACGCCATCTGTCTCTTTACGTCACGCGTTGTGTGTGGGTCCTATTAAAGATTTCTGACGTCACACTCAGATGGTCGCGATTCCCATCTGCCTCATTACGTCACACGCTGTGTGCGTATGTACGTCAGCACGATAACTCGCGTAACAACCGTTGGATTTCGATGAAATTTTAGTATCTGGTAGGGGATCACCTGGGATGGAACCCTATTTAAAATGAACAAAATGGAGTCAAAGTTCAGTACATAGGAGAGGGATCCATTCCACAGCTGTTAAGCGCCATAACTAACGTAAAACAGGTTCGATTTCGATGAAATTTTAGTATGTGGTAGGGGACAACCTGGTGACAAACCATGTAGAAAATGGGCCGAATGGGGTCAAAGGTTAGGACACAGGAGCGGGATCTATTCCATAGACTTTATGCATTATAACTTACGTAAAAATGCTTCGATTGCGACAAAACTTTATCATGTTATTTCGGAGGTATACCAAGCCGATTCTGTAGAATATCATCCAAATGAGATCAAAGGTCAGGGCACAGGACCGAGATTTATTCCACGGACATTATTCTCATAACTTGAGTGATAACTTGAGTAATGATTTCTGTAATGTTGGAAAGCGTATTATAATCAATGCATTGCATGATTTTACTAACTTGTTATAAAAGTATTTAATATTCCTTTGTATCCTGCAAGCCAGCCTATTGAGACGAATTTTGATGCGTAAGACAGTATAAGGATTTGGATGTTTTCGTAAAAAATATCGTACGACAAAGTAGATCAATATTATTGTTGTTCTTTTGTGCGTGTGTTTGTGTGTGCGTGTATGAAGGACCGTTCGTGTTTTCCATCTATGTAAGCTGGACACAAACTCGAGTGACGTTCTATGCAGAAAATTGAATGGTTCACGATTAAAGATGCTGAAGCTTTTTCTGGTACTATTGATTATGACAACTAAAAGAAAAACCTCATGCACCGAAGTGCCAAAACATTGTGTGTGACCACCTGCCTAATAATATGTTCGTCCTCTACGTATCACCAAAACAGCTCTTACACAGCGAGGCAAGGACGCTACAAGATTTCTACGATGTCTTGTGGTATCTGGTACCAACACGTTACCCACAAATTCTTTAACGCTTGTAAGTTACGTGGTTGAGTTGTCACAGGCGGGACTTGCTGTTCCGATACAGACCACAGATGCTCGATTGGATTGACGTCTGGGAAATCTAGAGGCCATAGCAATGCGTGGAAGTCTTGTTCATGTTCCGCGAACCATTTTAGTACAATCCGGGCAGTTTTGCGGGGCGCATTATCCTTGCTGGAAGAAGACACTACTAGGGGGTGGGGGTATACAGTTGCTATGAAAAGAAGTACCTGGTTTGCACTGATGTTTAAATAGGTGGTCGACGCCATAGTTTCCTGCCCATCAATAACTGGAAGAAGATTTCCCAGTTAATCATTTGCCAAAATATTAGACTTAGTGAACTGGCTTGTTTTAGTCCTACGGTGTGCCGGCACTTCCACGGGTGAATGACAACATGTACTTGACCTTGAGCATTGTGCAACAGTAAACGAGATTCATCGTACCAGAAGGCTTTCTTCCAATAATTCAAGGTCTAGGTTTGATGCTGGCGTAACTTTTGATGGTGGTTTCGTCGGTGAACCGAGGTTGGCATGGACACTCGGAGCTCACTGTTGCTACGCAGACCCGCTTTCAGCAGGGTTCGATGTACTGTGTGTTGTGATACCAGCATTCAATTACCGGCGAGTCACTTCACGGTATCGCTTCTGTTGGATCGTACAATACGGGAGAGTCTTCGTTCACATTTAGAATCAAAGAGCCGTGGTCGGCCACAAATTTGCAGCCCGATCGTGGTTTTTCCCTCTCGAACCACTTTTTGAAATCATTAACCACGGCTGACCCGTGAGCACTACGCATGCCTTGCATTTTCGGAAATGCTTGATCCAGTTCTCTGGCCATTATCTCGCTTAAGTCCTCTGTCGTTCCCATCTGAAGAACATGAATAACACTGACTAACAGGCCGCCCCGGTGGCGCAGTGGTCTAAGGCTCTGGCCTCTGATCATTCGTCCGTAAGGGGTCCGGGTTCGAATACCGGTCAGGCATGGATGTTGTGTTTGTCTTACGGCACTGGCTCTCTCCCTTCCCTGGAACCAGTGACCCTAAATTAGGGACGGGCGACCTCTTATAGCCCATTGAGTTGCTCACGGTGGTCGTTAAACCTCCAATCAAAAAAAAAAGAAAAAACTGACTAACAGAGCTCTGTAACAGGTGTTATCTATACCAGTTCATGATCTCCACTCTCGTCGTTCGGCACTTGAAGTTGCTTCATTTTTGCGTAAACGTCATGATGTTTTGGCTCTTTGCTGCAAGTAATTTCATGAATTTATAATGTCGTCAGTTGTGAACTTTTAGCTGTAATTTCCTGATAAAATTTTCAGATGATTTTCTCCGGATAAACCTTTTTCCAAGCTCTTGTTCCGCTTTTTTTTTAGGATATTCAGTTATTTTTCGTTGGTTTTTAACGACCATCCTGTGCATCTGGAAGGCCACAAGTAGTTGTCCATCCTTTGTTTCAGGGCCATTAGCGCCAGCGAAGGTAGAGAGCCAGTTCCGCAAAACTAACGCAACATTCAAGCCTCACAGGAATTCTAACACGGAATCATCTTTGGCGAATGATCAGAAGCCAGCGCATAGACCGGTGCGCCGTCTGGGAGCCGAATATATATCGCCAATTTGGGGTAGTCTTATCTTTCTCTTGTGGTTTTTCTTGTTTAAAACACATGCTTAAAATAAGTCGTTGCAACCATAAAATGTATGTATAGGGTTGGTGCATATGAAATATCTGCTTTCAGCGGGTGGACATGTTCACCTGCAAAGAAAAATGGTGACCTTCAGCAGCTACAGAAGTTCGGTAGGGATCTGGTGTACGCGTCTTTTGCCTCATTTCGTGATGAAGTTCAACCGCAAGTGCACAGGCTTAGGTCGAAGTGAACCCCTGAGATGAGCGGATGTGTTATTTTCCTTAATGAGTCCAATATCAGACATTCTGCGGGTATGGCGGCGAGAAACATAAACGAGGCATTTGGGCAGGGTACAGCGAATGAGCGCAATATACGCCGATGGTTCGCCAAATTCCAAGCAGAAGACAAATCCTTTGTAACTGCGCCTCTTGGTCGCTTATCAGTAAGTCAGACAGATGTTGAGTTGAAGAATATCGTGGAAGGTCAAACAGAATAGAGAGACCGTGAGATCGAAGCAAAGTTCCGTGTTCATCACTCGACTGTTATCTAGTGTCTGGGGGCCATTGAGAAGGTGAAATGCTGTATGTTTGGGTGCCTCACGAATCGACAACAGTTAATTGACACATCACCTAGAGGTGTGCATTTTCATCCTTGCCATGCGCAGACGGAGGGATTAATGCAGTGGATCGTAAGCTGAAATGAAACCTTGGTACTTTACAACAATCATAAGCAATTATCAGAGTGGTTGGTCTTCAGCAAGACACCAAAACTCTGTTCGAAACCACCCCTTCACGCCCGGAAAGTGTTGGTTCTCCTACGGTGATCGGCTGTCGCTTTGATCAGTGGTTCATTTCTCTCAGCAGGTGAGATAATCAGTTCAGACCTCTACATTACAAAAATGCAGCAGATGCACAAAAGTTCCGCACCGAGCAGCCAGTCATCAGACATCATTATGTTGTACGACAACGCGTGCACACATTCCTCCCAAACGACCAACCAACAAATCTTCCATTTGGACTTCGAAACTTCGCCGAACCCATGTTCGCCAGACCTTGCATTCATGAATTATCACCTCTTCTGCCATCTTAAACGTTTCCTAACGAAGAACTTCTCGAACGACCAATCTGTGTGTCAGTTGCCACCGGCTTTGCCTCACAGACTCCTGTGTTTTATCGCTGTGTGATCCAAATGACCGTTAGGAGCGTGTCGATGAAGGGGTCAACAGATTTGACTAGCCAGGTAGGTGCTTTTCTATTTTTATGAATGTTTGCAGGCTACACTCTCATTTCGGACATTTCTTCTGGAGCAACCCTATACGTATCTCTTCATTTTAATCTTCTGCAAATTTTGCATACATTCTTCTGAATCATATCAATGCGCACAAGGTTTGTGGTAATATCAATATCTCATTTCAGCAACCCATGATAATACTTTGTTGCCTTTGTAGTTTTGCCTTGTTTAATGAAGCATTTAGACATGCAAAATATATAAAAACTGTATGTAGTTTTGAAAAAATGTTCCCAGCTTTAAGTATTCTTTACGTTAATAAGATTCAACAGTTTTACGTTTTCCGAAGTTTTCCCCATTTTCTGTTCCAGGTTCAAAGCCAAAATATTTCTCTACACATTTCAGCTTTCGGAAAATTTACTTTCTTCAAAACACTCATCCCTAAAGTTTTTCAGCATCACAAACGGTTTTAAGCACACTCCCACCCCTCGATTGCAATTTCTGGATAAACCCATGGTGAATCAGATGTCAGATTATATGAATGATGCTTGCGCTTTTGTGTTTCATTGTAATTAGTGCTTTTTTTTGTGTTATGCGTCTACGTTAGGCGACCGAGGCACCGAGTTGTGTTTATTGAAATTACTTTCCGCGATTAAGAGACGAGCTATAAATAAATCTTCAGGTTGGTGTTGAAGAAAGTTTAGGGGCAGACAACTTGTTTCTCAAAACTGTGCAACAGTGTCGCACTACTAGTAAGTTTGGAAATTAAACGTAGTAAAATAATGCTCTGTATTTTTTCCATAAGTCAACTGTAAATGAAAAAAAAAAACATAAATTGGGTTCCACAAACTTTTATAATAAAAATCTCGCCTGAAAATTTCTCAAAATCTTCAGATGGTGCTATAAGTATTTAACGTTCTTGTGCCACCTACTGCCATACGTTAATGCCGTCTTTGTAACGGTGCATTTAATTAAAAAAATGTTACAGAGGCAAAATCGGAAGCCATGATATGAATGCGCGAACGATGCCCCAAATTATTCAACAGAAATGACGAGAATACTACAAATGTAAATTCTTGAAGGGTAATATAGGATAATGAAACGTAGGACATGGATGAAAGTCTTGTAATAATTTTAAATGAACAAAATACGATCGTGAAACACAGGACATGGATGAATGTTTTACAATACTTTTGTCTTCGTTGTAGTTATTAATAAAAATGAAAATAGGTCTTCTGCGTGCTTTTTTTGCTCCCCTAAATGAAAGCACTACTTTATTTTAATTTTATCTGCGTCTTCTGGAGGCTACTCGCTGATTATTTTTGTATTTTACAAATCAGGTAGCGTTTGTTTTACATTTCTTGGAGTAGCTTTAAACATTGTTAAAGTGAAATTTCTCGAGAACGACCACCCTCCGTACCGATAGAAGGGTGGTCGTTGGGAGGGTCGCTTAAAGAGGTGTTGATACTAAGTATCAGTATTTTCCTCAGACATCAAGAACGAGTTAAATTGCAATGTGTGAGGTATCTAAGTAAAATAGTACATATGTATAAAATCATTTTAAAAGACCAATGTTTATTAAGAAGAAAACATAAATCAAACTTTTTTGAGAAAATATGTAAGTTCAGTATGTATCAAATTTTTGAACTTCTCACTAACTACAGATTTTTTGATTGTCTGTTTTATCTGGGAAAATAACATAGATAAATGCTCATCGGCATTGCATTCAGAATGAATCATTAGTTCACCTATAGTCTTTAAGGTCTCTTGGGCTGAAATAACTGGCTTGGCTTCGTCATTAACAACATCTTCTTCCCCATCTAAATCAGCGTCTGAAAGGCACACAATTTTGATATAGGTAAGACCTTCTGAATCCGAAAAAAAAAACAAAAAAAATGTTTGTGTGCAGTACATACGTAATAATAAGTTTAGTGTAATCTATTTACCTTGCGCAACGGTGTTTTCAAAAAGTCGTGCCTCCCAATTTTCACCTAAGTCATCGAAGCACTCGATGTTTTCCTCATACTCCAATGATGTTTGGTCATATTCGATGCCAACAATATTGGAGAGTTCAACTAATATCTCATCGCTGATGCTCGTTTTATCAAGTGGCTTAGTTTGGTTTTCAAGTTCTGAATTCGTCATTTCACAACTATCAAAACACTTTTTGATAAGATCTGGACTAACATCCCTCCAGGCAGATTTTATCCACTCTACAGCGTCTGAAACTGTGATTTTTTTGGCCAATTCCGAATCAGTTGCGCTTTCATCAATTCGAACGAAGATCGATTGCAATACATAACGCTGGTATTCATTTTTGAACCATTTAATCACACCGTGATCCAAAGGCTGTAAATTAGCCGTAGTGTTTGGGGGTAAAAAGAGCAATTTTACATTTTTGAGACGTGTTTCACTTGCATGGCAAGTGGAAAACTTTGCGAGGCAAATCCACTTGACTCCACGAAACTTGAAGTCCTCCAATTATTTTAAAATTCTTACGTTGTCCTTGATAATCGTGTTTATTTGAGTCTTGCCGCAGTTAAATGATTCTGATAACTTCCTTTCAGATTTTCCACTTTCATGCAATTTTATGATTTCAACACGCTGCTCAAGAGATAAAAAATCCCGTTTTTTAGACATTGCAAGAAGCTAAAATTATCCACGTGAATTCGTGAATGAACACTAGATTCACCATTGGCCCGAGACGACAAGAATTTCTTCTTTCGTCCGACAATTCAATGTTCGAATGCCCGCCCTCGAATGAGCAATCAGCGATCACACGTGTACACGTCAAGGTCAGACAGCTGTCTCCTCTCCACTTTTTCCCCCGCATCCAAGCGGGTCAAATTCTTCTTTTAAGGAGGGAAGAGGGAAAACCGGTCGCTCCTGAAAGTTGGCTTGGTCATTCATAGGGGCTCTTTAACATTACGTCTACGGTCTAAAATTCCGTGCCTAAGAAAATCGGTCGTTAGGAAGGGGGTGGTGGTATGTAGGGGTGGTCACTCGGAGAAGTTTCACTGTATCACACTATTTATAAATCACAGGTGACAATTCCAGTGGAGTATCATTCGTCACGATTGAAAAAATTCCCACAAATTCGGAATTATTTACTTACGCGTAGGAGCAATCAGCTTAAGAGTGTTACCGCTGAGTTCGATGAGGCTGACTAGCTACTGCACAGAGTAACGTCGAGGAGAGATGCAACAATTGATGTAGTAGTTCTAGCCCGTTGCGGATACATCTGTTCAGTCCGTTGCTGTGAGCCTTCCCAAACTAGGCCGTTCATTGTTATATATATTAGGCATTTTAAATTCTAGCTATCCAGAAGTCTACCCACCAAAATAAAAGATCACCAATAACGACAAAGAAATTTGACATTCGCAGTTCAAAAATTATGCGCAATAGCAAATACTTCCGTCATGGGTTTTTGTTTCACCTGTAACGTTTGGCATATACTATATAGAGTCATTTTATTTTTATTGTTTCATAGTGGAAATGATGTGGTATCCGTAGATACACAGTATATTTCAGCTTTGGTTATAAAAAAAGGATTTATTGCTTTTGCTTAAAAATTCATAGAACATTTTAAACCTTATAACTCGGCTTTGTTACCAGAAATCAATCATTAGAAATGCTACCATATTAACACAACACAAAATTCTTTGAAGACATAATTTCGTATACAGATTGTAGTCTCAATACGAACCAGGAATTTGGCATTTCTATTAGACAAGGGATGGGGATGTCTTGTGCATTTCCAAGGTGCCACTTAAGGAATCACTGGTGATAATACTATATTTCCAAAATTTCGCTGTTCCTTATTTCTTAGAGATTTATAAAAATCAATTAATCAGAATTTTGAGTTATTTCACGAAGCAGCTTATCAATTTACATTAAGTGTTGCGTAGGTACTTATGCATTACTTCAAATTTTTATTCATAATCAACCCGGAACGACCACTTATATGGCCATCAGGTATTTAATATGTTAAAGTAAGATGTAATACTTTGGTTACAGACCACCTGAATCTGAAAATACTTATAATTTTTTTCAAATGATTTACCGAAAGCTGTACAAGGTGATAATTTTTTGAGAACAGAGGAAAAAAATAAGAAACATATCATTTGCAACTAACTACTATTAGAGTATGTTCACTTGCAGGAAATTATGCTTTTAAATATCTAAAATAATTACAGGTATCCGGAGCACCCGCAGCATAGGATTTACCGAAAATCCATATGGAAGAATTGACAAAAAGGTTTGATCTCGAATAGTAAAAAGAGTTCATTCTTGAAAAATGAGATAACGCCCGGAATGGTGCATAGCGAAATCTCGAAATCAAGGAAATTTGGTTAAGCGTACACGCCAGCAGCAATCAGTAATACCATGAGAAAATAGGAAGCACTTGTGTGAATTTTCGAAAATTATGAAGTTAGTTTAAAAAGAAATTCAGAAGGTATCTGAATTCAATCCTATATCGCACCACAATCATGTTTCGCCAGCGTGTTGAAAGCTCTTTGTCCCAGAATTCTGGACGTTATTTATTTAGTTACTAATTTGCAAGGGTCATTAAGAAAAGTCTTTCAACACCGGATGCCATTTACTTTGTAGAACGCTTTTCGTTAGTAATTAAGGAATTTTATAGTTTTCCGTTCTACAGCTAGGTGGTGTTTGTGTACGTCTGCTTACAGTCGAATCTCCGCTTCTAAAAATTATATTGAGAAATTCCTTTGTTACTGTAGGTCGTTCGCTGCAATAGAGATGTGGGGCATTATCCTTTCCGAATAATGCACAGATTTCCTGCTAGGTGGCTTAACGGTTAAAACCTTTTTCTCGCTGTCTGTGCTTCTGTAAGACAAATTTGAAACGTTCCTTTTCCTTAGCATAGCTTTTCCCACGAAGAATATTTTTCTCATATTTTCAACTTTTGCATTATGCAAAATACTTCTGCTAGAAAGCGTTGAGTTATATCACTTTTCCTTCAATGTACTTTCTTTTAAATTTTTCTAATTGAAAATCATTTTGTCTCGGATACTTTCCATCTGTTGCGAGAAGCTTTTTGTGAGCCGTCTGTTAATCTTCGTAACATACTTTTTAGCAACAGTTGTAATTTAGTAGCTGTTACTATTTCTGGATGTTTTATCAATTGTAGAAATCCGGTTGATTCCTTTCGAACCGGTTGCATTGACCTTGAAAGACTGATAAATTTAATTCGAGTTAGAAACGATTCAAAAGACGTGCTCATTACAACCGGAAACTTGGTGTAATCTTTCTTGTTTGTTAGGTTTTCATTTTCTTTCTTCACAAAGAGCAAAACGTTATAGAGAATCTCAAGCTGACTAAAATATTTAAAGCACTATCTCCATAACGTACAAGCAATTGATAAAGCTATGCCAAGTTTATACGTGAAAATACGTAAAAAATAACGATGAATTCTGCCTGTGAAGGCATGAAATTCTTATAAAGATTCAGTTTCATCTATTGCAATCAAGCCTTTTGTTTTCCGGCTGTCTTTTTAACATTAGTTTTCTCATGAGCATAATTTCTAACTGTTTAGTGTTCCAGCCTTACGATTTTGGTACACAAAGTTTTAGGGAAATATTTGTTCCCCACTTTTAAATTACGTATTTCCCTTTTCAACATGACAACATGTTTGATAAGAATTCTGTTCATATTTTACATATCTGAGCAAGACACGTATGCCGTTATTGGTGTTCTCTTTTTCTTTTTTTTTTTTTTGATTGGCGGTTTAACGACCACCGTAAGCAACTCAATGGGACAGTAGGAATTGCCCGTCCCTAATTTAAGGCCACTGGCTCCAGGGAAGGGGAGAGCCAGAGCCTTAAGACAAACACAACATTCATGCCTCACCGTAGTTCGAACCCAGACCCATCTCGGGCGAACGGTCATAAGACAGCGCTTAGACCACTGCCCACCGGTGTGACGTTCGTGTTTTTTGCTCTTCTGAATGTGTGTGTGCTTGTGTGTCTGTAGCAGAATCGCGATGACGGGTGACGTATGTCGCAGATTTATTTTGGTCCTGCAAACAAAAACGATATCCCCGAAACCGTATTAAATCTTCTTGCAGACTCCCGATCATGGATGCAAATATTCCGTCTTTCAAAATTTCCGAAAATGAAAGCTGTACGCTTGATGATTTCTCCCGTAACCGTAATTTCTTTTCGCGCGATATTCCCTCGATGTTCCGAAAGAGGACTGTCCGGTGTTTTTAAATATAGTTTTTTTTTCGCAAAAATGCTTGTGTTTCAGTTTGAAAATGAAGACAAGAATTTCCGAAAACGGAAGTTACACAGAACCCTGTGATTTTAAGTTATTTTTCTCGCGATGTTCCCTGTGCCCTGTATGTCATTTTATTAGATAAATATTTGTATTTAAGATTGGAAATGGAGGAACATTTTCCAAAAACGAAAGTTGGGCGTACAGAAAATGTCTCCCGCAATCGTGAAATGTCGGCAAAAGCTTACGACAACGGAAGTTAAAGCCAGCGAAGAATTCTCCCGTAATCCCGCTTACAGCTGGGTTTCCCTCAGCTGTATTATTTTTTAAACATCATTAAATCACGTAAATGTCTGTATTTGAGATTGAAAATGGAGAGAAAATTTCATAAAACGGAAATAGGACGGCGCGAAGATTTCTCCTGTAATAGTATTTTTTTCTAGGGATGCATTTGTCTTTATTGTTGTTAAATATAAGTTTATTCCATAAATCTTTGTGCTTCAGTTTGAAAATGATGGCAAATTCTAGGTCAGAGGGTCAGATTGTTCTTGATCCTAATTAACATTGGAATTGCTGCAGTACTGAGATTAAACATGTTTTAGGTTAAAGAAACATAAGGTGATCAGTTCCTTTCTCTCTTTTTTAAATTTCTACCAGCGCAATTTTTTTCTAGTTATTTTGCCTAGTTACCGGCAGTATAATATTTTGTGTCACCATGTTATCTGTCGCAGACTGACCAGAAACTTTCTGCTGGGTAAGTAAGTGTGTGTGGACCTAATCACTTGATATGTTTTTGTTATCACGCATTATCGAATACGGTGGATCTTCTTTCGATGTTATTCAAAACTTTGCACCGCTGTAGCCTTCGGAACTTTTCATTCATGGAGTCGGAGTGTGCGATTTAATATGCCATTTTCGCATTCGGTATTATGGAACTAATCACTAAAAATCTTACCGTTTCAACTTTAAACTTGTATGTTCTCTTGCTCTTAATGATCTACCCCTCTACCATTATGTTGGTATTTACAGGAAATTCATGATACAACCACAGCACCACCCTTAGTTTCCTTGCGCGTATTTGTACAACTAAGCGCCGCGATCATATGACCATGCACCTTAGATAATATTGCGCGCCCACCCTTACACTAGCAGGGCAGGAGAGCTTGATATAAGTACGTTTTCCTCTGGTTTTAGTAAGAGTTGACGAAGTGAATAAAACTTTTATTTATTTATTCAGATTAATTACTTTATTCAAAACGTTTTATGCTGTTATCCAAAGCAAAAGGATTGAAGTCAAATTGTAGGATTTGCTAGACACTTTCAAATACAGCTATATAAAAATAAATTATTTTCCTGACATGGTAGTACACCGCAAACAAAAAACACCAATCTAAAAATAAACAAATTAATGAATTTAGTTAAGAGTAAAAACCTAGTTTTCATCACTTAGCATTTAGCCAAAAGGCAGTGCATACACTCTACCTCTAATTTTTCATTGCGTTTACTTTGCAGCTTTCCTAGCTGAACAACTGTTCATTCCTATTTTCAAGACGGTTGGACCTCCGGCGTCACCTCATTTAGCGTCATCCTTGAATGTTTTAAATAGGATATTTAGAAGGCAAGGCATCGAGATAAACAGATTAAACATCTTTGCCCCTACACACAAAAATTTTAGCAGTTAGTAGTACCTGGCGGAATAAGATTTTTTTAAATCGGGTTTCTATCCCCTCAGATATTGCAGCAAATATGCTGTAAATTGAAACGTGAGCTCGCTTCCGCTAAGCACTTGTGCGTTAAGAGAAGTTTGAAACTATATTAGAAACATTTCGCTCCAGAAACATTCTTCCATAGAGAATTTTTCAAATCGGAATGTTATCAATAGAGATATGGACAAAAATATGACACACATCTATGCTCCTGTCCGAAAATGTATGCACTACTTTTAGCAGAAGGTATTCTCAAAAGATTTTCCGAGGTGAGCAGTAACGATCCACGAAAGGATTTTTTCAGTCGAGTTTTAGAAGCTCAAAGTTAGCTGCAAATGCATCAGAAACAGAAATAAACACTTACGACTCCTGGTGGCGAAATTATTTATTACCAAACAGGCGCCTGATGTTGTCCTGTGGCGGACTGGCCCACACGTGTTGGACGGTGTTCTCCAAATCGCGGATAGTGCGGCACGGTGGCAACTGACGTTTCAACTGGTTCCACTCATGCTCGGTAGGAGACACATCCGGGGAGCGGGCAGGCCATGTAAGGGTCTGGACATGGCGTATGCCGTCATGGGCAACCCGAGCTTTGTGCGGGAGGGCATTATCCTGCTGGTATAGCGCACCTGGTATCCCAGACAGGAATGGGAGCACATGGAGCCGTAGGATCTCATCTACATACCGCTGGCCCGTCAATAATCCACGTACCATTACTAGAGCTGATCGACTATCATAGGCAATGGTTCCTCAGACCATAATGCCTGCAGTGGGGGAGGTCTGGCACTCGAAAGCGAGGTTGGGATCGTACCGTTGACCCAAGGACCTTTACACCCGGACTCGATGATCATTTGTTTCCAAAACGAAGTGGCACTCATCGCTAAACACCGCACGTCGCCAGTCTTTGGCGTTCGAAATAGCTCTGGCCTGGCACCACTGCACAAGGTGCCGGTGATGTTTCCGTGTTAAGGGCAGCAAACGTAAAGGGCGCTGGGAGCACAGATTTGATTCCGCGAGGCATCGGGAAATGGTTAATAGGCACAAGGGAGCCGCTACATCTGCTTGTATATTGGCCCGGGTCCCCGTGTGATACGTTCGTGCCTTGCGCACGATCCGTCGGTAGTCTCTACCGGTGGTCCTCCCGGTCCGTCCGGAGCCGCTCAGCCGTGTGGCAGTGCTGTCGCGTGTCCAATGCTCCCAAAACAGTACGGCGGTACGGTCATAACGATCCACGTGGCAAGCTGTACAGCGCGCCGACCGCCCGCGGTTTTTAGCCTAATAATCAGGCCTCTCTCAAAGTCCTTAAGCTGCGTAAATCGACATCTCTGGTGTCTACCCAGCAATATTTTCACTCTGTGCTGTGCTTGCGTCGACCGGTGATTTTTGCTTTCGTGGGGCATCGACTACACGCCTGTTTATAAGACTGCCGCTTCATGCTTGCAGCGCCACCATAGGGTGTGTAGTCATGCGCAATCGCACCAAACGTGGATCATTTGCACACCAGTAACCACTCTAGCTAATTGCAGAGTTTCGCGGTTGTAGCCTGTTTTCTTTCATGTTGCCAAATTTCATTTATCGTGAGTGCAATATGTTTTTTTATTTATAAAGGAAAATATTCATAACTGTTGAGATTTAAGTAATAAATTAAAAATTACACATACATACATAAATATATAGAGAGATATGCGACCAACATTCCACAGTTATGTTGACGTTAAAATCAAAACAGCTGGGTGCAATTATGTGACATATAATGCCACGTGCATTCTCCGAATCTATTCTACACTGTAAAGTTCCAATTTAGAGTAAACTCCAAAACCTGAATTATGAATAAATAGTCCTATCTGTAAACGTAATTTGCTTTCCTGTGTTTTGGATAGAACGATTTTGTAGGTAAACAAATATCTGCCTGCGAGTCTTAGCACTAAAGTAATTCACATGAAAGCTGAAGAAGCCGTCAGATCTTACCGTACCTCAGATCTTTTTTTCAGATATTTGAAGAGGGAGAAATCAATACGGGCAAGTTCAGGTAAATACGGTGGTTGAGAAAGCTGTTGGAAGCTACATTCTGTCACAGCTTGAGTGAAAACACTGGCGGCGTGGATTGGAGCATTGCTTTAAAGCAGAACACCCCGTCGCAATGTTCCTCACCGTTTACTCCTGATGGCTTCACGCAACTGTAGTAGTAATTTTTCGTCTTGAGATGCAGCATTAATAGTATTTTTATGAAGCAAGTAATCAGTTAACAGTTATCCTTCTGAGCCCCAGAAAATGATGACCAATTGCTGGGAAATAAATGTACGCACTGCTTCTTTTTATTATGAGAAATACGTTTTGTATCTTTGCAAAGCGCCTGGATGAACAAGTATCTTTCTACATACTTCGTGCAATAAAAATTATAATGTCCATTTCACGCTTCCACGGTGATGTCATTCGCAGACCGGGAATACGACGATTTCATTGTCGGAGATCATCGCAAGTCGTGAGTTTCAAATTCATCCCTCCAAAGTACATATATGCATATGTTCCTAGAAAGAAAGAAGATGTATTTGTGTCCAAATACTTTTTTGATACGAAGCCGAAGAATTTTTTCCAACTGTAATTTATTTTAAGAACAATTTACTGCATGCGTAGATAGGAAATGTTTTGTAAGATTCTGAAGATTTTTTTTAAATATACATCTGTCTGAAAACAATTATTCAACGGGTAGCTTTAAACAAACTACTTTGTATGTTCTTCAGATTCGTATAAGAATATGTGATTTTAATATCAATGGATTCTTCGTAAACTATCAGGGCAATATTTTCGGAGAGAAATTCTGTAATTCTTCAGTTATGTTTAGTTGAATTACAGGCATTTGCTGGTGACCTGTGTTGCAGTGACTCTCCACAAAAGTGTGGAATGCAGAGGGGAGGTGTATGATATTTCCTATTCTTATTTATTGCGATGCATTAAAACGAAAACTTATACGGATGCACTTCCATATTTAACCTGCGTCGTCTGCTGCAATGGAATAACGCGGGATCATGGGTAATATGAAGTTTCCCGAGGGGTACAGCGCTGTCATCTATCCAGCAATGTGAAAAACACAGCATGCGGTGTATCCAGGGTACGTATGTTTCCGAGGTATTCTGGCTGGCCCTTAAAAGGGCCTTTGGTGACGGATGATTTTGTTCGTATTCTGAAACATTTACAGGGACGGAAGAGACGGCTTTCGTGCAGAATTAAAACCTATGTTTCTGGCATATAATTAAATAAATTAATTACGTCCAGGAAACAACAGTTTTATGATCTGAATCATGACCTCAAAGCAACGTTCTGAAGAAAGACAACACTTCTGTTGGAAAAAATATTCCAGAATATGGTGTGCCAAATGAAGTTTATGAGTTCCATTTCTTAGTTAGCGTTTGAGAGGTCGCCAATTGCTCTCAGCATCTTGGGTATGAGCCTCAGTACTAGGATCCACAAAGTTCAGTGAATGGTTAACTGTCAGATGTTCGTATCCACATCTTCCGAGGTTACCATATGCAGCCCACTGATCTGTCATGACAGTAGGTCGTGCTTGTACATGGTTGTGTATGAGCGGCAGCAATGTGCTCGCAGATCTGTCATTCTGAGAGCAGATCACGAACACGAATCGCTTGGTGTCATGTTCAAAGATACCAAGGAGACAGGTACCCTCAACGAGGTGACCGCAGTTGTATTTGCGGTTCCCAACATTCGCCTCATCTACTGCATAAATCACCTATTCAACCTTTGCCTCTATAATCCAACCATATGCTTATCCATCCAACCTTTGCCTCTTCCTAGGAAGCTACCATTAACTCTGAGATTAGTTCTCTGCAATACTGATAATAGTCGCTGTCTTGATGGACGTGGTAACACCACACTGGGAAGATTCCACAATGGCATCATCATAGGACACTCCTTTGGCAAAACAATGCACAAGAGTAATCACCTTATCAATGGGAATACGATCGGCGTGAAATCATGTCCCAAGTGCACGGGAAGACTGCTCAGATTTCTCTGAAACGTGATTCCTCTGGCACCTAAATTGCCCATGATGATGAAACCTATCAAATCTGAGAGTCATTGGAAGACCTTTTGAACATGTTCTACTGGCTGGAATCAATCCCTGAAGATCACACAACGAAACACAAGTCTCTCCATCCTAGGCAATGTCTTGGAAAAAGAACTTCCAATTCCACATAGTAAAAACGCACGCAAAAAGAAAAACAAAGGAAGAAACACGAAGCAGGACATTCAGAATCAGGGGCAACACAAGTAAGTGAACGAACTTTACGCACGGAGCAAACGGCGATTACGTACCGTAGTTACCAGCCTCTGCGGCAAAGCAGCGGAAGCGCTACCTATCGACGTTGCTTTGTTGTAGCATACGACGCAGGCCAGATACGGAAACACAGCCAAAAATTGTAGGTTACACAAGACTTTACAATATTCTTAGCTATTTTTTTTTACATCTGAAAAATACTCAGAAGAACATTCAGTGTTGTCTAAATGAACCACAATCCAGAAAAAGGAAGTAAAACATTTGCTTCCTTTTAGATAATGGAGACAACTGCGAACTTAGTGCCTAAGTTGTTACGATTTACCGTGGGGTACGGGGGTGTTCTAGCGTGACAAAAAATTTCAGTCTTGGCAATGTTTCCCAGCTGTCACCTACTTGTTGAATGACAGTCATTCAACAAGTTTTAGGGAAGGAATGCGCAGCATTTGTTCTGTTTTTTCAGCACGCCGCCGCAGCCATAGAATTTTTTTAACGGCGCAGACCTTTATTCCCGATGCGGAATGTAGCTGACGCTTCACATTTCACACTAAAATACTCAAAAGTCTTCCACTAGCAACTTTTGCTAGAACCACTTTTTAATCACTGTCAAAATGCCTTGACTTGCTAACATATTGCTACTAACTACCGGTCGAAATCGCGCCCTGAACCTACTTTCTGGTTTTTTCATTACATTTTTTAAACTTGTAGATTTTAATTATCTCGGGTTTTATGTGCATCATGTATAGACGATGTGGTGTGTTTTTTATTCAAAAGTTTGATTTACACGAGTATCCTGCTTCTCATCTCTCAAAAATGGCTTCCTCTATTATGAATGAAAAAATTCACTGCACGATTTCTACGGTTTTACTAATGATCGCATGAAACTGGTATATTTTCTAGTTAAGCATAGTTGTTTAAAAATACAGAACTATTTTCGAAGTGTGGAAATAGAATAAAATTAAACAGTAGAGACTTCTTCAGATGAAGCTAATGTGTTGTAAAAGCGGTAGAGCACAAGACATAAAGAAAATCGTCACAAGAGTTATCCTCTCCAAAGGGCACTGTCTTTGTAAACGCAAAAAGTATTCTGGAATAAATCATTTAGTGTGTTGCACCGTGTCTTATACTTCTTAATCCAAGGCATATTTTGTTTGAAATCAGGTGCACTTTATCTGATCATACAGTCGTTGATTAATCATCCTTCTGCCGAGTATATTATATATACAGGTACAGAAAGAAATCAGAAGAATTGGAGAAATACAAATTGTCATCGATATTGATGATCGTCGTGTAAGGAAACGCAGATTTTATAAAGGTAGGCGGCATAAGGGCCTGTTTTTTTCGTCTAAATACAGTGTGATGGCGACGGAATGTTTGCTGTACCTGTTGGTAACTGCAAAAGTGAAACTCTGCTGTCAGTGATAAAGCAATTTATCCTGTCTGGAACTACTCCAGTATTTGACCTTTTATACGCATACGTATACAATCGAGAAAGTGCCGTGAGAAATATGTCGTAATTCGCCTCTTTTCGGGGAGAACATATTTAGGTCTGATACTTCTGCGAATACTTATTTAAGCACGCATATTCTTATCATATTGTACTTTTGCCGATCTTTATCTTCATCCATCTCGTCTGCTGACAAATTAAAATTTCTACTTCATTGCCCCATATATTTGAAAAAGTCAGTTCGCAAACACTTTTTTCGCTGTAATTTCGGAAGGATATTTTTCAATGCCATGACATTTTTGCACATCTTAAGATGTTGAGGTGTATTTTATTGCAATTTATATTACCACTAATAGAAGCTGAAGCTACAGCTGTGAGAATCCATATATCTAGAATGGAACATTAATTGCCTGATGTCTTGACGCTGGTTCCGAATGCAGCATTCCGATCTATTTCAGGAATTAATCAAGGCAATTCAGTTAACAGAATAAAAGTAATACTCCAAGAACATTTTAATTAACCATTCAGCAGCAAATAATGAACTATCGGTGCAATAAATGTCTTCAGTCGAATTTCTGTTCTGCACGTCATGTATCAAATTGTTATTGATTTCAAGTTTTAAATATATACTATTTGAAAATAACCCCTGTAAGACGTAATATTTCTTTTTGTCCAATGTTTTCTTTGTCTTGTTTAAGCGGCCGATGTATTTTCTTTGCCGAGTGATAAAGTTTGGGCGGAGGCGTTATGTAAACAAAGCGCAGTGATACGCAGAACTACTTGTAGAACGGATTACCAGAAGTCCACATTTGTTGATTTTTTTGGCATTTTCCTTTAAAGCCTTTGGAGTTGTTTTAGGACTCTGTGAAAGTTCTAAATCATTAAACAAATATTGTTCACTTGCATTCAGAGCAGACGACAATTACGCAAAAACATCATGTAAAATGATTTGAGTGCCTTCATCATCATTGTCAACTAGTAGCAATCCACTGCTGGATGAAGATCTCTCCAAGTTTCTTCCACAATGTTCTGTCTTGCGCCAGTCTCCTCAGACAGCAGTTTAGTCCCCATGCAGCACAAAACGTTTCAGATATGTATCAGTAATGTTACAATCTCTCATTTTCGTTACACTTTCAGAGATATCTTACAATTACGTTTCAGCAACATCTTTTTTGGAACATAACTCTTTGTACATAACGGTTATGTTAAAAATAGCATTTACCGATACTATACCGTTATAGTTTCCATTGTACATAATTGTTACCTTGATGTTACATTCCAGCGATATTTAAGATTTTTGATTTGTCAACGGCGTGGATGTGCATAAGCATTTATGCCATTTCATCGAAGCACTTTCGTAGTCGTTCCATGTGCTACTGGGATATTCTTTGGTGATACTGTCGTACTCGAGTTAGCTGGGTGTAGGAGAACCGGGCACCGAAGAAATGGCCACAAAAATTTTAAGGGGCCGTATAAAAATTGCGTTTTTGACCGCTTCGTGTCCACGACTCCCGGAGGTTGGTTATGTGAGTCACATAAAGTTTCCTTAATTTCGTCTTTTCTTAATTGCGATAATTAATGTAATTCTTTATGAAAAAATGTTTGTGATCTACAACTCAACAAAAGATTTCAGGGTTTACAAATTACAAGTCTGCAAATTATCTGAGGACATGTGCTGACTCAGGAAAACTGTCAAGATGATGAAACCGTTGTATGAGCGGCAGGTGGGTAATACCAAAAGTGTAAAAGATAAAGGATTCTGGTCCGATCGGGATATTTTCAGCATTTAAATGCTACAAGTCAACAAATTATCTGAGGACACGTGCTGCCTCAAAAAACCCGTTAACACCAAAAATATAAAATACAAAGAATTTCTGGTACGATCGGGAGATTTTCAGCATTTTCAAGCTATAACGCGACACGTTATCTCAGGGCATGTGCCTACTGTCGGAAGGCGGGAGGGGTAACACCAAAAAGTGTATAATATAAATAATTTCTGGTCCGATCGGGAGATTTCCAGCATTTAGAACCTACAAGCCAACAAATTATCTGAGTGCTTGTGTGGCCTCGGGAAACATGTCGGGGGGGGGGGGTACCACGAAAAGTATAAAATATAAGGAATTTCAGGTCCGATCGGGATATTTTCAGCATTTACAATCTACATCGCAACAAACTCTGTGAGGGTACGTGCTGACTCAGGAAACCTCTCGGGGGGGGGTTACCTAAACTATAAAGTTCAGTATTACTGGTTGTAAAGGCTGAAAATCTCCCGATAGGACCAGAAATTCTTTATATTCTACACTTTTGGTACCCCCCCCCGCCGCTCCGACAGGTTTCCTGGGTTTGCTCATACCAGCAGAGAATTTGCTTAACTGTAATTTATAAACCTTGTAAAATATCGTAAATAAAAAAATACGAAATTACGGAAATGTTATGTGTGTCAGATTACCAATCTCGGGAGACGTAGCCACGGAGCAGTCCAGAACGCAATTTTTATCGGCCCCGTAAAATTTTTGTAGGCAGTTCTCTGATGGCCACTTCTCCGGTGGTCAGTTCTTCGGTGGCCAGTTCACCGCTTTGTCTTTGGCCCGAAAACCATGAAAATGTTTAAATTTCTTACTGAAAATGAAATATTAATTTTTTTATGAACAATAGTTGCTCAAGTAGCGGGGAGTAGAGCCGCACGAAATGTTATTATGCAGAACAATTTGATGGCACTAACATTCCAATGTGTCCAGTTCTCTGGTGGCCACTTCTCCGTACGCGGAGTTAGCTAGTCAGCGTACACTAGTGTCCGTCCTTAAGTTTTGCACGCCAGTGTATAATATCTTAGTACGTTTGTTGGTTTTGAATCAGAAAAAAAGTCTCAATAAAAGTACCTTTTTGTTTGTAAAGGTAGAAACAGAAATAATGTTGATATATTGAGAAGTCTAACGACTACGCAAATTTTCAAAAAAAAAATAGAGTAAGATATGCATTAAAAGGTACATTTCGTCAATTCATCATGAAGAAATTGAAGTCATCCTACAGAAATATAAAATTATCTATGGAAAAAATAATGCATTTCTATTAAACAACTTATTCGCAAAACACTGGCCTTTTCGTTAGTTCCTACAGAACGCTGTAATCGCGAGGCGTCCGATGGTCGAGTGGGATAATGCATCTGACTAGAAACACGCTGGACAGGGTTTCGAACCTGGCGTGACTTCGAGGATTTGTATTTCCTAGGAAAGAAACTTTCCCTAGCGTCGTGACGTCAAACCGTAAAATTTCCTGATGAAGAAAAACCAAAAGGCGTACCAAAGATATCGGTGAGACCATGTGGGGAGGTAAACAAAAATTGGCGAGCAAAACATGTTCGGTAGAACCACGTGGCACACAAAATGTTATGGTTGAACACAAAGAGAAAATGGCGGACAAAAGATGGTTGGGAAGATCACGTGGAAAAAAATGGCTGCGACTGGCGCCATGACTGGCCAGGAATCGACCACATGCGTCGTTGAGGCAGCACGTGGACGGGTTCCTTTTCACAGTAACCCTCTATTATCACGTAACAGTAATGTAACGAAGTTACAAATATCTTTTAAACACGTAACAGTAACATGAAGTTGGTATCTTGAAGTTAAAAAGACCTTTCACTGTAACGTATCCGTTATGTTTCAAAGTTATGTAACGCTTGCGGACATTTTGACGTAACCATAAGGTTTCTGAAACATTACTGTTACATTGCGCAACGTATGTGAACAGCCTCAATGTTTCAGTGTTACGTACATGTAACATAAACTGAAGAGCAATTGAACTAGAGATACCTGTCTAGTAACGTGTAGCATCACCTTTCGCCTTAATGACGGCGCCGATTCGTCTCGGCATGGATTCTACAAGACACCGGAAGCGTTGGGTAGCCATACGGATCCACGACCCCTGAACTAGCTCCCTCAGTTGACGAAGATTTGATGGAGGGTGGTCAGAGCCTAGAACATCTCTCTCGATTGTATCCCAGATGTGCTCGATGGGATTGATATTAGGTGACCTAGCTGGCCAAGGAAGCAAAGTCACTTCGGTGGAGTGTTCATCCAACCATTCGGATACAATTCGGGAGCGATGGCACGGTGCATTGTCTTGTTGCAGGATGAGGTCTCCAGTGAGATGTTGAACACGCACAAACGGGAGCAAATGGTCGTCCAGGATATCCCGGGAAAGTTGACCTGTGAGGGACGATGTCACACATACCAGGAGTCCCATTTCAGTTCACGTAAACAGTCCCCACACGAAAATGCCACCCCCACCAGCTTGAAGGGTACCCTGCTGGCAAGAAGGATCCATCGCTTCATGTGTTTTGCGCCGTACTAGTATCCTGCCATCCGCATGTACCAACATGAATCTCGACTCATCAGTCCAGGCAACATTTTCTACATGTCTAGGGTCCATTGGCGATGTTCCCGTGCCCATGCTGATCTTTGCACCCTGTGATGTGCGGTCAGCAGCGGTACACTCGTGAGACGATGGCTTCTGCACCCCATAGCGAGGAGATGGTTATGGATGGTGTGGCTGCTTACACGTCTTTGTGAACCAGCGTTAAATTGCCGAGTGATTTCTTTCAGTGTGGCCCGTTTATCCGCTGTTACAATGCGAGCTAGCCGACGATGACCCCGCTCATATACAGGCTGTTGTCCACGGCAGTTGGGCCTTGCAGGGAAGGTTTTACCGGATTCGATGTATTCACGGTGCACCCGTGACACAGTGGCTCGTGAAAATCCCAGTGCCTGCACGACTTCCGAGATGGAGTGTCCCATTTTTCGTGCCTCGAAAATTTGCCCAGGATCAAATGCCCTTAGATCCTTTGTCTTACCCATACTGCGTCCGACTCTTACTGATTCCCCTCGCATCACTCTCTATATTGCCGGATCGCTGCATACGTCATGTCGTTTCCGTTTATAGGGCCACCCACAGCGCCACATTTGCATAACGCCACTCCGTAATGACGAGATTTCATGTTGGTCCTTAAGTTTGAGACAGGTACAATGTTGATGCTCGCGTGCCCATTGTAGGCTCTTTCGGCGGTGAACCTAGTTTATCATGAGAATTCGGAGATGCTTGCAGCTACGCAGCTCCGTTTTCAGTAGTGTTCGATATACTGTGTGCTGTAATACATTGCGTCCGTCACCAGCATTCATATTACCGGCGAGATACACAGGATAACCTTCACTCACCTCTAGGATCGAGAAGCCATGACTCCCCATACCTCCCCAGAGGTTCGTGGTTTCTCTCCTCGGACCACTTTTTAACTTTTTCTACTTTATATTACATGATCAGGCATCGTAGATATGGAGTATTAACAACAAAATTCTGTCCACTACCGGCATTTCAATATCATGATTGTTGGTCAATTTTTAGTAAAATCAGTCGGTGTGTTTTCCTGAGACATACATACAGTAAAATCAGCCAGGGATATTTTGTATTAAGATAGAAATTTATTGCATTCTGATATGTCGGTATTTACATTTCAAGATCTGAAATCTTGCAGACGTTACACATTTTGCCCTCTTTTCATGTGAGTGTCTGACGCTCGACGCTCTACCATTCAACCGAGTTGGATCTCGGTTGAAGTCCCGGATTAGGTATGATAGGTGCATTTGTCCTTCGCCACTGGCTCTCTCCCCTTCCTAGAACCAGTGGCCCTGAATTATGAATAGGTGACTATTTATTGCCTTACGAGTTGCCCTTCCCAGAGAGTCATGGACGCTACAAGGTATCTAAAGGTATCTTGCCGTATCTGGTACCATCACGTTATTATAATACCAGCAGATCCATTAAATCTTTTACGTTGCGTCGTTGAGCCGCCGTAGATCGGATTTGCTTTTTGAACACAAGCCACAGATGCCGACTGGATTGCTATCTTGGGAATTTGGGTGCCCAGGCAATATCTGGAGGTCTTCCTCGAGTTTGCCCAATATCCTATGGCAAACCTGACAAATATAAAACAGCACGCAGACGCAATGGATCGTATGATCTTTGCTGCAAGTGAAAATCAGCTTCCTCCTTTCTTTCACCCCCGGTTATCAAAAGTGCCAACAGATACAGCACTCTGCATCTGATGCACCCCTTCCCCCAACTTGACCACTACTCATGTGCATATCCTCTGTCTTGGGTGTTTGTAAGCAAGAACAGTATCAGTCTGCGTTACATTGCACTCCTGCTGTTTCCTTTCTGTCAAGCAATTACCTTCGCACTGATCCCCACCCACGCACACACCCACACCACACAAGCAGTGGGGACCGTGAAGGGGGTATCGAGAGGTATGGATTTATTACCCCACTGCCTGTTTACGTAATGTTCCCCTCGAGTTTCCCCGATTGTCAGTTTGTTGTCTCTGTTTAGTGAAATGCTTCCCCTTACCACTCCCCTCTTCAAGTTATACTCAGACTGTGGCGTGTCCAAGGGGGTCAGGGTGTTAACATCCCCCAAAATTTTTCGGAACCTTTCGATATTTCAAAAACGCGATTCTAACAGGCAAAATTTTGTTAGTATTTGAAATTGTTTTTATATCTGATGGCAACAATTGAACGTGTTTCCCCATGAAGACGAGGAAGCTGCATGCTGCCAAGGTCGAAGATGTCCTATCGCAATGAAAATCCACTACATAGGTATACTAAAAGTTTCTGTGGCAACGAGGCAATGCCACATTTGACTACCATGACTTATTTAAGATTTAATTTAAAACACGCTGAAAAGCAATGAGTTTTGAATAATATACGGAATCACACCAAAACAAAGCGAACGCTGTATCATGAAGACAGAAAACCCAGAAGACGATTACAAGAGATTTATTTATGTACCATTTTTAGGCTTGTTTAGTAGTGCTTTCGAAAATTGAATTCTCGCACACAAATCGGTCTTATGAGGATCCCAGGCCCTTTTCCCAACACATCCCAATGTTCCACCTTCTTCTCAAGATAATGATAGCTTTAAAACTTTTAGTTGAATTTCATATAGGTGACTTGAATGACTCGTAAGAAGAACTGATCGCAGAATTGAAACTGTGGTACCGTAGGATCAACCGCAAGGAAAAGGAGCACTGGCCAAAAGATGCATTAAGTGCTTTCAAACTGCGCTACTGTGCTACAGTGAGGTGTTACCCAATATAAAAAAACTGTTTCACATACTAGATACTCAACAAGAGACAACGTTAAAAAATAAGCTTTCGCTTTCAACCCTGCGTGTCTTAAAATCAATTCTACGTAATACCATATTTCGAACTGAGACTCAGTGGGCTAGTATTACTTCACAGCATTCGTCGAGAATACACACCGAAAGCTGAAGAAGTTTTAGATGAACGAGCAAAAAAAAAAGTGAGAAAAGAGAAACACGATCAGGGTTATCAAACACGATCAGTCTTATTGTACAATAAGACTAAAAAGCGTCAGAGATTTTTAGTCTTATTGTACAATAAAAAAAGTGTCATTATACAAATAAAGAATGTTTCAGTGGAAGGTAAATTTTTATTTCGTTCTAGAATTACTTGTATCTTTTTTAATCATTTAGCAGTAAGTAGTGTGGTATACTTGTTTTCTGCACAGATAAATATCAAAATACACGTGGTCAACCATTATGTGGTGATCAGAATATAGGAAATAAGAATACTGATAATAATTTTCGGCAATATTTATTTGAACATTTTAGCGCAGATGCTGCATGCATCTTAAAGATGCAGTCATAACACATTTAGTTGTGTAGAAAAAAAAATCGTACCCCCTACCGAAAAAAATTTCTGGGCATGCCACTGTTCCCAGATAGACCGAATCAGCTGAATGTGCGAGGCTTTTGAATAACTTCTCATATCAAACGTAAAAAAAAGCTGTATCCTAAAGTAGCTGTGACTTTTGAAAAAAAAATTTTTTTGGTTGTAATTTTGTCAATAAACTGTTGAGCAAGCCAAATTGGATTCTTCCCTCTAAACGCCAGGGACTATTTTTTTCGTAGCGGAAGTAGCTGTTCCATAACTTAATCAGTGATTATAATGGTTAACAGTCTTAGGCTAACTTGGGGTACAGTCCTACACCTTTGGTGTAAGAGGGAGAAGAAAGCCCACAGCACATAGTAAAACTCACTGGCAAGCGTTTTAGTTAAGGCATTCATCTCTTTATGGGCCCACTAGAGTTCACATCTGAAAATACGATAAATCCGCAAGATGGCCGAATTCCTCCTCCATCTGACCACCCTGTCATCAACTTTTTATTAAACAACAGCAAAAAAAGCTATTTAAAACAAACAAACAAAAGTCTGATATTTTTATACTGAAAGAGAAAATGCCTGGTACGGCTTTAGCCAAATCTGCCGTATGAGCTCCTTCTCCTATGTCCGTTAGCAAAACTGAAGGATCGGATGACATATTAAGATGTCAGGAGTTGAGTTTTCAACTTCTTCTCCTGAGGTAACACGATACAAACCAATCATCGTATTCACCACAGTGAAATGCAAGAATCTGCAGCGAATACCTCCCCAAACAAGTCCTTCATATAAGACGTACTTAGGTTATTAATTACTTTCAGCTTTTTGTGAGAAAAAGTAATTATGTTCACACAAGACACAAATTTTGTCAAACATGGCTACGGGTGGCCGAGTGGGAAATGTTCGTGACTGCCACGGAAAGGGTCTCAGGTTCGTTCCACTAAATATCCGCCGTGCGTCGGACCCCGGGTACTGGCCCCCTGGTAATAAATAAAAGCGTCTTCCTCCCCCTTTCTACTTCGCTTCCGTGTCACTTTCCTATGGGGCGCTCTAGCCGAAATCTCCTAGTTTCCTATTTCTAAAGGTTGTTTAAGACCTGGGGTCAGACACTCACTTCCTAAAATCCTCTACATATGATCATGATTTTGTCAAACATTAAAAGTCAAGCGTATATATCTCAGACGTTTGCGAAGGCGGAATTCGAAGCGGGCAAGATTCCAGAATTTCTGTTTGGGAGAGATCTAGAAAAACTGTATATATATATATGTGTGTGTGCAATGCATTGTTTTTCTAATGCCATGAAAATATTGAGAATAAAATAACTCTTTTTTCACGCCTTTGCTTAAAATTTTACAAAACGATTTCTTGCGCGTTGATACCTTGGGCACTAAAACAGGTGCTTCCTATGGTATCTCAGACGGTTGCAAAAGCGGAATTCGAAGCCGGCATATGTCCAAGATTTCTGTTTGGGAGTGATCTAGAAAAACTGCATATATGTATGTGTGTGCAATACATCGTTTTCTAATTCCATGAACACATTGAGGGAAAAATAACTTCACGCCTTAGCTTAAAATTTTACAGAACTATTTCTTACGTGTTGGTCCCTTGGACACTAAAACAGGTGCTTCGAATATTAGTGCGTCGAATAAGCAAAGACATTGCTCCTTCCACGTTTTACTAACACACAGTAACCGAAAAATTGTTATTCGGCCACTGCTGGGAAATCAAAGCACATATTTCTCGATATCTAGCCGAGCGCGTTAGCATTACACCAGGGTGACCAATAATGCACGGCGCTATGTGTGTCTTTCTGTCAGCTTCTGACATCATAAATCCGTAAGATCGGCTTAGCTACTGAGACGTCTCCATCTGGTGGGCATTAACGGCACTAGCTATACAATAGTTATAGCATTTTTTTTAAAATATACTTTATTGGCAAAAATATAAGGGGATACAGGTGTACCACATATGGCAAAATAAACAACAAAACAGTGAGCGATACTGACGAAAAATTACAGGTGAATGTGATACGACAGTCAACTAAGGATGACAAAATATTAAAATCACTAGTAACATGCTTGAAGAAGAAGATGCACAAACAATAATAATGATTAGGATATTACAGCATGCGATGACGTGCACAGTGAGAGCACAGCACAAAACAACAGGTAAATATATTTACAAGAATATGGCTGTACAACGCAGTACACAAAAAGAAGGGAACATGTAGAACACAACAAAAGCATTTACTATGATAAAGGTACAGAACTGAACACTATGTGACAAAAATATGATAAGTATTATAGAACATAGTGGAAACTTGGGCAAACTCCCTAAGTGAAACACAAGGATACACAAATTACAAACAGCAAGCCGTGCAGTATTGCATCGGTCCAAAAAAAACGATGTCATTGGACGAGCAAGAAATACATGACGTCAAAGAATGTGAAAAAATGCAAGACAATAATAAGGTATAAATTAAACGATACTACACAATGCAGCAAGAAAAAACAGAAAGAGCAAAGTCTCGCAGGGCAATACCTCTCGTATTGCTCCTAGAGAACATATACACGGTGCAAAACTCAATGGAGACAGTGTGATGCAAAAACACAAGACCAGAAGCACTAGTATCAGACAGAGAAAACGAATCAAACACAAAATTTTAGGAAAGGTTCAGGTATCATAGCAGACACATGAGTGAAGTACAGGTAGTAAGGACAGGTGCGACGAAGAAACAAATACAGCACGGTACATGCACACAAAGTACACAAAAATTGCAGAAAACCCCAACAATACAAATCATAAGCAGTTACATGACAAACACTTAGCAGACGTTGTGACGAAGCACCAGGAAGAGAGAACACAAAATCTCAACTGATGCATTCAGATCTTTGAAGCTGGGAAAAAAACCGAAAAAAAATCAGAAAGAAAGATGAATGGAAGATCCAGTGATTTCGAACCAACCGGTCGCCTGCGCCCAGGTAGACCGGAAAGAGGCTTCAGATTCAGGGGTGGAAGCAGCGAAGTTCTTCAGGCTTAGTGATTCCTAAAAATTAACCGTAAGGCCGCTCCAGCAGAGATAATACTAGGTGTGGTAGCAGGAGAGCGGAGAGATTGATGATAAAGAAAAATGACATGTTTGATGAGTACGAAGAGATAGGCACAGGCATCCGGCAAAATAGCCGGGGGATGTTTAGTAAGCAGTAACCACTCGTACGCTTGAAAAGGGATGTCTCTGGAGCAAATGGTGCCAACAAGACGAAAGGCAGTATTGAGAAGTGGAAGGAAAACGGGACAGTGACAGTAGACATGAGGAACATCTCCTTCAACACCACAAAAGCAGCAGAGAGAAGCAGAAGAAATATACATATGAAAGAGAAAAGAAGGAACAGGAAGTCGGCGGTGAAGAAACCGCTATTAGATGTTTCTCTCTAACGGGGTAGAAAGGAGAGAGAAAGAGGCAGACCAGATTGGCAGCAAAAGAGAAGGAGAAGCATCAGGAAGACCGTGCGGAGAAGTGAGGGGCGCACGGAGCAGCGCATAGATAGAAGCAGTAGAAAAAGAAGAAATGTGAGCAACAGAGTCCCTAAAGGGAAGGAAGAAAGGAAGAGATAGGCTCGGTCCAGAGACAGAAACAAGGCCAGTGTCAGAAACCAGAAGTGGAAAGAGGGTACAGAGAGCGGAGCGAAGAAGGTCATACTCCTCTTCCAAGGTGGAAGAAGGGTCAGGGAAAAGAGAAGAGAGGGGTTTCCAGGTCAAATCGGGAGTTACAAAAGCTTCGACAGTGAGAATTCCTGAGCGGAACCAAGGGGGGAAAAGAAAGTATGGTTGATCGGGTGGAGGAATTTGAGTGGAAAAGAAAAGAGGCTCTGCGAGCAGGTCCAGGGTGGTAGAGGGAGGAGCGCGGAGTAGCGGGAGAGAATGAAATACCGCTAGAGCGTCGATAAGAAGTGGTAGGAGGCGTTTAGAAGTAAAAGGAGGTGAATCCATCCTACGATACGAAGAAGGAGGAAAGTGAAGAATGGATCATGAAGAGAAATAAGAGTATTCAGGGTAGAAGAAAGGGCAGGGGAGGGCGAAAGGAGAAGACGAATGAAGGAGACGATTCGGTGAGCTCGATAATATGTTCCGACATACGGGAAATGAAGACCACTAAATGATGTTGGCAGAGAAAGCGTGGCAGCAGAAATCCAATGTCTAGATGACCATATCACTGAAGTGAAAATACTATTGATGGCAGGGAAATGATGCGATTTAAACATACAGGAATCCCAGGGATAGAAGCATTGTGAGAGAAGATATCGATGAACAATGTGAGCACGTTGAAAGTAAGGGGGAAAGAAAAACGTAAATCGCCAAAAACCAGCCGTGCGATGCAGTCGGGGAGGAGAATTGCCACGTGACGGTGCTTGCGGTAAAGGAGTGTCCAAAATGAGTTCCAAGAAATTTGTGGGTCGAGGAGGACCACACTGCTCCCCACGGTGAGTCAGTGCGGCCCCTCCAAGAACCACACCATAGGCCAGCACTCTTCTGAATATTGAGGGCAGCACCAGAGAGAGCAGCATAATTTTCATAAGTGGCAAGAAGAGTATCAAATTGGTCATCGCGGCGAAGACAAGAGGTAACATCATCTGCATGAGCAGAGACAAGAAAACGTTGGTGCCGAGTACTAGAAACAATCGGTCCTACCGCAGGTAAGAGAGACGCTCGACTTGCAATCAAAAAGTGCTCAAAGGCGAGAGCAAAGAGTTGTCCTGATAATGGACAACCTTGTCTGATGCCAGATCGAAAAGGAATCGGGGCCGTCAAAAATGTGGCCGTCCGAACGTGCAAATGGGCGCGCCGGTAAAGGCTAAGAATGAGAGATACAAAAGCGGGGGAAAATCAAAGTGAGTTAATACGGCAGAAAGGTAAGTGTGAGAAACTTTATCAAAAGCAGATTTCTGGTCAAGATTAAACAAAGCTAGTGGTTCGGAATGCTTCAGTGCAAGAAAGGAAAGGTTATGAAGAAAGGAGATATTGTTAGAAATAGAACGACCAGGCATGGTATATGTCTGGTCGGGGGATACGAGGAACGGAAGAACAGAATTTTGGCGGCGAGAAAGGAGTTTAGTGAAGAATTTGTAATCCAGGTTGAGAATGGAGATGCGGCTCCAATTCGACAAGTCCAGAAGGTCACCCTTCTTCGGCAGGAGGATGACATGTGCAACTGTATATTTCGACGGAAGCGCAGGAGAAGAAAGAGCACACGAAAAAGTGGCAGAGAGAAAAGGCAGGAGTAACGGAAGAAAGGCCCGATAGAACGACAGCGGGAGGCCATCAGGTCCCGGGGAAGAGTAAAGATTGAGGGAGGCAAACGCCTCCCTCATTACAGGCAAATAAAAATCAGCAATGAGTGGGGCGCAGAGAAAAGATGGGACCTGAGGGAGAAAGAAAGAAAAGAGGTGGAAGAAAAAGAAGAACCATGCGCAACCGCTAGGAACTTCTCCTGAAAGAAGTGACGAACATGAGAGCAGATGAGAGTTGTGTTGCTAGTAACAGTGCCTTCAGGCAAACGGAGATGTCTGATGGACGTTGACGTGCATCGCATGGATTCCATCTTCGAAAGGACTCCGAAAGAATGCGTCGATGGTGAAATGCGTAGGAGCCGAAGACGACGAACTGCTTGCTGAGCAAACGGTTCGAGACAGGCATGAAGGTCATCACGGACGGAGGCATAGTGCGGGTCAGACATGGGCGTCACGGAGAGGAGTTCGCGTAGGTTACTCACCTCCATCAAGCGAGTGGTGGAAATAGCAAAGGAGAGTTAACGAACGAGCAAGAGAAGATCCCGTTTGACATCAAGCCACAAACGCAACGCGCTTGGGGTCGTTGTGAGCCGCAGCTTCTGATTGGAAAGGAACTTCTCAACTTCCTGACAAAAGGAACGGTCTTGCAGGAGAGTGTCATCAAATGTCCAATGACGGCGCGTAGATGAAAGTGCTGGAGAGAAAAATATTGATAGTGAAACGGCAGAATGATCAGAAGAAACAGTAGGTGAATGTCGAGCAGCAGTGATAGCAGGGAGTAAGGAAGCAGAAACATATATTCGGTCCAACCGCGCAGCAGTAGAACCGAACGTCGGCAGATTACACCACGTAAAGGAAATGGAATCAGGATTTAGCCGTCTGAAGGAATCGACAAGGTGATAAACATCAAGGAGCTGAGTCAGCTGTGAAACTAAATTCATGCGGTATTCGCCATATGACGAATTTCTGTCAAGAGAAGGCTGCAGCGTGCAGTTAAATTCCCCCCTTCCCCCCAAAACGAAAAAGTCCCGGGAGGAATCGCTGCAATCGCTGCATGAATATTACGGAAAAGAGGAGCAACATATATTTCATCAGTGGGGATATATACATCAAAGATGTGAAAAATGACATTATGCACACAAAAGGTAAAACATTGAAGGAAACCAAGGTGTAAGTTTGTCACAGATATAGAGGTAATCTGAGTCAAAAAACGCTGGTTCACACCTATAGCTATACCATCATACCGCGAAAGGCGATACGAGTGGTAAAAGGTGTACGGCCAGCGTCTCCACAGGTGAGTGGGAGTGTTACCACAGCAGTGAGTTTCCTGGAGAAGGAGAACATCTCCACCAGCGGCAGAAATGTCTTCATAAACGAGGGAGTTCAACACTTGTTTCGCGAACCCCCGACAAATCAAGGAAGTCACAGTGAAAGTGTCAAGTCTCTAGTGGCAGCGACAATCTTCTCCAAATGGGAACGGAAGTTGTTGTAGCGCCGTTGGATGCTTTTCTGAGTGGCAGCATCATCGGCATATGGACTCTTGATATTATTGTAAAGAGTTAACAGTTGTGCCAGTTGATTCTCAACCGCTGGGTAGCGACCTTCAAATTGGGTGACATAGGTGGGTAAATTAGAAAGAAGAGTCTTGGCACAAGCAAAGTAGTGCAATTCGTCATAAAGGAAAAGGAGTGTCCGGAAACACATTCATGTGTAGGCGTGCGGGAAAATCCTCAAGAGGCAGGAGGTAGATGACTGGTTTGGAAGACTTGACAGGGCGACACGAAGCAGGTGATCCAGCAGGCATAGTCGCAGAGGTTGGAGTAGAGTGGCCAGGTGATCGCCGTCGTTTCGAAGAGCCGCGAGAGGGTTTGGCATCGCTTTTGTCAGGACGGGTCCGGAGGTAGCCCTCCGTCCCATCACTCATCGCTTGGTCACTGACGCTTTGATAGGCTGTGTCATCAGCGGTCGAGGTCTCGGTATCAGACTGGTCAGTCGCAACGGACTCAGCAACTGCTGTAGGGTCCGCAGGAACACGAAAATATGTTGAAGATTTTAAAACTGGGTAGTGTTCCTCGGAGAGAGAAGGTGGGACAACAATTGGCGCAGAGGTTGCCACTGAAGCTAGGTTGTTTGCAGGAACCACCGTTGGTGACGGAGCGTTACTAGGATCTTGATGAGAAGGCGTCGGTGAGGCTGGCGAAACAGACTTTGGTGGAGCAACTGGACACTGCTTATAGTAGTGACCAACCTGGTGACATTGACTACAGTGGAATTCCGTCAGGAAGTTTATTTGCTTGACTTGATCCTCGCACCGAACAGTGAAGTGTGTTGAAAGCCGTTCGATTCCTTCTTGTGATGGAAATATGACCCTCGCAACATGGCGGGCCCCTTGGATCGACGCATGTCGTGGATCACGTAATGGGTCGTTTCGTGCAGCAAGATGCGTTTGTATGCTTCCAACTACCCGACCAACCGAATATAAGACAGCATACAGCATGAGATCTGTCACTTCCAACGGGAACGGGTAGAAAGAAACGTTAATGGGTCTTTGGCCCACCGGTTCTGCAGAAAGATGTCTATCACCAATTGTGAGGCCAGATGTGAGGAGAGATTTCGCCATTTCAGCAGTAGCCAGATAAACGACCACAAGTCGTCCTCTTCGATACATTTGCGGAATAGATTAAGATGGGAACCGCTGTGCAATGGCATCTGCATATATTTGTAAAGAAGTGTCCGGAAGGGCTTCGAAATGGACGCCTTTCGCAAGATTCTCAGTAAAAGCTGTGCCAGCTGGAGAGTTGGCTGGGATATTAAGCACGATATTATTGCCAGCTTGGGAAATGAAAGATTTCAGCTTTTCAGCGCCAACATAATTATTCTTGGATCTTGGATGAGAGACGTTTAAGGCTGCAACAGAAGAAAACGAAGGTAATGACACTTTGAACTCGGCAGCGCTGGAAGAGGCTGCATTTCCAGTAATGTCCATTACGTCATCACCAATAACGGAAGCCGGGAGTTGTGACGTAGCTGAGGAAGGCAAATTGGCACCGCCACGAGCGGACGCTTGCGTGGCAACGCCCCCGTCTGGGGCATCAGAAAAGGATGAGAGATTAGGGCTATCACCATCCCTACCGGAAGTCGCCATCTTTAACGGCGGCGCCCAGTAGCGAGCTTGGCCAGCTCGACCAAACGTAAACAAAATGAATAACAACAAAATAGGCACTCACCGCGCTCGAAACGAAACAAAATGAAAGACGATACCCTTATACTTAAGGTGAACATGAAATTAAGGAGCGAAGAGTCCAATAACACACCAAAATCACACGAAAATTGCAGAGCAACAGCACGGTGCTAAGCGGGTAAATCCAAAGGGCGAGATTCAAAGTGAAAATCCTCCAAATACGTTTGTGTCAGTGAATAAACAAAGCGTTGTTCATTCACTGACACCACGTGTTTGGAGGATTTTCACTTTAGTAGTGCGTCACCAAAAATGTCTTGCCTCCCCATATAGATTCTATGGTCTCCCTCATCCTGGATGACTTCTCCTGTCATAACATGCAGATATGCACCACTAATTGCTCACATAAATCATTAATTCGTCTCCAAAATCGCGCGGGTGGGGATACTAAAAATATACTTGGACACTGAAAAAAAACTACAACACAGAACCTCAGTAAGATTTTAAAAAAAATAACTGTTAAAGCACGATTTTTACCATAACATTCAGTAGTTGAAAAGCTGGCCCGTTGAATTACTTTTCATCTTTCACCCCGTCTCATTATGCTTCATTTTCTTCGTATCCGAACCCAGCCCGATCAGCGCAGACCCCTACATCAAATTATAAATGTTTGCATCAATTTAATAAGTGGAAATGATGTTCGAAGGCAACATTCATCATTTATCAGAATGACGGTCTTAGTGACTTATCAACAACACCATAATCCAGAAGGAGACGAGAAAAGATCTGCTAGGTAGGCATTTGTTACATCACAGGCACCAAAATTTATATAAGATATTTCATCAAGCTACTTGATCGCCGACGACAGTGAGACGAAAGCGAGAGAATGGACCTATTTTTTGACGTAGAACTGCGTCTTTCTCCACGTTGAATAGGGGGTAACATGGGGAGCAGGGTGCAACGAAACATGTCACACTTTGAAAGCTTATATCTACGAAATTAATAATCGTAGAGTAATAGATAATACATCCTTAAAAAGTTTATAGAGTCCCATTTATAACAACACAAGTTTCAACCCTCCAGCCCTTAACCCTTTGAAACATAGCGTTATAAAGTTAAGCCAAATGTTGCCTGATTTTGTTTCGCCGCACGCCATTTTAAGGTTGATAACTCATGAACAGATAATGATAGCGATGACCTCAGCCCCGCATTCCGTAGCTGATGGTCAGAGCTAACGGACATATGTGACATACCGAAATAAAAAGGAATTAATATGTATTTATTTTTGAGATAATAAAAATTGGTGAAACAAATTTAGAAATGCCGCAAAAATCCAGCGAAAATTACTATAAGAACCGCCGAATGTTAAAAAAACCGCTAGAGGAGAACGAGAGGAATCCCAGAAAACCCGCTAAGTCATCAACCGAAAGGTCACGGGAATGTAGGGAGTCTTAAAATCCCGCTTGCCAAGATGCGTCTCACCCGAGTTCGACTCTAGAGCCTGTGACGCGCCTGCAGCGCAGGACGCACATGTGATAAATGCAGACAGCAGTGAGAGCACATGGGCGAATAGCTCAGTTAGGAGAGCGACTTACTCCAGCTTGAGGGGACCCAGTTTTGATGACCGCCGCGGAAAAACGTGCTCGTTATATTGGCGCCCAAACTTCCAAGATGACCCGGCTGTTAGATTTCTAGCAATGATGGGATGTTCTTTCCACACAGCGAGACAGGAAAAATAAGAATTCCTTCTTTGGCGCTTCGAAAAAATAAATGTGTGTGATGTTACGTTCCACACACCAAATTGTCTGGGATTTCTCAAGTGCACGTTCTTCGTGTGATGACTTTCTACAACGACACATGGTCCCGGCTGATCCGTGGGCCATGACCGCGGCCCTCTTAAATCCAAACCGAAAGCAAATAACATACCCTTCCTCCTCTGATGAGATCAAGGTTCAACTTTTGCTGCTATGAGAAGGAACACAAGAACGCTGTCCCAGTTCTCTCGAAATTCTAACATACCGGATTGCGTACAAAAGAATCGAAAAACCGTGTATTGAGTGATGAAAGTAGATGATCTGCTTTGGGGGAACGTAGTGTTCAGTTTTTGACGTCTGGGCGATTTTACACAAGCACATATGCACGCACATTTTATACTTCTGTGTGTCTATGAATAAAAAGTAAACCCTTATTAGGGTTATATCGCAAATTGAAATTTCCCGTAAATATGTCTCTATCACAAACTCAGGTTACACGTCAGCAGGAGTTTCGCTTTTCTTTAATTGCGTACCTGAAAAACAGTGAAAATATTTGTAATTTATTAATAGTTTTCCTACCTAAATGTACATAGTAATTGTTCAGGTCCTCGTCATAATGCGGCATCAAAACGAAAATAACTACACACCCCGGTTGTGAAAACAGGAATTTGTTGGTAATCGAACCCGCGTCTCCTCGATCCAGAGTGAGTTGCTCAAATCAAATAAGCTTCACTGACGGTAGGCAGCGCTGCAGATTTGTCGTCTTGACATGTGCGTCACCTCTGCATTACGTCACGCTTAACTTCAACTTACAAAAGTGCACCTCAGAGAATGTTCCTTTCAAAGTTTAAGTTACCACAGATACCACTGCTGTTGGACACCACTACAACTAGAGGATGCCCTCTTCCCCAGTAGTTAGTGTGGCCTTGCTCAGCTGCAATGTACCAAATTGTCAGTACGAAAGAATTTGATTTCGGGACTCTAAAGCTCGCCTGCAGCAGTGTTACTAGTTCAAGATTACGCCCAGATGGATAACATATTGGACGATATCATTTTTTTTTCAAATACACACCCTTTTGCTACGTATTCTATTTCAAATACACTAAATTTATTTGTACCTTTATTCACAATTATTTTATTTAAGGAAATGTCGTTCCGAAGCACTTTCACTTCTGCGTGTATTTATGATAATCTGAAATTTAGATTTTAAGGTACAATCGCAAAAAGCGTGTGAATGAATTACGTATAACAGAGCTGAAAAAAAGTGACATAAACTACAGTAAAATATCGGGATTAACGCAGAATTACGTGTAAAAGTGAAAACGTATAACTGAGAAACGTATGAATAATCGAGATTCCACTTGAACAAATTAGGTCACTATGGAACGGAATTGTATTTAAAGAGCTCGGAAAGAAGGGTATCTCTTTGCAACATTAGCGTCTGCAGTGATTGCATTTTGCTTTCCAGTACACTCTAGTGTTCCAAAAAAAAAAAAAAAAGAAAAAACCTTTCCAGAAATTTTCCAGCAGGATAATCAGAGGAACCTGATGAATCGTGACGGTTTCAATTAGCCGTAGTAGAATATTTCGAATATTGTAATTTTAGGCCCGAGTGAGTTTCTCAAAGTGTGGCCTGCATGGGCACTTTGAGGGCAAGAACTTTTAGTGAAGTTTGTACGCTAACGCTTAATAGCAATTTTTTAGTGAAGTCCCCGAGACACTTTTAGGTAAATACGTGAAGTCATACTATTTTCATAATAATACTAAGAAGTTGTTTGCTCTCTCATTCTCTCTCTAGTGTACTGAGGAATTTCCTAGTCTACATGACGTGATGACGGCATCACTGCGACGGCTAACCGAATATGTGCTTGTGTATTGATGGATTTTCTAAGTAGAATATGGTTTTCTGGAAGGCAGTAAGTTCAGGGTACAAATATGTACGGTTTCAAGACTAATTCAGTTTGTTCTCAGTATTTCTGCTATGCTCTTACTAGGGCATGATAGCAAAATGGATTTTGATATAACATAGTACGAAACGTTCATTGATGTGGTTTCAGATCGCACATTGCAACTAGCCTTTAAAAAACTACAACTTGTCAGAGTCATCGGAACCGCAGGTGTAGGGAGCGGGCAACTGCCCCCGCACTCATTTGCATGCAGGGACGAAACATCACATTTGGGCATATTAGCCCCTTCACTTTTCCTCCTTTTTAATTTTGTCCTTGCCTTTGCTTTTTAATTTTGTCCTTGCCTTTGCTTTTTAATTTTGTCCTTGGTGGCACAGTGATTTAAGCGATGGCTTCTAACCATTGGTTTGAGATGGATAAGGTTTCGAATCCTAGTGAGGCATGGATATTGTTTTTTTTTCTAACGGCACTGTCCCTCTCCCTTTCCTAGAGTCAGTGGCTTGAAATTAGGAAATTAGGGACGAGAGACTGCTTATAGCCCACTGAGTTGCTCACGGTGGTCTTTAAACCTCCAAAATAAAATGAATTGTTCTTAATCGGACATCGGATTAATTCATTTTTGTATTTTCTGCCATTTAAAATTCCTTCCGATAAAACGAAATATTGTTTACTGCTTCAGTTATTAAGCTTCTAAAACTCTGAATTCCTGAGACTCCGGACGCGGAGTAAACTCTCATCGGTTGTCCTGTATGCGAAAAAGAAATTTCAGGAAGCTTTATTTAAAAAAGTTATCCTGAAAGTCATTGTGTTTTTATATAAAGAGCAAGGGCGTTCTCTATTTCATTCTAGTGTAATACAACCAGTCTTTCTTCAAGAAGGGAAATGGAACAGGGAAAAATGAACGAGGTATATTTTTATTCTTGTGTTATTTGATGTGTAACTTAAGGGCTACTGTTTTCGGAAAATGCATGCAAATGTGGAGGAGTTCAATTCAATACTATAGCCTGTGTCGGATTAAGGTCGTAGTAGGCCCTTTGGCTGAGACATCTGAGTGGGTTACCAAGGCTACGACATCTCAATAGGCCCCCAAAGTACTTATGGTGAAGAATCATTATGGAGTCCGTTAAAACTTTCGAAAGTGTAGCAATATATTTGTGATAATTAATACGCGTACGTAGATTATATTCTTTGAAGTAATAAATTACCTGCAGAGTTTTCAAAAGAAGTTACTGTATTTTCCACTGTTCACTCAAGAACATGAGTTAAAAGTTTAAGATTCCTAGATTTTGTCTTGAAACTTTGAATAATTTAGCATTGTATACTTTTCTTGGTGCATCTGTTTTTTTATGCAATGTGAAGTCAGAATGGATTTTTCCCATTAACGGTTTCAAGTGCAAGCAGGGAGGTGTGTGTGTGGATGGCAATAAAAAGCTGAAACTATCCGCCAACCCCGCTGTACATTACGCTTACCCTAAGTAAGTCACTGCCTTGAAATCTGCTGTTTTTCTAGCGTCTACGATATAGTGGAAATCATTCGAGATAAAACTAAAACTATTTTACATCTCTCTCTATATAAATATACAAGGCGTGTATTATTTGCGGTGTGGAGGCATTCCTCTTGGGTTTTTGGTGACTGTGGGCCCTTAGCTATAAATCCGTAATCCACATCTCCTTTTCCGGTCCTGACTATGACATTTGTAAAACCTTTTTATATCGAAAAACCATGCATGTATAATATAGATATAAAATTCAAAGTTTATATTAATTTAGATTATAGCGATATAATTGTTTTATCAGCAGCGTGTTCAAATGACGCCATCATGGCCTGTTTTGCAAAATCGCAATAAGTTTTATTACCTGACCAAAAAATGCATATTCTGATATTTTGCACCCGTTTCCAAAAAATAGTTCTGAAACCCCTGCCTCTTGTCGAGTTTCGTTTAGTGTCAAACAAAAATATCCACAATTATCTGAAAAAGCTATTAGAATACTCCTCTCTTTTTCAACTACATAACCTTGTGTAACCGGGAATTTCTTCATATACTTCAGCCAAAACGATATGTCGCCACAGATTGAATGCAGAAGCAGAAACGAGAATCCAACTATGTTCTATTATGTTGGACGTCTAGTGATTTTACTCCGTATACTTCCAATGGAAAAAATGTCGATCCTATTTCGTCAGCGAAGAAGGATTTCCCATACATCAAAATTGGCCCATTGATGAAAAACATCCTAACTTAGATTGTAAAATTGGGGTTTTTCCAAAAAAACTTTCCTAAATTATATTAAAAATTTAATAACTTTACTTCGATGTAGTGGTAAGGAACAGTGGTGCCACCTGTAAGCACATATCATAACTATTGGGTTGGTGCGAATGAAATGTCCGGCAGAAGACCAGCACACGTGGACGGCTAAACGGAAAATTAGGACAACTTACCTAGGCAAAATAACCCCCTTGGCATCTACACATAGTTGCCATCTGTCCGGCAAGGCCATGATTGCGGAACGAAAAAAGGCGTGTGGCTGGGACCAGAAAAAGTCATCAACTGCAAATTGTTTTTTTTTCATTGGAGGTCTAACGACCACCGTGAGCAACTCAATGGCCTAAAAGCAGTCGCCAGTCCGTGATTTAGGGTCACTGGGTCCAGGGAAGGGAGAAAGCCAGTGTCGTAAGACAAACACAACATCCATGCCTCACCGGGATTCGAACCCGGCCCCCTTTATGACGAATGATCAGAGGTCGTAGCTTAGATCACTGCGCCGCCAGGGCGGCCAACTGCACATTGAACCTTGCTGTCTGGCGTGTACTGTTTCCCGGACAGGAAGTGATGCAGGCGACAAAACAGATGTAGTCTGTCGGAAACAAGTCCAGGAAATAGGCAGAAAGAGGCATTGCTTCATACCCCAAGGCACTGAGTGTCAGCATCGTTCGTTGTGCGATATGAGAGCGAGCGTTGTCCTGGAGCAGAACACCATGTCTGTTGACCAAAGCCAGTTGTTTCTGCAGCAGTTTCCGGTGCATCCGTGTAATTCAGCACAAATGCGTTCTGCCGTGTTGGTTTGGCCCCTTGCCAAGAAAATCCGATGAATTATCCCGTCTGTGGATCTCCAGAGAAGATGCTTTGTGTGTAGGATGGCTTAGGATGGCTTAGGATGCCATCGAATAGGCTGTGCCTTGCTTAACCATTGTGCAGATCATTTCCGATTATCGTTAAGCACCCACTTCTCGTCGAAGGTGATGATTCGATGCAGTGGAGGTTCACGTTTATTCTGGCAAGCAGCGACGTGCAGATTTTCAAACACCTAGTCTTGTTGGCAGTTGTCAACTTAAGCGGCAGCCACATGTGGTAAGGAACAGTGGCGCTCCCTGTAAGACCTTACCCAGCGCAGCCAGATGCCGAACAAATGTCATGTGGTGGACACCTACCTTTGCCGCTATCTCACGACACTTTTTTCGGGGTCCGCTTCCACCATACGTAACAGAACATCGTCAGAAACAGCAACAGGTCGGTGACCACTTGCTTCGTTTTGCAGGTCCGTATCTCCGCTTTGATACTTCATAAACCATCGCCGAATGGTTCGTTAGCTAGCTATATTCTCCCCAAATGCGTCGTTAACGTTTCGAGCGGCAATTCCTGCAGAATGGCTCAGTTTAAATTCATACAGGAAGATGACTCTTAAATCCGGCGTCTGCATGTTTCCTTTGCAAGCCACATTACGTCCAAACATAACACGCCTGGACCTTGTTATTTACACACGTACTAGCCATTTATAGTAACGCTGTGACGTAATACCCGCAACACTTGTGGGTGGTTCCATTCCGCTGTGGTGGGGGCCTTACTCCACTGCTCTTTCGCGCCTGACATTTCATTCACACCAACCCAATACATCGAAGTAAAGTTATTGATTTTTAATATAGTTCATGAAAGTTTTTGCAAAAAACACGGATTGTACATACTAAGTTACGACGTTTTTTTATCAGTGGGACAATTTTGATTTATGGGAAATCTTCTTTCGTCGAGGAAGTAGAGTGAATTTTTTCCCATTAGAAGTACAGGGAGCAAAATCACTAGACATCCACATTCAGCGGTAGATAAGAAAGATTTGTAAAAATGTAAAACAATGTCACTCTTCTTGCTGATTTGTTTTTTTATGGTTTTGGAAAATATAGTTATTTTTCATAAAAAATGTGTTTTTTATGTTAACATGTAATGGTTTTATGACTGTTATTTTTAACGAACTAGTAAATAAATATTTAAAAAATTTCTCAGTTTTAATTTATAATATGGTAAATAGCAGTAGATATAACCCACATAAACAAAAACATTTTGGGGTCCTTAGTAATTTTTGAGAGTGTAAAGCGGTCCTGAGTCCAAAAATATTGGGATCCGCTGCTTTAGGCGAATCAGCGTGAAAGAAAACTATCCCGTTTGATGTTCTATATCGTACAAAATTTCACGGAAAACAGGGAAAATTGTGAACGTCGCCCCGGTGGCACAGTGGTCTAAGAGTTGGTTTCTCACCACTGGCTTGGCGGGTCAGTGTTCGAATCCCGGTGAGGCATGGATGTTGTGTTTGTCTTGCGGCACTGGTTCTCTCTCTTTCCTGGAACCAGTGACCCTAAATTAAGGACGGGCGACTGCTTATATTCCATAGAGTTGCTCATGGTGGTCGTCAAAATCCCAATCAAAATACAAAATGGTGAACAAGTTTGATGACAGTTATACTGATCTGAGGCTTCAGAAATGTGCCTATTTCATACCAAGATAAGGAATAAACAAATTGGACAGAAAGCACACATTTTCGCTGTTGCTCGTCATGATGAAAATAAAAAAACAACACTTTGGACGAAGCTACGGATTTTTGATTAAAATGGGATCGGCACAATACGGGTGACCAACTTCAGTAATTTCTTTTAACCCCTACGTCCATATGCAGACATAGGATCAACAGAAGAGGCGCACCCAACGGGGTGGTTCCCGGGTTCTAACTCCCTCCCCCATGAGGCCAAGTGTTTTGTAATATGATTCCGACACCATCGGTGTCCGACACGAGAGATTCTTAACCCTCTAACTGTTCTCCAAATTTCACCAAGTGCACTTGTTTTCGCTAGCTAGATTTACAACTGTTGCTTTTGAAATGGACACGTATTTTTCCTTCTCCACGCCCATCTTCTCCAAAGGGACGAGTGTTCTGCTTTGTCAGCAGTTGAAAATGGGAAAATAATGTTTGCGTCTGCCTCAAACCTATTTCCCCGTTTGGTTGAGTTGGGGAGATTTCTTCACGCTCGTACCAAATGCGTCTCCCAGGTAACAAGGTAAGCCACAATTGTGAGTAAGCAGGTGAGCAACCCATCATGGCATAGACAGGTGAAAACTGGTGGGTGGGTAACGACGCCGAAGCCATTATAATCATGGTGTTGGAAGGTGTTTTCATTTAGTAAAAACAAAAATGAAAACACCATTTGCAGCTGGATAATTCATGAATACAGTGTATTAAATTCTTGCACAGGTCATACCATTTATTATAACAGCCACGTTGCGTAAGTACATGTGCATTTTAACTTGCAGACTCAGACCCCCCTCCCCCTTCCGAATTTCTGACTGCACCCCTGATCAACAGAAAGGTAATACGGAGTAGGATACAAAAGTTTCCGGACTGCGCATGTACGGCAAAGTCCGTGTATCGCATACTCACGATGATTATTGGATTACGTTACGACATAACACCCTCCTTCACCCTCACAGGGAAATTGGTATCGTTCATCTACGACACGCGCTCGCTTAGGTATATCTGGGTATTGTGACAACTTACGCACTGTTCGGCGATTGATGAAAAAAGGCGTGCGTGTTTTGAGCAGCGAGTTAACATTGTTTTGCGTCCGTTTGGACAAACATCCAACAGAAACTTATGAGATGTTGATGCAATTTCATGGCGAAACTACCTTGTCACGGGCACAAACATTTGATTGCCATCAACGCTACGTAAAGTTCTCACGTGAAGTTTGATTAACTCTGCTCGAACACCAGAAAATTTCTTCTTACTGAATTACATTGATTCATTACAATACTTTGATTGTAAAGAAGTAAATTCTTGCATTTGGTTTAATAATTTCCGTTTGCATTTCAGAACCCAAATTTTTTTAAACTTAGATTCTTCAGCAACACCACGGTAAACAATGTTCGGACCTCTGGCCTTCCTGTTTTATCTTAAATAGCCTTCTACTGCACATCCAGACACTGTGATCACCGCCGGCTCCGGTTGCAGTGGTGTCGGGCCCGATTAACTTAGGATGGAGTCCAGTGGCGTCGTTTTGTCTTCAGTTAAGAGTTACGACTTGTACTTGGCGTCGATGACCAGCGCATACGTGTCCTGAGACGAGCTGGCCGGCGCACTGATACTACTTTTCCCGCGAAACGGCACACTTCCTGGCCAAAAGGAGTGACTGTCTAGTGAGCCATTTCCTATGGTAGCAGCTCCTCTGTACCACTCTCACGGCTCAATGGTACGTCACCGAAAATCTACGACCTGTTGTGTTGCAATTCCTGTTGCAGCATCCCGATCCATTTTTAACAGGATAATGCCCGGCCACACACCCCACGGTTCTCGCATGCCTGCCTCCATAATGTCGACACCCTTCGATGACCATCCCGATCCCCCGCTCTATCATCGATTGAACATGTTTGGGACATGATGGGACCCCCACCTACCCGCATCCCATAATGTCGCAGAACTGGCCCGCCATTTAGACACCATCTGGCATGCTATACTTCAGGACTGTATCTGCGAACTGCATGCGCCCATGCCATGCCTGGTAACCGCTTGTATCAGAGCCAGAGGTGGCGCTACAGAGTTCTGACTCTTTCCACTCATGTAGCTGTTTTATCCGAATAAATGGCCCAACTGCTCTGGAATTGCAATAATTTCCTTTTCAATACATGTACATTGCACATACCAGTTTCCATTTCTATTGGATGATTCTTCTTTCTGAATGCTTAGTTTTTTTGTTTTTTTCTGGTTTTTTTTTCAAAGGATGCATAATCGGAAATTCTCGAAGATCGATCGCTGTTGAACTTATGAAAAAACTATTCGGAAATAAATGTCAACACTGGTAGCACTCATAACCAAAGTGAAATACTTCGATATTGAAGAAAATTAAAAAATTCGTCGATGCACGATATTAAAATCATAAAGCCACTAAAAGCTAAGATCAATTCAAACCTTTAATTACATACTTAGCATAGTTAAAAATATAGTTTACAGTAAAACACGTGAGATCTTTCGAGCCAACTGGGCTCATCCTCAGACGTGATTACAATGGCAGAAACTCCGGGTTACATTATCATACATATAGCCATAATAAATGACAACAGTAAGTTGCATGAGTTCAAATTGTTACATAAATTACAGGTATAGCACATTATTTCATGAAAAAAAAACCCTTTTATATAACTAATTGGGGGCACAACAATTGCATCTCATTTAAATACCTCATTATAATTAGTACTTGAATAGTTATTCATGTTCATCAGGTTCAATTCGTTTTAGTACATGTTTCCAAGGCTGTGGAATATTAACCGGTACTTCATCATTACAACAGGAGTTCGCAAAGCTGTAAATAAACAGACTTTCCATTAATAGTATCTGAAATTTTGTACAGGGGGAAGCCATTATGTAAGAGTCATTCCAGCTAGCGTGGTAAGATCCCACGTTGGAGAGACATGATAACGCACTAGTTTGTGAATGCAGTTTCACATTATAGCGGCGTTCCTTTATTCTCGTACCCAATGTCCGTGTAGTAGAGCCGATGCATACTAAATCGCTGCTGGATGCGTCTACTGATTTTAAGGGGATCGCATATACCTCACATTTACTTTCAGCATCTACTTGATCACGATCACTCTTAACCAGAGACAGTATATTAGAAGTTCGCACCCCAAAGTTGAATTTGTTTCTATGACAGGCTTTTTTAAGGTATAAATCAGTTCTGGTACAAATTTCATTGATCCAAAATATTTGGTTATTCGGCTCTCTCGTTGCAAAGTTGAGAGTGTCAAACTTTCTTCGTGCCTTAGCACTCTTTGAACTATGGAAGTGTGGAAGCCAAAACATTTAGCTATTTCATAAATCACTTTAATCTCTTTATGGCGCAAGTTAAACGTGGACGAATGTGTAACTGCTCTTCAAACCATGACGCGTATGGAGGCTAGTTTATGATGCAGGGGATGTGCCGACGTCACAGGTACCATAGCGGGGGTCGATAAAGGTATCCGGTACACTGAAGTGCTTATAACCTGGATGACTAGATCTCTGCATAGTTGGATATCCATAAACGGTAAGGAGTATTGATGCTCAAATGCTGTTGTAAAATTAAGGGTTGGAAATTTGGGAGACAGATCTGTAGCAAAAAAATTCATTCTATCTTTTCTGTTTCGACTTTAAACATGTCAAATGGGGTCCTTTGTTTGTATCGATCTCCTTTATAATGCAGCTGAACTGACGTTCTAAATTTGCTTGGGTTTAGAAGGAGACGATGTGTTGGCCAATTAGCGTCCTTTGTTGCACTGGGTGGAGTTTCGTTGGATCGGATCAGAAGGTTTCATCTAGCAAGAGTTTATTATTCTATTGGATTAATGTTATTTTTTAACTCGCTTTATGTCCTCAGATGTTTCGGGGAGGGCGAATGGGTGTGACACAGCTGAGGATACAATTCATATCAAAATACACAATCCGTGTTAGAACTTGCAAAAGCTATGATCTCAAAGCTTGCCGCCCCGGTGGCGCAGTGGTCTAAGGCGTTGGCCTCTGATCATTCGTCCGTAAAGGGTCCGGGTTCGAATCCCGGTCAGGCATGGATGTTGTGTTTGTCTTACGGCACTGGCTCTCTCCCTTCCCTGGAACCAGTGACCCTAAATTAGGGACGGGCGACTGCTTATAGCCCATTTGAGTTGCTCACGGTGGTCGTTAAACCTCCAATAAAAAAAAAAAATCTCAAAGCTAAACAAATACGCTGGCAAACGTCGAACTTCAGATGTGCTTCCGAAAAAAAAGATATATCTTTTTTAACTGATATATCAACATCTATCGACTCAAATGGATTTTCGTGAATGCCTGAATAACTGTGCCTCACAGGACCTCAAAAATGAGCTTGATTTCTTCTTTGACACAGATTTGCAGGCAAAAGAAGAAAGGTGGTGTAAAGCAAAGGAGAACAAGATCATTGACTGATCTGTTCAACTGATTTTGTGAAAATCAATAGTTTCAATAGCAAAATCAAAAATCAAAACGCTACGAACCGATTAACTAAACCAATATATTTTAATGTATCTTAAATTTCTGTCTAAAGGTAGTGGCTTTTGTGGTATCGTGGAAAAGTGTTGTTTGCTCGCCGTGTGGCTCTTATGTCGAAGTAGCGCTTATCCCTGAAACGTTTTGTCAACAGATGCTAAGGAAACAACAATGGTAGGTTAGTGCGTGGCCGTTTCGATGGCGCAGTGGTCTAAGCGCTGGCTTATGATCATTCGTACGAGATGGTTCACGTTCAGATCTCGTTAACACATGTATGTTGTGTTTGCCTTACGGCACTGTCTCTCTCTCTTCAACTTCCCTGGAACCAGTGACTCTAAATTAGGGACGGGCGACTGCTTATAGTCCAATAAGTTGTTGCGAGTTGTCGTTCAATCTCCAATAAAAAAAAAAGGTTTGTGTGTGGTGTCACAGTAAACAGACATAATTTTCACTCTGTTTTAATCCATAAGTCTATTTCTGCCAGCTTATTGAGAACAAGAGGAGAATCCGCTACTGCTATAATTTCACAATGACTTGTTTTTTTCACTTTTCCTACAAAACTCCCCTGAGGAAACGCTTTAGAACACAGCGAAATCTATAAAAAATGCGGATTTTCAGCTTCATGTCACTAGATTTAGTATTAATGAGAAAGGAATAGAATATCAGACTCTGGATGCATTAACATTTTTCATTATAGCAATTAATTATGTACCTTAATTATTATCGACAAAAGAATTTAATTTAAAATAATGTTAATATTCTTACTTAACGATAGTAGCTCGCGGAAATTTAAACCCAATAGGTCGGCTTTGGCAACGTTTTAGACCTAATGGGTCTACAAACGTCGCAACAGCCTATGTCTTCCGTTTTTCTGCCTTCGCCTCTTTTCATGTCTGCCTTTGCCATTTGAGAATGGCAGCCTAAATTTGGCTCTCTCTATTTGTCTTTACGGGTACTTTTTCGCTGATTATCCAATCACACACGGTATTACTATCCCTCGAGTGATTCTGTCTTTTGTCCCCTCCCTAGCTGGTAGTTCAAAGAAAAATGACAGTGAATATCATTAATAATGGAGTTGGGGAGCATTTCTCTTATGCAGGTTAAAGTAAAGGACAGTGACTACCATTCATAACGGAGCTGAGGAACATTTCTGTCAAATAAGGAGCCAAATGAAATTACCAGGAATCAGATGCAGCGATTCTACGTTTATGTCACGGAAGCCTGCAGCTCTTCCAAAAATTTAGTGTTTTTCCAGAAAACGGGGTTAAAAATATTACCAAAATAGCATTCGCGGTTTTAACACGGGCAATAAAACCATTTGAAGTTAAAAGCAGAATACATTTTTATTTCTTCCTTCCAGCGTGTTCTGCTTCATTCATCAATTGATTTATAATATTACGTGTATATTATTTAATAAAAAATGGCTATTTAATATTTATAATTTTTGTTTTTGTTCAGATATTTTTGATAGCACAAGTGAGTCTTTTAAACCAAACATAATCCATGTAATTCATTCCCTGAAAACTACATTCACAAGCTGGAATTAATAATCAATATCGTTCTCGAAGTTCAACTATGCCGCCTGGGTGGCGCAGTGCTCTGAGCGATGGCTTATAACCATTCGTCCGGAAAGGGTACGGGTTCGAATCCCGTTGATGCATGGATGTTTTGTTTGTCTTAAAGCACTGGCTTTTTCCTTCCCTGGAACCAGTTATCCTAAATTAGGGACGGGTGACTGCTTATAGATCATTGAGTTGCTCACGGTGGTCGTTAAACCCTTAATTAAAAAAAGGTTCGACTATTAACAGCAAATAAATAAGAAAATGAAGAAAAGAACATTCGGAGTTTTCAATTCCATCATCCACTTCATTTTTATATTAGCTCATTAAATTACCGAAAATAACTTAACCGATTTTGTAAAAAGGCCTTTCAAAATATTCACGTAGATCAGATCAGATGTAGAGGATTTTAGGATCAGAGTGTCTGACCCCAGGTCTTAAACAACCCTTAGAAATAGGAAACTAGAAGATTCGGGCTAGAGTGCCAGTAGTAAGAAATGCTACGTTTCAGGTCCATTCACTTAACATTGTGCACCTCAGGACGGCACCTCATGGGTGCCGCAGTGGGGCTGTCACAGGAAGGGGGTGGGAGCTTCTCTCGAGTGAGCCTACCGGAAATGCCTTATCTCTAGAGATAAGATCTTTGACAAACATTTTTGTGAAATCTTTTCGGGTTTTAATATCTTTTTTTAACAAACTTAGGAAATTTTTTCGTGCTTTGAGTTCTGATTTATTAGGATTTTTATATATTATTTTAGAACTTGAGTGAGGTGTTAGGAAATGTTTTTATATGCTGCGTTATTGCTCAAGTATTATTTATTGTTTACAACAAATATTTACTCAATGTCCCTTACTCAAGAAATGTTTTATGTAAAACAAACGAATTATTCCTTCTTGAAAAAACCCTCATAAAGCGTTTGCATGGTGATCATGATTAATGTTTTGTAATTTCATTTCCGAAGAAAGAAAGAATTATTTTAACACCGTCAGTGACACATGCCACTTGTTTCTTGATGGGAAAGATAAAACCTTGAGACCTTATCTTTGTTTCCTGTTAGCGATAGTGCAATCTCCCCACCAAGCGGATTTCAATATCTTGTGTGATTAATCAGTTCCTGTGTTTAATTTCTTATCTTTTCATCCCGATTTGGTAGAGAAGGTTATCTGATTTCAGTACCACGGGAAGTTGATAACGCCAACTTTTAGAAGGAAATGCTTTGTTTCGTAAACAAACAAACCCTTTCTCCAGAACAAAGTTCTCTGAACCGCTTAACAGATAAGATTTGTTTTTCACCTCATGCGTTTTACAACACAGGAATATTTTTTGTATGTTTTCAAGGAGTTTTTCGCGTAGATGTAATGAATTTTCTGGGAAACTTTTGCTTTTCCTCCATTTAATTTTATTTCAGACCATGAGAAGAGGAAATGCTTCTTTAGAAACGATTACGTTCCTGTTCGCAGTAACTATTGGACATAGACTTCATGTTAAATCCGAGTCTTTCGCCCCTGCAGTAATATTTTCTCGCACTTTTTCCTTACCTTTAAGGACTCTACAGATCTTTCCCGGTTAAAAGTCTGCTAAAACAATATTTTCTTACTTTATTTCGCATATCTTTATAGCTTCCCAATTTTCGCTATTTTTCTTCTATCTTTGAAATTTCGTTAAACTTCTCAGTAGGTCAGGATTCTTTTTTTTTAATTGACCAAACTTATGAGTCCTTTTATTCAGACTATTTTTTTTTTCATTTCATTTCAGCAAAAGATTATTTTAAATGTAACAAGTCATCAGATTTTTGTTTCCTTATATAGCATATTTTCCAACTTGCTTAAAGATTTTCCTCAAAGCTTGCATTTATGTCAAATACGCATTTTTTTTCTATTATTTCCTAGTCTGCTATACTTTTCGTGAACTGTCCAGACAGGAAAGCTATCATTGTCAAGACATACAATCTAAAACCTTTTTTCTTACAATAAAATTTGTATTCTTTGGGCTGTGCATTTTTCTGTCCCGTCCGAAAAAACATTCAATCTAGATGCAAAGCAAGTAATTCCGTTCTTCTCCTAAACATTATTTTTTGAACGTTTTACTAACTCAACAGAAAAGCAGTTATTCCCTATCCCCATAGCGAAAATTAAGAAATGTCCAATGCTTTTCCCTATATATAGACTCAATCTCTTTCTTTTCGAAATGCTGGTCATGACATTTCAACTAAAATTTCTAACTTTCACCAAAATTCATATTTTTAAAGGAGCTATTTTCTTTTTTACTTTATTTCACGTGTAACTAAATTTTTTATTGTTTCCTCGCCTCAACAAACTCAGTAAGACTCCCCTAATCTCATTCCATTTCCTCATTTAGTTCGCTTTAAATTGAGATGTTTCAAAACTTTGAGTATATTTCATTCACTAAATGTACAGTTCTTCCGTGTCTGTCCCTTCATTTTTAACTTCAGTGCCTGCAGCATTTTTTCTTTAGACGTTTAGTTTCATTGATATTTTCTTTCGTTTTAATTAGGTTTCCATTACCGCATATTTTTTTATCCATTGTCTCAGCAGAAAAAGCTTTCATTCTGAGACATAACGACTAAGTCCATACTTCCTCTAAACTTTTTTTTTTGTACGTTTTACTAATTCGTCAGAAAAGCAGTTGTTTCCAAACTCATATAGAGAAAATATCGTATTCCACTATTTTACTTATTATATTTTTCCTTCTGCTCAGTGTTGTATGATTCTTCAAACTTTGGTTTATTTTTATGAAACTTTTTTCTTGTTCTAATTTTTTTTTTTATTCAACCTATCAATTTTTTCCTATCGATTTAATTGCTCTTATTCTTCCATTCGACTTTACTTTGGAACAGAAATGTCGCTCCATAAACTTTCTTCAAATCCCTATATATCCAAGAATTTTGTTAAATGTCCAAGTTCGACTCCCTCAGAAATTTTTCTGAAAATGATAGTTCCTCTTTTTAAAAAAACAAATACAAATTTCCAGAATAAGAATCCTTTCACTGAAACAAGAAATTCCTATTGAAAGCATTCCATTACTCTTTCTACTTCAAATACTCTATTTGAAAATCTAAGGAACTGTTGCTTCTTAATATTCATATATTTTCCCCTCTAACTTTAGAAGATATTTTTTTTTCAAAATGTATTTGAGATGCTTCAAAACTTTGATATTACGATAGTAAAAACTTTGATATTACGATAGTAAAACCTCTTACAACTGTTTGATGTTCAATTCGCTTCAGACTGTCTTAAGGAAATTCGTACATTTTCTCATAACACATCGACATGTTGTTTTTCTTCCCATTCACTTCAAAGACTGGAGATCAACTTAATGGAGTCCTTTGAGAAAGGGGAAATATAGGTATATGTTAGTTTATGCTCAGTTAAGGGAAATGTATGTATATATTTCAATAGGAAAAAATAAGCCCTATAAGTAAAAGCTCAACCTAAAGACGGATAGATTTTTCACGCTCTCTCTACTCTATGACATTTCTTTACTGAATGAACCATGGCCTTTTTTTTTCATGAACATCTTTAAAATCTTCGTTCTCCCTTTACTATTGTCAGATTCCATGTCCCTCCAGTTCTTTACTGAGAAACAGAAGCATTTATTCAATTTTAATTTAATAAGAGAGTAGAACTCTTTTAGGCTGTCGAAGTACTTTCAGGTCTTTCATTACGAAAATGTTCATTGTCATGAAAGCAGGCATAATCGAAAGGATTTACTATCGTTTCAATGAAAGTGTTTACGTATTCATTGCTCTGATGTCAGATTTCATTTTCTTATACTATGAAAACAAATTTGTTTGAATCATTCGTCGAGAAAACATTTCTTTCATGCTTTTTTTGCCTCCGAATCAAACGAACTCAAAAAATGAGAGACGCGTTTTAATGTTTTTTCCTCTTATGAGTGGAATACGGGAACATGATACAAAAATTAAAGAATATCGACTTTCCTCTCAACACCACACAACTACGGTTTTTTTTTATTTTCAATGAGCTGTTTCTATATTTTTACAACTGAATAGAATTATTTATTGAAAAATTCTAAGTAAGACGAAAATGGTTTGATTGAAAACGTGCCAGGGCAAGTTTCGCAAAGTACGTTCTCTTATAGGGTTAAAAATAGAAATTTTCGTTTTCTTATAATTGCAAAATTCCCATAGGATAACATGGGAAAACTACCATGAATAAAAGACGGTTTTAGATCGAGTACAAATTTGTGAACGATATTTTTTGAAATCGTTTAAATTATAACAGTACGAAAATGGTTCGATTAAAAACGTGCCAGTGCAAGATTTGAAAGAGTATATTCTCTTATAGGGTTAAAAATGGAAAGAAAGAAGATGCACTTCATGAAAAAAAATCATTAGAATTCGCTACCGCTGAAGGTCCCCCAAGCGGGCTCATAAACCAATACTCGTATTCACCATTAAAAGAATGGGGCTGTCAGGAATGCCACTAACCCTCATTGTCGCCTTCATGTAGCGTACGGAGGTGGTGAACTTCACCAAACATGGATCCATAATATTGTAAAAATCATTCAGGTTTACGGAGCTTTTACACCAACGCCAGTGACCTTCATACATACAAAACATAAGTTCACTTCACATTCACACACTCATTCACACAAAAATAAAAAAAATATAAATAAATAATTAAATAACTAAATAAATAAAAAATTAAAGGGTACTAACTGAGCTGCACAGTGGAGTCAAGATGGAAGGGAATAACCTCAATCTATCGTCCAGTCGTGCAATAATTGTCGAAGGTTGAGAGCTTGAATAACTAGCCCCTCCATGTTCGATATCACTCTCAGAATCCAAAGTGAGATCGATTAGCTCGGGCTCCGAATTGATGACATTTATCTCCTCAAGCTCATATTCGGAATCAATATCCATGGTGAGATCAATCAGCTCTGGCTCCGAATTGATTATATTTATTTCCTCAAGCTCAGCCTCTGAATCATTTTCTATGACGAGATCACTCAGCTCTGTCTCCGAATTGATATTTATTTCCTCAAGCTCTGGTTCTGAATCATTATCCATGACGAGATCAAACAGGTCCGGCTTGTTATTAATAATTTCCCACTGTGATAACGAAGGGAGTCCCATCAACCACCGTATAATATATGAATTGTCTATAGTTTCCTGAATAAAAAAAAAAGAGATAGTCTGACGAAAAGATTCTAATCATGAAAAAGGAACTTAGAATTACGATTCATTTAGAAGGGATACATACACCTATAAAAGAAATAACAATAATAAAATAATTAAATAAAACTTTACACCACATATAAAAAAAAAGAAAATTAAAAATTTATTCTTACCAAGTCATAACTTATGGGAGATGATGGAGGTCCAGAAGATTGCATATTCAAAGGGAGAGTAATAGTTGTTTTTAAGAAAGATCTTCAATAATCTATGACTTTCTACGATTTTTCTTACTCTTTTTATTCTTACAGAAGGAAAGATAATGGGTTGTGGTAGCTCTTTAACAAAGGATTTGCCTTTATCTTGAAACTGAAATAAACACATCTGGTCAAGAGGTGACCTTTCCAACAATCCTGATATGATATGTTTGTATAGATAAGTGGAAAAGCATGGGAATCATTATGTTTTCTTAAACTCAAGACCGAAATACGTATCACCCACTGACCAGTTCAGTGAAAATCTCTGATAAGATGTGTTTACTCAGATAACATTTGACTCTGTTAAACAAGACGCTGCTTTTAAATTTAAAACTGAAAACAAAGGATTTCCTTTATCTTGAAACTGAAATAAACACATCTGGTCTAGAGGTGACCTTTCCAACAATCCGGATATGATATATTTGTATAGATGAGTGGAAAGGCATGGGAATCATTATGTTTTTTTAAACTCAAGACCGAAATACGTATCACCCACTGACCAGTTCAGTGGAAATCTCTGATAAGATGTGTTTACCCCGATAACATTTGACTCTGTTAAACAAGACGCTGCTTTTAAATTTAAAACTGAAAACAAAGGATTTGCCTTTATCTTGAAACTGAAATAAACACATCTGGTCTAGAGGTGACCTTTCCAACAATCCGGATATGATATATTTGTATAGATAAGTGGAAAGGCATGGGAATCATTATGTTTTTTTAAACTCAAGACCGAAATACGTATCACCCACTGACCAGTTGTGTGGAAATCTCTGATAAGATGTGTTTACCCCGGTAACATTTGACTCTGTTAAACAAGATGCTGCTTTTAAATTTAAAACTGAAAACAAAGGATTTCCTTTATCTTGAAACTAAAGTACACACATCTGGTTGAGAGGTAACCTTTCCAACAACCATGATTTGATGCGTTTGTATATATATTAATGCAAAATGATCGTAGGGCAAAGAATGAATATTGTCTGAGGACACGACTCGCTTGTTGTCATATGGGGAAAGAGACGTTTTGTTTATAACATTAGAAGTTTGAAACATTCTGTTTAATGCATTCTTGCTTTTAATCCTGATTTATTCATTATAACATTTTTCCGACTCCCCAACTTAGAATATATATTTTTTCTCTTATGTAATACGGCTTTTTTACTCGTAATTTGTTCGTGAATTATTTCTTCTCTATTTTATTCTTTCTATATCATTTACGCTAATTCTTTATGTTATTTACTTCAAGTTTTATTTATTCTTAACAACAGCCTATGTCTATTAAGAATAAATTTTCTATCAAAACAACTGGGTCACATGATTCGAAGTTTGAAACATTCTGTTTAATGCATTCTTGCTTTTAATCCTGATTTATTCATTATAACATTTTTCCGACTGCCGAGGTGAAAAGGGGTGTGACAGGGAGGAAGTACAAGGGCGTGTGACAGGGAGCTACGTCTCATTTATTATCTTTGCACTAGAGGAAATGCTAGTGAGATACTTACTTTACTTCTACCTTTGTAAGACATACATGCGCTGCACTTTTCATGTTCTGCAAACTAATGTTTTTATGTGAGTACTGTATCATTTTAATTTCAGAGCTTCCGTTATTTCCTAAGCATTTCAGTTCGATCTGTGTGTGCGAATCTTTTAATGTTCTTTGGTTTAAAAGAGTAATCGTATATGTGTAAAGTCAACTCGATCCGCGGAAGGCTTAGTGGTTAGCCAGTCAGACTATCCATGCAAAGTTCTCAGGTTTGAACCTGCGCTGATCTTTCAGAGATGGTGTGATTTACTAACAATCGCTGAATATCGGACGAGCACGTTAAGTTGTTCTACTTCACTATCTACCACAGCCCATTATCTTTCCTTCTGTTAGAATAAAAGGGGTAAGAAAATCGTAGAAAGTCATAGATTATTAAAGATCTTTCTTAAAAACAACTATTACTCTCCCTTTGAATATGCAATCTTCTGGACCTCCATCATCTCCCATAGGTTATGATTTGGTAAGAATAAATTTTTAATTTTCTTTTTTGATTATGTATGGTGTAAGGTTTTATTTATTTATTATATTATTATTATTTTTTATAGCTATATGTATCCCTTTTGAATGAATCGTAATTCTAAGTTTCTTTTTAGTGATTAGAATCTTTTCTTCAGACAAGCTCTTTTTTTTTATTTTTATTTATTTATTTATTTTTTCAGGGAACTATAGACAATTCATATATTATACGGTGGTTGATGGGACTCCCTTCGTCACAACATGTGGGAAATTATTATTAACATGCCGGACCTGGTTGATGTCGTCATGGAAAATGATTCAGAACCAGAGCTTGAGGAAATAAATATCAATTCTGAGACAGAGCTGAGTGATCTCGTCATAGAAAATGATTCAGAGCCTGAGCTTGAGCAAATAAATATAATCAATTCGGAGCCAGAGCTGATTGATCTCACCATGCATATTGATTCCGAATATGAGCTTGAGGAGATAAATGTCATCAATTCGGAGCCCGAGCAATTCAATATCATCATGAGAGTGATATCGTACATGGAGGGGCTAGTTATTCAAGCTCTCACCCTTCGAGAATTATTGCCTGACTGGACGATAGATGGAGGTTATTCCCCTCCACCTTGACTCCACCGTGCAGCTCAGTTAGTACCCTTTAATTTTTTATTTACTTATTTATTTATTTAATTATTTATTTATGTGTTTTTTATTTTTGTATGAATGAGTGTGTGAATGTGAAGTGAACTTAGGTTTCGTATGTATGAAGGTCACTGGTGTTGGTGTAAAAGCCCCGTAAACCTAAATGATGTTTACAATATTATGGATCCATATTTGGTGAAGTTCACCACCTCCGTACGCTACATGAAGGCGACAATGAGGGTTAGTGGCTTTTCTGACACCCCCATTCTTTAATGGTTAATACGAGTATTGGTTTATGAACCCGCTCGGGGGACCTTCAGCCGTAGCGAATTCTAATGATTTTTTTTTCGTGAAGTGCATCTTCTTTCTTTCCATTTTTTAACCCTATAAGAGAATATACATTTTCAAAACTTGCCCTGGCACGTTTTCAATCAAACCATTTGCGTCCTGTTATAATTTAAACGATTTCAAAAACGACCGTTTACAAAATTTTACTCAATCCAAAACCGTCTTTTATTCATGCTAGTTTTCCCATGTTATCCTATGGGAATTTTGCAATTATAAGAAAACGAAAATTTCCATTTTTAACCTTATAAGAGAATGTACTTTTCCGAAACTTGCCCTGGCACGTTTTCAATCAAACCATTTTCGTCCTGTTATAATTTAAACGCTTTCAAAAACGACCGTTTACCGATTTTTACTTGATCCAAAACCGTCTTTTATTCATGCTAGTTTCCCATGTTATCCTATGGGAATTTTGCAATTATAAGAAAACGAAAATTTCCATTTTTAACCCTATAAGAGAATGTACTTTTCCGAAACTTGCCCTGGCACGTTTTCAATTAAACCATTTTCGTCTTACTTAGAATTTTTCAATAATAATTATATTCAGTTGTAAAACAGTTCATTGGAAATTAAAAAAAAACCCGTATTTGTGTGGTGTTGAGAGGAAAGTCGTTATTCTTTAATTTTTGTATCATGTTCCCGTGTTCCACTCATAAGAGGGAAAAACATTAAAGTGCGTCTCTCCTTTTTTGAGTTCGTTTGATTCGGAGGCAAAAAAAATATGAAAGAAATGTTTTCTTGACAAATGATTCAAACTAATGTCTGTTCGAAGTATAAGAAAATTAAATCTGACATCAGAGCAATGAATACGTAAACACTTTCATTGAAACGACAGTAAATCATCTCGATTATGCCTGCTTTCATGACAATGAAAATTTTCGTAATGAAAGACCTGAAAGTATTTCGATAGCCTAAAAGAGTTTTACTCTCCCAATAAATTAAAATTGAATAAATGCTTCTGTTTCTCAGTAAAGAACTGGAGGGACATGGAATCTGACAATAGTAAAGGGAGAACGAAGGTTTTAAAGAGGTTCGTGGAATAAAAGGCCATGGTTCATTTAGTAAAGAAATGTCATAGAGTAGAGAGAGTGTGAACAATCTATCCTTCTTTAGGTTGAGCTTTTACTTATAGGGCTTCTTTTTTCATATTGAAATATATACATACATTTCCTTTAACTGAACATGAACTAATATATACATATATTTCCCCTTTCTCAAAGGACTCTATGAAGTTGATCTCCAGTCTTTGAAGTGAATGGGGAAAAAAAACCATGTCGATGTGTTATGAGAAAATGTACGAATTTCCTTAAGACAGTCAGAAGCGAATTGAACATCAAGCAGTTGTAAGAGGTTTTACTATCGTAATATGTACATACATTTTGAAAAAAAAATATCTTCTAAAGTTAGAGGGAAAAATATATGAATATTAAAAAACAACAGTTCCTTAGATTTACAAATAGAGTATTTGAAGTAGAAAGAGGGATGGAATGCTTTGAATAGGAATTTCTTGCTTCAGTGAAGGGATTTTTATTCTGGAATTTTATATTTTTTTCTAAAAAGAGAAACTATCATTTTCAGAGAAATTTCTTAGGGAGTCGAACTTGGACATTTAACAAAATCCTTGGATATATAGGGATTTGAAGAAAGTTTATGGAGCGACATTTCTGTTCAAAAGTAAAGTCGAATGGAAAAATAAGAGCAAATAAATCGATAGGAAAAAATTGATAGGTTGAATCAAAAAAAAATTAGAAAAAAAAAGTTTCATAAAAATAAACCAAAGTTTGAAGAATCATACAACACTGACCAGAAGGAAAAATATAATAAGTAAAATAGTGGAGTACGAAATTTTTTCTATGGGAGTTTGGAAACAACTGCTTTTCTGACGAATTAGTAAAACGTACAAAAAAAAGTTTAGCGGAAGTATGGACTTAGTCGCTATGTCTCAGAATGAAAGCTTTTTCTAGTGAGACAATGAATAAAAAAAATGCGATTATGAATTCCTGATTAAATCGAAAGAAAAAATCAATGAAACTAAACGTCTAAAGAAAAATGCAGCAGGCACAGAAGTTAAAAATGAAGGGACAGACACGGAAGAACTGTACGTTTAGTGAATGAAATATACACAAAGTTTTGAAGCATCTCAATTTAAAGCGAACTAAATGAGGAAATGGATTGAAATAAAACTAGTGTAATAGTTTTAGTTTCAACCTGCACTGTTTAGTTATACGAAAAATTTCTGTAAGTTCCAAAATTTTTAATTATATAAGGTCCAGAATAACTAGTTACGAATAAAGAATTTAAACATTTTAGTAACTGAAAGCTAACAGATTTTCACAAAAGGACTTCGAAAATATTTCTCTCAGGGAGGGGCTGAGTGTTCCCCGTACACCACTGAGGTAAAAAGATATTTATCATTAAGGTTGGTAGCGTAACTGAAGATGAAAGACCTCTGCGCATTTCCCAGAAACCATGCCCGCATTCCGTCATAGATGGCTACTCGTGTGAATATTTATTTAGAAATCTTCTGAGTTAGAAAAATTCTTGATTTAATATTTCCGTGTCTTCTGAAGAATTTTTCCGATGACGGTAGTTAGGAAGCGAATTTCAATAGCACAAATAAAGGATTTTAATATGACTGATTGGTGTTTCGAAAGTAAACGCAGTCAGTATGATCAATCTTGGAATCTAAATAAATGCAGTTGATGCATGAGAGTATTTAAGATTGTAGTATGATTGCAAAAGATGTATTTTTTTTATGAAAATCATCTTAAGAAATTCCCGAAACCCAATTATTCACAATTATACACAGGAAGTTTATTGACCGTGAAGTGTTCTTTTGGTCGCGATGAATGAGAGCTTTGGTCAAACTCAGCTCTGCTTGCCAGCGAATGGCAGTGTTTTGTAGTGCAGCTGTTCCAGTTTTAAGTAAACCACCAAGACTGCAGGACGTTTTAATTTTTCTCCTAGCTGCATTGTTTGCGTGTCTGTAACCGTTCTGTTTTCTATCACCTAATTGCAGTCCATCGAAAAAATAGGAGTGCCCCAAGAAACATTATGTCAGATTTTCCATTTTATCTTTTATTCACCCTAATATAGCATGTGATTATTCCTCAAATTCCTTTTCTGCCTTTGCACAACAACCACCTGCAACTCCGTATAAATCCTTTAATTACTTTTTCAAAATCCTTCTTCCCCGTAACAATTTTGTTGAAGTATTAAATAAGTTAGAGGTTATAATTTTATTCTCTGTTTTTTTTTTACCGTTATTTGGTTTTTAGTGGTCTTACATCTCCACTTGCAATTTCCTTTCGCGAAGTGCACTGAAGAGCAATTGAATTAGAGATACCTGTCTAGTAACGTGTCGCACCACGTTTCGCCCTGGTGACGGCGGCGATTCGTCTCGGCTTGGACTCGACAAGACACCGGAAGCGTTGGGAAGCCATACGGATACACGACCCCTGAACAAGCTCCCACTGTTCACGAAGATTTGATGGAGAGGGGTCAGAGCCTTGAACATCTCCCTCGATGGCATCCCAGATGTGCTCGATGGGATTGAGGTCAGGTCACCTAGCTGGCCAAGGAAGCGAGGTCACGTCGGTGGAGTGTTCATCCAACCATTCGGATACAATTCGGGAACGATTGCACGGTGCATTGTCTTGTTGCAGGATGAGGTCGCCAGTGGGAAGTTCAAGACGCACAAATGGAAGCAATAGGTCATCCAAGATATCCCGGTAACGTTGACCTGTGAGGGACGATGTCACATGTACCAGGGGTCTCATTTCAGTCCACGTGAAGAGTCCCCAGACGAGAATGCCACCCCCACCAGCTTGAAGAGTACCCTGCTGGCAAGAAGGATCCATCGCTTCATGTGGTTTGCGCTGTACTCGTATCCTGCCATCTGCATGTACCAACGTGAATCTCGACTCATCAGTCCAGGCAACATTTTTCTACATGTCTAGTAACCAGTGGCGATCCTCCCGCGCCCATGCTAATCTTTGCACCCTGTGATGTGCGGTCAGCAGCTGTACCCTCGTGGGACGATGGATTCTGTACCCTATAGCGAGGAGATGTTTCTGGATGGTGTGGCTGCTTACACGTTTTTGTGCACCAGTGTCAAATTGCCGAGTGATTTCTTGCACTGTGTCCCGTCTATCCGCTGTTACAATGCGAGCTAGCTGACGATAACCCCGCTCATCCACACGCTGTTGTCCACAGCAGTTGTCCTTTGCAGGGATGGTTTTACCGGATTCGATGTACTCACGGTGCACCCGTGACCCAGTGGCTCGTGAAAATCCAGTGCCTGCACGACTTCCGAGATGGAGTGACCCAATTAACGTGCCCTGACATTTTGCCCACAATCTAATGTGCTTAGATCCTTCGTCTTACCCATACTGCTTCCGACTCCTTCTGATTCCTGTCACATCACTCCTTATATTGTCGGATCGCTGCATACGTCATGTCGTTTCCGTTTACAGGGCCGCCCACAGCGCCACATTTGCATAACGTCAGCTGTCTCTAATTCAATTGCTCTTGTATCTTTTGGTTATCACATACTTCAAGGTCTGAGTTTATCCTTTCTCTGACGTCGTGCTACTTTTCCGCTTATCTCTGTTTATAATCAGGTGTAAGGAAATAATTCGGCAAACTGAAGGTATTCCTCTCCTTCATAAAAATAAATGATGTGAAAGTACTGAAACAGTAGGGAAATTTTAATGTGTTCATTTCGCAAAAAAAGGAAAGGTAATTATTAGTTTTCTATTTCTAAAAGTTATTTCAATTAAATAAGATAATTTAAAAGGCTAAACACTATAATCATCATCATCATCATCATTGTCAACCATTATCAATCCACTGCTGGACGAAGGTCTCCCCAAGTTTCCTCCACAACGGTCTGTCTTGTGCCAGTCTCCTCCATGTCACCCCTGCATACTTTCGAATTTCATCCACCCATCTCCCATGTGGTCTTCTTCTGGGTCTTTTCCTGTCCCTTGGAATCCAATCTAAAATTTCGGCTGTCCATCGATGATCTGTCCTTCTGGCAGTATGTCCAGCCCATTGCCATTTCAGGGATTTAACTCTGATCATGATGTCTTCCACTCTTGTCATTTTTCGGATCCACGTGTTCCTCTTCTTATCTCTCCTGGTTACACGAAGCATGCACCTCTCCATGCTTCTTTGAGTTGTCTGCAGTCTTTGTATATCTCTTTTAGTTAAGGTCCACGTCTCTGCACCATACGTAAGCACTGGAAGGATGCATTGATCAAACACTTTTCTTTTAAGACATAATGGCATATTGCTCTTGAAAATTATGCTGTTTCTTCCAAAAGCTCTCCAGGCAAGTTTTGTACGCCGATTAATTTCTTCATCAATGTGACCCTCACTTGATATCTGCTGTCCAAGATAAACGTACATGTCTGTTATCTCCAGCTTTTCTCCATCAATCGATAAATCTTCATTTCGCGTAAAAGCATTGAACATCACTTTTGTCTTCTGAAAGTTCATTTTTAATCCCACTTCTTTACTCTTGTCAGCAAGTTCCTGGATCATACTCTGCAGCTCTGATGGGGTAGTTGCAAAAATGACTACGTCATCAGCAAAACGAAGGTGGGTTAGATAATCTCCATTAATCTTTATCCCTTTGTTTTCCCAGCTCAGCGACTGAAAAACACCCTCCAATGTGGCATTAAAGAGCTTCGGAGATATGGTGTCACCTTGTCTCACTCCCTTTCCAATTTTTATGTGTGTTGTATTTTCAAACAGCCGAATCTTTGCACTTGCATTTTCATAGATGTTATTAATAATATTAATGTATGCATCTTCAATACCGCAGGTTTTCAGAGCCATTGTAACTGCTGATGGTTTCACCGAATCAAAGGCTTTTTCATAATCGATAAAAGCCATGCACAATGGAAGTTCATATTCCCTCGCTCTTTCAATTAGTTCTCTCAGTACGTGGATATGATCTATTGTGCTGTAGCCACTCCTGAATCCAGCTTGTTCTCTCGGTTGAGCCATGTCCAGTGTTACCTTCAAGCGGTGTGAAAGAACTTTAGTGAAGATTTTATAAACTACTGATAGGAGGCTGATAGGTCTGTAGTTTCCGAGATCCTCAATGTCACCTTTCTTATGTAGCAGGATCATTGTAGCGGTGTTCCAATCCTCAGGAATCTTTCCTTCATTAAGGCATCGAGTGAAAATTTGGGCGAGTACTGTTTCAATTTCTCCACTTGCTTCTTGTATGATGTCTACAGTAATTCCATCTTCTCCTGGAGCTTTTCCCCGCTTCATGTTCTTGATTGCATGTGCAACTTCTGCTGGAAGGACTGGAGGAACTCTGGTACTGGTATCTTTCATGATGTCTGGAGTGCATGTATCATCCCTTTCATATAATTTGTTGTAGAAATCTTTCACTCTTGTCAAAATTTCGCCTCTATTTCTTGTTACAGAACCATCTTCTTTTCTCAGTGCCATAATCTGTTTTCTTCCCTTACTGAGATGTCCCTTTGCTATCTTTAGGCTTTGGTTGTTTTCAATTGCTTTCCTCACTAGTTCACAGTTGAATTTTCTTACGTCTTCAGTGATACTTTTTCTTACTGTCTTGCATAGCTCTATATATTCCACTTTGGAAGTCACATCTTCTTTAGTTGTCCTCATCTCTCTTCTTTTTTTGCATCAACATTTTCGTTTTTCCTGATAATTTGTTTACATGCAACTTGTTCTTAGACCCAGCTAATTTTGTTGCTGTTTCCATAAGAGCTTTGGTTACTTTTCTGTTAACTTCAGAGATGTCCACTTCTTCCGATGTTAGGCCTTCTAAAGCAGAGAACCTGTTCTTCAGTTCCAACTTAAAGGTATTATGGTGTTTTTTAAGGTTGGTTATGTCAATAGATTTTGTTTGTCTTATGAGCTTGCCACGTTCAAGTTTGGTGTTGAGGTGCATCTTACATCTCACCAATCTATGGTCACTACCTGTGTTGAACTTGTTTAGCACACTGCAGTCTTCTATGACGAATTTTTTGTTACACATAATAAAATCAATTTCACTTGTCGTCCCATTTGGATGTCTCCATGTCCATTTCCTGTGTGGCTTTTTCTTGAAGAAGGAGTTCAAGATGAAAAACCCTTCTGCCTCTGTAAACTCAACGAGAGTATTTCCACGCTGGTTTCTGTTGCCGTGACCGAATTTACCTACTGAAGTTTCATTCTGTTGCCGTTGCCCTATTTTTGCATTGAAATCTCCCATAATTATTTTCAAGTGCTGCTTACCTTTATTATTTAGATGACAAATTTCCTCATAAAATTCTTCAATTTCTTCTTCAGGATGACTTGTGGTGGGTGCATAAGTTTGAATAATCTGAGCCTGGTATCTTTTCGAGAGTTGAATAACAAGTCGTGCAGCTCTGTCAGAGGAACTTTCAACTTCTACAACTTTATCCTTCAGTTTCTTGTTTATTATAAATCCAACACCACTAGTTCTGCCAGTATCTGTCCCACGATAATAGAAGAGATGTCCACTTTTCAGTTCGATGAGATCTTCTCCTTTTCTCCTTACCTCACTTAGCCCCACGATGTCCCACTTGATCTTTTGTAGTTCCTCTTCCAATTCAAGAAGCCTTGAATCAGAAGATAGGGAGCGTCCGTTGTACGTAGCCAAGGTCAGCATCAGATGGCAGCCTAGTCCGGTCCTCCGGGGATTCTTAGCACCCTCTGCCTTCATGTCGCACTGGCCGCTGCCTTGGCCAGGTACATTCCAGCTGCCGGAGACTGAGGGCCAAGATTTAAGTTGTGGAATCATTTTGGAGGGGTTTGGCCATAACTCACCACGCTGGCCAAGCGGGTTGGTGAGTGTGGGATAGAATTTCCTCTAATCCCGATGGTATAGTTATACCGCTATTGGCGGTCGTCAGAGCCCCTTTAGTGGGAACAGGATGTACCACGAGAAGGCGGGGTTGACATTTGTCAAGGAGAGGCTGTGATGTTACGCATCACCTGACCTTACATCCCAAAAAAAAACACTATAATATGTGGACTTAAATTACTGTTTAAAAATTATCTGATACAATGAAAGTGCGATCTCATTCCATTTATAGCATTAACCACTTTTTTTATTTCAAAAGTTTGCATTTTTTCTTTAAAAAATCGTATTACTTATTTCAATTGACGAGTGTGAATATTATGTTTGGTGGTCTAGTGGTCAACGTTCGTGCTGCTCCGGAGAAGACCTCGGGTTCGATCCCAGGCAGGTACGAACGTTCGAACCACTAAATATCCGCCGTGCGTCGGATGGGCAGGTTAAGCCGTCGGACCCAGGGTACTGGCTTCCCGGTAATAAATAAGGGCATCTACCTCGCTTCCGTGTCGCTTTTCTATCGGGCACTCTAGCCCAAATCTCCTCGCTTTCTGTTTCTGAGGGTTGTTTAATCCCTGGGGTCAGACGCTCCCTTCATAAAATCATCTACATATGATCTGATCTGATCTGAATGTTCTTCGCCATATTTATGTCCAAACTCTCCGGCTCGCCATTTACTCGGCATTATGATTACCGAAAGTTCCTTTTACAATAGGAGCCAGGTCTGGCGTGCCCGTGCAACGTGTTTTGCAGATATAAATCGAAACTTTTAACTTTGTTGTTCGCGTGTATTGCAGATATAAATCGAACCTTTTAACTTTGTTGTTCGCGTGTTTTGCAGATATAAATCTAACCTTTTAACTTTGTTGTTCGTATAATAAACAGGGAAAAAGAACAAGTAATTTGCTGAACGTTTTTTTATTCAATATTACTCAGGGTGTAACAAAGAAGAAGACATGTTTTTTCTAATTACTACATTAAACTGTTTTCTCAATCAGTAACAAAAACAAAACATGAAATCAGAAGGAAAAAAGGTTCTGTTAATTTAATCGCCTCATCACGGGAGCGTTTAATCTAAATGGTAGTATTTTCTCTTATATTTCAACACCCGAATCTTTTGTAAATTTGGGTCCTTTAGAAATCTGTGAAACTTAACATCAGAATATTTGGTTTTCCTACTGTACGTTGTGCAGCATTTAACAGAACATCCCCGCAGCCTGGTTTACTAGTACCGTATAATTTACGGATCTGTGAATTATACGGTACTGTTATTGAATAAGAAGACGCAACACAATTATTCATTTATAAAAAATAATAATAAATAATAAAACAAATATTATAATAAATAAATAATACAATTTCTGTTTTCATATCTTTATTGAATAAGAAGACGCAACACAGTACCGAACTTACCGGATTTAAAGCTCTTATTTTCCACTGAAATATATAATGAAATAACAATAACAGTATTAAAAGAAGTGAGAAACACAAACTGCAAAAAAACCGAAAGGATAAGATCTCGAGATCTCTTGCTCCCCAGCTGACGTTATGGGCGATTACCCCCCCCCCCCCCCCAAAAAAAAAAAAAAAGACCGCGTCGGCGACCGCGCAGCGCACGCGTGTCCCTCACTCACCCCGGGTTTAAATCGTGCTAGAGATAGGAAGATAAAAATTTAATTAATACATATATTGATTCCAGTAAAGGAACGAAATTATGATCAGTTTAAATATCAGTTCATTCACTCCACATCAAACTGATCATTAATAATGAAACTTTCCACCAAAACACGAAAGGTTCTTGCGATTATTTTTGCACGTATGTCCTTTGTTTTTGCACGTATGTCCTTTGTTTTTCGGAAAATAAATTAAATTAATGAAATCTAAATGATTGGTTTCATTACACTATAAAGTTTGCTGTTTAGTAGAAGGTGTGTCAGGCTCCTAAGATTTACGGGCATGTATAACTATGGACGTCTTTAAGTATTGACAAACGATTTAAACTTAAGTTATACCAGGTGAAAACTATTGTTTCTTTGGTATTATGAAATACTAGAACAAAATATTCTGAATTTTGGGAAATTTATGCCTTAAACTTTGGTTGGAGTAATGTAATTTCGTAACACGAGCAGCATCAATATCAAAGGAAATTCTCAGGCATACTGGTAGACAGTACCGTTTCAGCAGGTTTTATATGCTTTCAATAAAGCTGGTTCAGAACGTTTTTTGTACCCAAATACCGGAGTTGCTCCTGCGATCTTTTCAGATTTGATATTAATGAATAGGGCAAAGATATCGCTCCTATTATTGATAAACACTTACATTTTCCGTTACAAAGTGGATTTCGAAAGAAAATCAGCTTCAAGTACAAGGTGTTTCATTTAAATGAAACAAGAATAGGAAATACCACAGTTACGATTAGCTCCAAAAAAATTTTCCATTTCCTTTAGAATGTTAATCCTTCCGTTTAAGAATACACGGAATTTGTAGTTAAAGGTCATTAACATGCAAACTGTAAAATTAATTTTTGATACCCTACGACGTCGAAATTAAAAAAAAAAAAAAAAAAAAAAAAAAAAGGAACATCTCTTTTTCGCTTTTCAATCCGACACCTGAAATCCGTGTTTATCATTAAGAAAATGTCTTAGTGAAGATCCGAGTTCACATATAACACCCATGGTGATGCACAAGGGTATGTATCACATCCTTAAGTTTAGGACAGTAAAGTATTGCATTCTAAACGCGGTATCATGCAGCTGTACACTGAAATCGTATTAAATACATACCCTTAAGCATTCGGTGACCATCCCAAATCCTGCATGCATCACCTTCTTAAAAAGTCTTCAAATGAAAATACAGTAATCTCTGGTTATCCGTGAAGGTCACGTTTCAACAACATGCGTGGAAAAGAAAACCGCGGATAATAAGACCAGGCATCTGTATAAAAACAGGAATTATGTGTACAAACTCTCCTAATTTTTCTATAAATAGCAGAACATTTTGTATAATTTTGTAGGTTATAGGATAAACTAAGACGAATCTACAAACTCAGATATTTATCAACATTTCAAGGAAATATTTGATCACAGAGTGTGTTTTAGGAAGACATTTACCGGAGTACCCACGATAAAGCGCAGATTTGCGGGTTGAGTAACATGGCGAAAAAAAATTGTGGTTGAGGTTTGATTTTTCTTCTTTTCAAACTTTTTGAGAATTTGTTGATAAAGCTCAAAGTAAGCTTTTTACATCGCTTTTAAATTTCAGTCCTTTTTCCATAAAATTGCCTAAATTTAAAACTCCATCGGTTAATTGACTAGCCAATGAAAACAAATTCATTTAACGCTTCCATACGAAAATCCAGGAAAGCAACTTCTATTTCTGTTTCATGTTCCAATTCACTATCCTACAGATCGGTAATCAGTTCCCCAAATAGCACTGATAGGCAACGACGAAGGGTAATCAGTGAGTAGAAACAGCAGTTACATATGCTATTACATTATTTTTCTGGCATAATATTTGGAACCGAAATCATTGCTGAGAAGAGTCAAATGTAAAATATTCCGGAAATAAAGACTGAAATGTAAAACAATTCGGATATGTGAAGCGTAATTGTTTTCATGTACTGTAAGACATGATTTTAAATATTAAAACTGCCACCAAGGAATTTGTGTACTCCAAAAATCAATCGTTTGGCAATATTGACGTTTGATCAGCTGCATCCCATTTTCACATGCACACGTCTCTACAGAGTAAACCTTGAGTGTTCTTCCGCCACGACCTTTGAGGTTTGAAGGCTTACCGTGTCGTTTCTCAGCAGATTTGATACCACTCCACTACGATGTGCATGTCACAACCCACACGGTTGATCTAGGTACCCCCTTTGTCACCGAAACGTCACGTAAATGTTTATTTGCTATTTAGCACCGTATTGTTAATCCGCTTTCGAAATCAATTAATCATGTCGATCGAGGTAATTTGCATCACAGACGTACTATTGTCTGATCATAGTCCTATGGGCACATCTGTAGGTCGGTCGTCTGTGACGTGAGGCTTTATTATGATTTATTTCACTGTCAATAGAGAGGTGGTCTGATAATCAACGGCGAGGCAGTCTATGTCACTAATCTTTAAAAAACCATGTATTTTCGAGATCTATCTTAATCCAGCTTACAGAAGGTGCGAACAAATGGAGGCAAATTGTTAGGGAGAAAAGTTACACAGAATGTAATTGAAGAAAATATTCACTAAACCTGCAGTTTAGAAATTCTGTTCACCGCAAAATAATATTGCAGTTATGGAATTGCAAAATTCCCGATATTAACCTACGTTAACATGACGTTATTTGCATTTCGTTACCCCTATTTCCTTTGTTATAATTCATAAGTGATGGATAATGTATAATCTGTGGTTCGGTGATGTTTCAAAATTTAATGCCCGTATAATTTTCCGGTGAGTTTTAATAGTTTTCACTATATAAACGGCTGATCTACGTAAACCAAATTGTAACAAAAATCACCTTTATCATGCGAACTCATTGGCTTACAATTTTTTGCTTTCCCAAAATATTAAACAGCCCCTTGAATGGGGAAGTGTTAGCCCCCTGACACATACATCATAGCATTCAAAAATCTCTCTCTTTTCTTAGGTTTATGGCCATTGTAACAGCCCCTTGGCAGCACAAATGACTGGTGTAAATATCCCTCTAAGTCGACGCTTTGAATAACAATGCAAATTGGGGAAGCAAAGATTTCTGCTGATCTGGTCATTCTCATTACTCCTTATAGCAACGTAGTGACTACTAAGTGCAACCCGAATGATCTCGTTCCAGCAGAGTTGGTCACATCTTTGACAGTGGGTGTATCACTTCCTGCTGAATTCATTCCATTTTTCTAACCCAGAAGTGTTTGTTTTTCTTTTTTTGTTCTAGCCTGTTAAAGGCTTAAAAACATGAAATTGAGGATAGTGGATATTATTAAAAGAAGGGTTTTCAAAAAACAATGCCAAACATATTTCCTTTTGCGAAAGTACAAGGACAAATATATTTTTCTTATTTATTTTGCTAACCAAATTATTTGCTATTGGAATTAGGGGTTATACATATAGCTTACACAAAAGTTATTTATCAGTTAGGAAGCATAATACTGTGATTGATATGAAGCGATCCACAATGGGAAATATAACTTCTGGAGTGGCGCAAGGTTCGGTTCTTGGTCCTATATCATTTAATTTGCATATTAATGATCTCTTTACAGTGGTAAAAGACAACGATTTAATTTTATTTTTTGATGATGCAACAATCTTATTCAAGGGTAATAATACTTTAGATCTTACATCTAAAATAAATGCACAACTTGTGTTGGTGACAAATTGGTTAAATAGGAATCAATTGATTATTAATGTAAACAAGACCAAGGCTATGATCTTTTCAAAACTACAAATACTGCAATCACTGATATATTGTAGTATTTGTAGTTTTTGAAAAGAGTTCTGGGTTAGAAAAATGGAGTTGGTGGTCTTGAACGGAGCAAAAATTGATTTTGTGAATAGTCATTCTTACTTGAGAGTATTGATTCGAAGTGATTTGAAATGGAACATGCATATTGACAACCTGGCTAATATATTATCTAGAAACATTTGGATAGTTAGTAAGATTATGATAATTTTGTCTCCTAAAATAATGATATTGTTATACTACACACTTTTACAAACGCATATAAATTACTGTATACTGACATGGGGGCAAACAACACAATATAACTTAAAAAAATACAGGTATTACAGAATAGATACATAAGATTAATAGACCTAAAAACTCTTAATAATTCTATACCTAATCTTATCTTTAGGCCAGAAGTAAATCCCAATCAATATAATATACTTACAATAAAACAATTATTTGACTATGATCTTGGTATAATAATGTTCAGAAGACTTAAAAATGATTTATACCATGACTTAATATCATTAAATATTCGTACTCATAGTTATGAAACCAGGAATCGATCAACACTCATACCTAATTTTCCTCGGACAGAAACAATTAAAATGAATATAAATTATTCGGGTCCAAAACTTTGGAACTCTTTGCCTTGTGGCATAACATCTATTAACAATTTTGACCTATTTAAAAAAAAATTCAAACACCGCCTTATGAACAAGTCTCTCAATTAGTATGAAATTGACCTGATCTGGTCGCTGGATTGATTTCACGGCTTATGGATAGACCTTGTATCTATATATACTTAGGTATTTATTTAATCTTTCAGTTATATTCAATATGCCTTTGACTTGTCTTTTGTGTTGTTTTTTGTTGTTTGTGTCTTTTTTTTTTAGTTCTAGGAGTGGGAGGGCTATGTCAGGCCTTACGGCCTTTTCCCTCCTCCTCCTGGTTGCTACATTTTTTGTAATTGATTATATTGTTTGTATTTTGAACTGTAATATGTGGCAACTGAAAAATGATAAAATGAAAAATGAAATTAAAAATTGTAGTAGTGTACAAAAAATAAGAGTGCAATTTGAAAACATTTTATACAACCAAACATTATGAAACACACGTCAGAGAGAATTATATAAGAAAATGCTGGAAGAACGATTGGTGAGTAAATAGAACATTTGTTATAGGTGTACGTTTTAAAACATTGTCGAAGTCAAAGAAAATACGGTGCTACTATAATCATTTCGGTGATCATAATAGTTTCCTAACAGTATTTTGTGGTATTTTCTTGTTTTGTTTTTGTTTTCGTTGTTGTGTTTAGGATTATAAAATTAAATGGAATTCCTTTCCTATGGGAAAATCATGTGCGAAATTTCGCAGCGGAATGTCTTTTCAAAGAGTAGATTTTCTGGGAATCTTTTCAAAGAGTAGAGTTTCTGGGAATCTTTTCAAAGAGTAGATTTTCTGGGAATCTTTTCAAAGAGTAGATTTTCTGGGAATCTTTTCAAAGAGTAGATTTTCTGGGAATCTTTTCAAAGAGTGAAACGTCTTAAGTAAAATGCAATACTAATGTAAAATTTAAGGTATTACGACTGCCCAAAGTAAAACAGTACGAGAAAAAAGGCATACAATTTGTATTTCATAATACACTATCCGACAAAGAAACAACAAATGCAACAAATGCGCGGTAATAAGATGTTATACTGAGATACACAACAGATTTCTCATTAATATCTGAATCATTCCTTCATATTTGCAGACTTTCACTTCATTTTCTGGAAAACAAAATATATTATTGTATTAATGATTAGTTTTTGTACTATCAGATTCATGTTAGTCCAGAAATTCTGTTTGCTTGGAAGACAGCTAGACGATATAACTGACAAAATACAACTGGAGTTAATTCGGAGAAGAAAGTGTACAAATAAAATACTGAAGTGTTAATGAGACGGATGTTCTATGAACAGCTGTACCAAATTCAGGAACAGAAAGATGTAAAAAACATTGAGCTCTCCAATTCTACTGTTACAACTGAAATATCAACATCAGCTTTTAGACATATTTTTAAATTATCTCTGCAATCGGTTTACTGATAGAAAATACTGCATCAATTAATTCACACCTAATCTTATGATGCTTACGATCCTCTTTGTGTAACAATTTTTTTTGCTATTTAAAGTAGTATTGTTTCTATTCTTGTTTGCATTTACGAGGATATTTTGCTTTGTTATTGGTAATTTCAACAACATGAAAAAATCGAAAATTATATTCAGTTATTCAAAACATAATTATCTGTTTAAGAGATGACTTTTTTCTTTAAATCTGTTTACTTTTTTTCTCTTGTTAAATATGTTTATCAAGCCACTTTGATAAAGAGCAAACACTTTATTTCGAATCCGTATGTTATGCATATTCTAATTGTTACCATTCGACGAGATGTAAATGATTTTTTACAAGCGTAATCATTAAAGCGTAACGAAAAGTTTCTTATTTACTCAGGTAGTTATTTATCAGTATTTTTCTGATTTAGATAGCACACTAATTCCAAGCAGCAAATTCGTATTTCTAAATAAAATAAAAAACATAGTTTAATATACTGCAAATTTTAGAAAGGGTTTCATCATAATGGGACCATATACGGTTTCACTTCAAGGGATTTGTAAAAGCTATAGCTGTCAGAGGCACGATTCACAAAACTTTAGCCGAATTAAACTGCAGGGATAAAAATATTTTATTTACAATTGAAAATCAACTAAAAGCCACAGGCAACAGCTTTCACAGCCGCGACTGCCGCTTCTTCACGCCTAATCAGCAATACTGGTGTGCAGGTACAGCATTATATACACTAGTGTGCAAAACTTAAGCAACTTTACTGATTTTGGCGTAATTCCGCGAAAACTCACCTGTGAGACATGAAATTCACACTACAGAGGCACAATGCAGTACCTAAAGGATGACGAAAGCAACGTAGCAAACAAATGAATAGAACGCATACACGAAGGCAGGCAGCAGAAAATGGTTTATTGACAGCACGGCATTCGTACACCTAACCGACAGTCCATGAGGGAGAACAACAATCCAAAGTCCCTTAGTACGGGATATGACCTCCCCGAAGTGCAATGGTTGCGTGGCACTGTCTGGCCATACTCAACACCAGATGGTCCAACAGTTCTTGAGGTAACAGTTCCCACTCCTCGATGAGCATCTGTGTCAGTTTGCTGGTGTTCTCCGGGGAAACGATCGTGCCGCCAGGCGTCTCCCCAAAACATCCCACACATGTTCGATGGGATTTAAATCAGGGGAGCACGCTGGTCACTCCATTCTGCGAATATCTTCAGAATCTAACAGGTCCTCAACTGCTTGGGACCTGTGTGGGCGAGCGTTGGCGTCCATAAAAACAAAGTCTGGACCAATGGCACCTCGGAACAGACGCACGTGGGGACGGATGATCTCATCACAGTAACGCGCTTCGGTTACGGAACCTGTGTCGAAAATGTGGAGCTCCGTCCGACCGTTCAGCATAATGCCACCCCACAAAAGTACGCCAGGACCACCCCAACGGTCTCGTTCCCTGATGTTCGTGGGATGAAAGCGTGTCCCTACTTTTCGCCAGATCAACTGGCGCTGAGAATCGTTTGTCCGACTGAAACGACTCTCATCGGTAAAGAGGACGTGACTCCATTGATCAGGTGTCCAGTGTGCATGTTCGCGACACCACTGTAAACGGTGCCGTCGATGGGCTACTGTCAATGGTATGCAGCGTTCCGGCCGGCGGGCATATAGCCCACCCTTATGAAAGCGTCTGGCCACAGTAAACCGGGATACCTGTCTTCCGGTTGCTGTACGCAACCGCTGCGCCATGCCGCCAGCTGTCTGGTTCCGGTCTCTTTTCGCTTGCACGACGAGATATCGATCGTCGCTCGCAGTTGTTTTCCTGGGGCGACCACCACCTACCTTTCGTACAGCTGTACCTGTTGTTCGGTAGGCTTTCCAAGCTCGTGACACTACACTTTTATCGATTCCAAACTCTTTGGCAACACTCATCACGGTACGCCCCTCCTCCAGCTTGCCGATCATTCTACCACGTGTAAAGGCATCCTGATGGTTTCTCTTAGCCATATTGCACGATCGATCTCATTTTCACTTGCAGCGAATGTCTGGAAATGCCTCTGTCCGCCGTCTTTTGTAGTCGGATGGCACTGCGCGCGCTGCCTCCACGCAGTTTACGGGCCCTCACGTCACCTCTGACGTCGAACTCCTGCTATTTGCATATGCATCACCTTTGTCATGAGTTGTTGTTCCCTTGTACAACCCGCAAATTGCCCTTGTCTCCCCTGTCATGACTGTATGCTGTCAAACGACGTTGTTGCTTAAGTTTTGCACACTAGTGTATTTAGTCTCCAATTTCCACAATGCATAGCGATATAAGTTCATGATGCCAGTTTCAGTATGATTAACTCAAGGCTTTTACAAAAATAGTACATCATCATTATGTGTCTTTAATAATGCTAAACGTTTACAAAGAACGACACTTCCTCATTGCAGCACATATCAGAAAACAGTTTCACTTCAATTTGCGCAAGATGTATTGCCGGTGCAAAAGCTTATATCTTCGTAAGAAAAAACAAGTGCCGGAGGAAACGAATACGAAATGTAGTGTAATTGTGTTAGCTGCGTGGAAGTAGTTTAATAGGACTGAACTACAATTACTTTCTGCCATCTACCAGCTTATTGGCTCAGTGCTTTGATAACTGTTTTTATTCACATTCTTTCGGATCACTTTGATACTTCATTCAGTGCTTAGTAACTTGTAGTGTAATTTAAGGCTTCGACAGCTAAACAGACACAGTATACTGAGGCCACTGATGTCAGAGCAAAATCATTAATTTTCCAGACATAAATTACACTGTTACTGCAAAAGTCGTTCCACAGAGAAAACGGAGATACTACCCCAAATGCTTAAAACAAAAACTAAAAAAGAACATAACAGGAAACTCTTAAAACATATCCTTTTAAATATGCGTTTATTTAGAAAGCATATATAAAAGATACAATGCTGGCCACCTAAAAGGCAACAGCAAGAAGGACACGAGATAGCAAAGCCAGATTTACTGGACATATAACAACAGATACAAAGATAAAACGATTGAGCTTACAGGCCCGTGCGACTTGCGGAACACGCAGACATCCATAGTTCATGTGGCCCACATGGCTGGCAATAACGGCCGCTACACGCCGCGGCATCGAACGAAAGAGGCTTTGGATGCGGGCCTGGGGTTTGTCGGTCCAGGCTGCTTTCACACGTTGCCACACTTCATCAGGGGTTGCCGCAGGTGGTGCTTGCCGGGCCACTCGGTTGCCAATCAGCGACCAGACGTGTTCGATGGGCGACATATCGGGTGAACAGGCGGGCCACGGCAGCAGTGACACCTGGTGGGCCGTGAAGAATTGTTGCACGATGCGTGCCACGTGCGGAGGCGCATTGTCCTGTTGAAACGTGGGTGCTGGCAGGTTCTGCAGGTAAAGGAGGACTACAGGCTCCAAAGCGTCGTAGATGTAGCGGTGGCTGTTGAGTGTAACGGCGATGCGTACCAGAGGGGTGCGGGTGTCATATCCAATTACGCCCCAAACCATAACGCCAGGCGACGAAACGGTATGGCGATGCATAATGCAGGCGTCATACAGTCTATCGCCGCGGTGCCGCCACACGCAGATCCGACCATCATGGTGTTGCAGGCAGAAGCGGAATTCATCGGAGAAGACACTGTTGTGCCATTCAGTAGTCCAGGTGCGGCGTTCAACGGCCCACTGCCGCCGCAATCGCCGGTGGTGTAACGTTAATGGTATTCGGAAATATGGGCGCCGTGCGACAAGTCCCCGCTCCTGCAAACGACGTCGAACGGTACGTGCTGCACAGGTTGTTGCGCAACACAGCCTAATCCCTGAGCCAACGTTCGTGATGTGGCGGGGCGAGCCGTCAATGCCCGCTGACAACATGCCGGTCCACTTGATCGAAGGTGTGCCGCGGCTGCGGCAATCATTCACGTAGGTCCATCCGTCCCTCCTGCACCCACCGAATCCATACTCGTCTCACTGTGGCTGCATGTCTTCCCACACTGACGCCGATGTCTCGGTACGATAAATTGCTGTCGTGATAAGGCACAATTCGTCCTCTGCAGAACTTCGAAATGTGCTGGAATGACTGCCGTATTCTGCGACGAGGCATCAGGAAACTTCCCACGCACAGGTCCGGCAGCGCAACTCACTTCACTACTTACTACTAGCCTTTTGTGCAGCCTTCTTATAGTGCTTCTCGGTGGCGTGCCAGGCGCACATGATTTGCATATGCCTTGCAATGCTAATCGTTTGCATGTCCTCTCGCGGGCGACGTATGCTGCGCATTTCTGGCCAATCGGATGCTTCCTTCTTGGTGTTGTATTTTGGGTAGTCAGCATTGTATATCATAACTGAGGAAAAAAGACGGCACTGTAAATGTTTCATTAAGATATTTACAAAATAACACGCGAAAAAAAGGTTTTTACGTTACATTTTTTAATTAACATGAGATCTTGTTTACTGGACGGCTTTGACTAGGTATGTATTTGAGAATAGTCTGGATTTTCAGCTTTCCTGCTGGTAAGAGCAGCAGGTTCTCTGGGCTTGAGTGAAATTGAAAACAGGAAACTGTCCAAATTTTCAAATATTTGTGCTTCAAAATTTTAGCTTGTTGATTTCGGATTACGCCGTGCCCAGACTTTGCAAGGTCAACGCCGTGCCCAGACTTTGCAAGGTCAGCGTGTTTTAATTCTTCCATGGAATTTGTTTCATATTTTAATCGATGGAATATATTACACTTAGATGCATTTCAAACAATAAAATCCCGAAATACCGCCTTCAACATTCCATAATGATATGTATAAAGAAACTGCCAAAGGGTCGTTTGCAAGTTGGTCCGCAAATGAAACTAAACGAAATGAAGTTGATGTTTCATAGAACTTACAAATGAATCTCATCCTTACATATTTTTAAGAGACCTTGAATTCCTGAAAATTAAGTCATACACTCACACAACGTTTGCGCTCTTTTCACTAATAATCGTAATGGATTCCTAGGTGGCAGTCATATCACAAGTAAAATATGCGAACACAACTAATAAAGAATGATATGTCAGAATGAACGTGGCCGGCTCCAAACATCAGCAGTAACAGAAGAGAAAAAATCTGTAAAGGTATTTCATGTCCACAAGACAACAATATGTAGGAAGATATGGAAATCAAAAGAATCAAATGAGATGTAGAACAGCGTGGTAACAAAATATATATTGACAGACCGCTCAAAAAAAAAAAAGAAGCATAAAAGTAAAAGACAAATATCAACCACGCTGTAAACGTTACAGATACCAAAAAAATCTGTGCTTATTTTCCAAATGGAAAATTTTCAATTGATAATTTCATCTGAAAATATTTTGTGGGACAAGGATTTTTTTGCATCGAACAGCTACATACCAGGTTCTCCCAGGACGTCTTTCACCGTGTATATCCAGCTTAGCTCTTTGCAAGCGGCATAATTCATTTCAGTATCCGTCATGACATACAAAGGCTCTTTTTTTCATAAACCAACGATGATTAAAAATTGCCTAAAACACATTTTTAAAATGTGATTCCAGCCCATGAGGAATCTGAAACATCACATTTCAAAACACCCCCCTTCCAAAAAAAAAAAAAAAAAAAGAAACAGAAGTATACGGACGCTGTCTTTAAAGTGATTGCAAACCCAACAGCCATGAGAAGTTTATGTGTTATGTTAAAGATTAAATCAAAGGTCAATAGTTAACATCACACAGCTTAGCACGTTTTTCTCAGCTATTCCGCTCCTTAAACCGTGTGCATATGCATTCTGGAAATGCATATCAATTCCGGTTTCTTAAAAGCATATCTTCACAGTGGCTTCTCAAATACATGGCAGTACAAATTCCTCGAAATAATAATGTCTACAGCATTACTCTGTGAAATTTAAATATATTCGATCATGTCTCTAATGGCGAAAAGCAACCCGTCTGGAGAGATCTAGCTATCGGTAATCCTAGTGAAACTGCTTCACATTGGTTCACGAAAAGTATGCAATAAAACATACATCCGGGAAATTAATGTTATTTTCTGGTGTGACTGAACTGGGGAACAATATATATACGGGGAATTTATGAACTCATTTTACATTGTTCCGAATAATGTACGCATCGGAAGAATAAATTGAGATGTTGCTACGAAAATAAAACAATTTTTTCAAAAATAGGTTGTACCCATACAACAATAAAAGTTGTGTCTCTAAGGAGACCTGGGAAATCTCCATCATCCCCTTACCCTCTATGAAGTGGGGTAGCGTACAACAAGAAAAAATATGTTCTCATGGTGCATTAGACCACATGGATAGGAACTGGAGATCAGAATGGCGACTAGGAGCAACAGAAAAACACTGTAAATAAAAGACGGATTCTTAACAAACGCAGCAGCAGTAAATATAAATAGAGAAGACATTTTTGAATGGCCCACCGGACTACAAACACAAAGTGTCAGTTTTCGTAATCAGTTTAGTAATTCAACAGTCTCCTTAAAATAGCATTCCCTGAAAGATTGATACGACATGTGAAGAACATCAAAAATCAAAATAAGATATAACAAGCAAAAAAATTGAAACAAATCAATACCAAGTGTTTCTGATTTACACTTCATAATCGATGCTTATGAATTTCTGTCTTGAAAAATAAAAAAAAAGATTAAAAACAACTTCTATAAGAGGAGCGTGGATTTATAAAAACAACCAAATGGAAAATACAGGTACTAAATCATTTAGTTAACAAAATTACACTTTGTAAATGAAGCCTAGTGAAAGGTAACTGGTTTAGAAAAAAGAGAAAGACAGCAAAGGATATAATTTTTTTTTTTTGAGGTTTAACGACCACCGTGAGCAACTCAATGGGCTATAAGCAGTCGCCCGTCCCTAATTTAGGGTCACTGGTTCCAGGGAAGGGAGAGAGCCAGTGCCGTAAGACAAACACAACATACATGCCTCACCGGGATTCGAACCCGGACCCCTCTCGGACGAATGATCAGAGGCCATTGCCTTAGACCACTGCGCCACCGGGGCTGCGGATATAATTTCAGAAGTTTTGTTAATTTTATTTTATTATTAATAAACTAAGAGGAAGAATATTTTTTTGGGATTTCAAGACCTATCTAAAATAACTTTGAATAAGGAATTGAATAAATTTAAATATATTCTGCCAGAGGTATTTATTGTCTAACACAGAATTTAAATTATTTAATGAAATGCTGTAATATGAAAAATATTCGTAAATCTAATGTTTACCTTGATGTTAATGACAATTTTTTGTTTCATTAAGTAAATATATTTTTCCAGGATATCATGTAAAATATTTTTTTCGAAATTAATAAGAAACGAATCCCTTTGCCCTTTATAGGAAATCAATGCGCCTCTCTCGCTTCTGTTTTCAACACCCAAGACAACGAGATGTATGTGACTGATGCTGAGAAGTTCCTTGGAAACTTAAACAAAAACAATCTTCTTATTTATGCAAGTTAAAGCAAGCGAATTATTACTAATATATACGACGACGTTTTCTCAGCCATGTTAAGATGTAGCACACAAATTGCCAGCTCCTTGAGTGTAAATATGAAAACAATCACCATGAAAATATCTTTCTTCATTTGCACATGATAGAGAATGTCGTTATCGCATGGATGTCCGGTATTTTACATCTGAAAAACGCAATATTCCTTTCTTATGAAGCCATGTCTAGGTGGGAATCTGTGGAAAATTTGGCGTTTCTGTCCGGTTATTTATATTTTTGGCTACAGATTTTGAATAAAACACTTATACGCCGGTTTAATTTGTGTATTTTTCCACTGAAGATTTGCAAATTGTATCTATTATTATGTCACTTCTTGAAAGCTTTTAATTATCTTCTGCATACTTATAAGACCTGCACTACCTATGCGTGTTTTAACGAATTCAGTGCGCGTAACGGTCATACGTTCTGCCATTTTGATGACTGTACATCTTGTAGTGGATAAATCAAGTTATCTAGAGTTAAATACGGACGCTGTGATTAGCTAACTACAGTTATCCATTACGGTTATGTTCTCAAGCTGCATTTATAGAAGTACCGTGTAAGACCAAGTTGATGCAAAATGCGTACCATTGCGGAAGTGGAAATTTTTTTAATCAATTTGTCATCCAAAATATAAGACAAAACCGTCGGTGAGCTTTAGTGGCGGAGACCTCAGAAATATGAATGCTGGCGCACAGTGAGCTGTTCTATACACTACATTGTTCCATTAAAGTTATAAATCTCAGCGTAAAAATTCAGCAAATTAAGGGTTTCTGTGCTCCGACATAGAAAAAACATTGTATAGAGAGAAATTCTGCAATTATTAGCTTCCGGTAAAATGGTACAGAAATATTACATAAATATATTCGTGAAAACATTTTAAAACTGATACATTTTACATAATTGAAGACATCACACACGTACATACAGTAAAAATTTAAAAGAAAGGAAGAACATTTGTATAGGCCCTTTCACTCGTTTTGTAATAGAAGGAATTTACTACGCTCACAGACAGGTTTCGCTACGGGACACTTCGGTTCAATGAAGTCTCGCAAACGTACAAAAATTATTATGCAAATTTTCTTCACATATAAACTAATAGCTAGCTGTTTTGATAAATGTAATATATAAAGTTATTTGTAAAAAATGAAGCATTTTCACGCGATCGGGTTCGCAAATCCGCACACTCAAAAATATGCAAATTATAGAGATAGAGACAGACCAATCAGTATTATGTGCAACATTTCAATCACCAGTGAAATTACCCAAAATTTGTTTCTTTTTTATTGATTCAATTGCCTTAAACTCTTTACTGATTTCTTCACGATCTTGTGTTCTCTTTTAGGAGGTAGGTAGAAAATTAATCAAAACGGTCATTTTCGTTTGCTGTTACTTTAAAAAGTACCTGTAGGCGGGTATTCCGGGATAACAGTATGATGATGCTTTAACAGGAATTTGGAGAATAACAAAGATCATTCTTGGTAAGTATAAATATTTTTTGTATCCCTGTGGTGCGTTGTTTCGGTATCGACGGATTCCCTCAAGTACATTAAATCACTATTGAAAACATATGAAACAGGTATCCTATTTGCATACCCTAAAAAATCGGCATACCTTCTTTTTTCATCTGCTTCGCTGATTACGCTTGGTTAAAGGCTTCAATCAAAAGAGATCTGTCTATTGCTACCTTTAAACTCCGATTTGAAATATTTTAAATGTACTTATCTTTTCAAATAAAAAAGTGTTTACTATTTTAGTTTTTTAAACAAAAGAGTATTTATTGAATACTCAATGACAAAATAATTTCAAATGAATATTTCATTTCTTCGCTATATTAACATCATTTATTAAGTTTTTTCTCTTTTTTGAAATTAAAAGATAGGTCATTCCGATGTTACGGAAATATACATGCCAAGCGTCAGAAGAATAACAGTACAAATATTTCAAACATTTTAAATATATTTCAAATTCATCTAATCAGAACACATAATTTCAGCTTCCTACTCCGGTATTCCAACGTCATTAGTACTCGAAAAATTCAGTTAATCTAGTCGTCATATTCTACGCATCTTTCGATGCCTGAAATTCTTCTTTGTGCCACCAGCACTGATCTTTGCAATACATTTTTACTTGAGGAAATCTGTACTTGAAAGCTTAGATTCTGCAAAATTTCCGTATATGACGTCCCGTGCAGTCATTAATGTACAGATATCGGTAGCTCTTCGAAAACACAATTTCACAAATATATTCGTGGAAACATTTTAAAACTGATAAATTAATACTTGTCTAAAATTACACATATCCTTAGATTTTCAAAACGTGATTCCTAGATTATTCGGGCATGGATATTTTAAGCAAGCATAAAAAATCCGTCATTATAAAGATTCGTCGAATATTTTATTAGATAAGTCATTAAAGTAGATACAAGGAATTTCATCTCGCATTCTTTGTTTTGGGGTTATTCTGTGGGGATCGTTCCAGCATTAACATGCTGGAATGGAAACGGAAACCCACAGCAAATATGTAGGCAATATTTTCTGTGTCATTGGTTCTGGAACTCAGTCGTGCACCATTAAAACCTACTGCCCTATTTTTTCTGACTCAGCTGGAACTGAGAAAATTAGTCGTTGCCTGTTGGGTTGGAATGAAAGTATTGTCCGATGACGAGGTATCCGATGTTGAAGACCTGGCAGCTGCGCACATTGGCCACTGAGATTGCGCATCAAACCGGCATGGCATCAGTAGATAAGTGGCTTAACTCAGTGGCAGTTGGCCGTGAAAAGGCGAAAAATGTAAGCGCTAGCCAACATGGAATTGGACAAGGAGCACATCCGCCATTGCATGCTGTATGAGTTTCGTGCAGGTAGCACCGCGAAAGTGCTGTAAGGAACATTACCCGTGTGGTCCCCAACGCATATCACATCGTTAAGGCTGTCGTTGTTCTGAGCAGGTTCGAGAGAATAACTTTGACCAGTCAGACAGCCCCAAAGCTGAAAGACCCGAAACAGTGGATATGGACCTTCGCAGAGATCGAGCCATGTATGATCACGCGAGTGTTGACCGAACAGGTAATGGATTACACACACCAGCAGTATTACGCACTTGCGTCAATTTGGGAAGGTGCACAAAAAGGCAGTTTAGGTACTGCATTAACTCACAGTTGAGCAGACAGCAAATCACATGAGTGCATGCATTCCCTGCTTGCACGTGACCAAGTGGAACCGTTCTTCGACCGCATTATGACAGGTAACAAGAAATGGGTCCTGTATCACAATGTCAGTGCCCAGAAACAGTACTTGGACCCAAAACAAAGGTCCCATGTTGACTCCCGAAGCAGGTTTACACACGCGTCAGGTCCGGCTGTCTGTATCTTGGGATATGCGGGGTGCCGTTTTTTTTTCGAGCTGCTGCAGGACAACACAACTATCGCCGCCGATGTGTACTGCGGTCAGCTAGACAATCTGCACGCATCGCTCATGTCGAAACTTCCAACACTGATGAACCGCGAAGTCGTCCTCTTACAGCAGAATCGAGGAAGTCGTTGCATAGCTCGTGTGACCCGTCACAAGATCAAGGTCCTGGTCTTGGAGCTGCCGCCGCACACAGCCTATTCCTCGAAAATTGTCCCAAGCGACTACCATTTTTTCCAATCGTTACAGCATTTCCTGGATGTACAGCGGTTCACCAACCGGTACGATGTCAAACGCGCACTTACTCACTTTATTGCGTGCACCCCAGAATTCTACAGCGAAGGTACCCAACAGGTGCCCAGACTATGAAAGTATGTCGTGACGAAAGATGTAGACTACGCTTTAGACTGCTTTGTACTTGTATATACAGTAAGTAGCACTTTCTTGTTGCCTTGAATTTGCCCATATTTTCTTTCCAACCCAATACGTCTCGGTTGAAATCAAAATTAATTATGTTCGGCTGAGTGTTTTAAATACGATTAATATGCTATTCCAGAACCAAGTCTGATCTAATTTCATTTCCAATAATACTGAAAGTCAGGATTTGTTTGGTTTCTATGCCTGCTATATTTTTTATTTTTTTAAATCAGGAAAAAATGTCGACGAAAATAAGCTACTTAAGTAAACAGTCGCCCGTCCCATTTTTTAAGTTATCCATTGAGAGTCGTTTCCTCAGTTAATGTGCTGGAATGAAAACAGAGAAATCAAGAGCAACTGGACAGGTAACATCTTCACTGTTATCAGTTTTGGTCTTCAGCCGTGCGCCAATAAAACGTTCTGTCTTCTTATTTTGACTAACCTTTCTAACTATCTCTTATTAAAATCAAATAAACCATTTAGAAGCGAGTAATTTCACTTCTTATATGTTGGATTTGACGAAACTAACCTGACACAAATAATATTTGTTAAAGCGTCATCCATAACTAATGAATATGCAGTTCCACACAAGAATACAACATATTTGGTTTAAAATACTTTCTTTTTAGAGAATATGTAATATTAGAAGCATGGACCGAAAAGAAGGAACAATACACGTCCAATAAACGAACAATAATTTAAACATCTCATTAAAGACCCATATAAGCTTAAGAAATTCCAGAATGTACAAAAAGGTTAATTTTAAATTTGAAAAATCAAGTAGGTGTTGGACCACACTGTGTGTATCTGATCTTTAAACACTAGGTTAATAACAAGTAAACAGTCACACTACACCACTTTAATAATTCTTTCGGAAGAGATACTCTTTCGTAATAAAACCGCATTTCGCGCATTTTAATCCATCCTCTACAAAATATGCAGAAAGTGGCTTTTTTTTTCGTTTTAGTCAAAGCCATTACTACGCTGGAAAATTCCAGAATATTCGAGGGCACACAGAGCAGCCAGTAAAGGTTAACATAAGTAATTCGCTGTAAAACTCCATCAGATTAACCGATAACGACTGAAGAAACAAAAACAACGTTTCCCAGCTTGTCTTCTTCACAGAAAACATCTACTAGAGTAACTCTGCAATTTTTTATAATGCTTCTGAGCTGACAGACCTATTAAACAAATGTTTCCTGCTTGTCTAATACCTGCTCAAGAGTTATTGCAATAGTTCCATGTACACGAAGTCCCTAAATGAGGTTTTTAGGGCTACACGGATATTTTGCGTGAAAGTTTGCGTCTACATGACAAAGTACCCATGCTATGGGTCAGAGAATTTATGAAATGCCGGTTGAGCAAAAGCTTTTGAGGAACCTATACAGATAACAGTATCGGTTCTAATGAAATAAGGTACGTATATTTCAAGAGATATTGCTATTATTTTAACACATAGTCACATTCCTGCGTGTTTAGCTTACTAAAGGACCGTACTTAGCGAGAGCGAAGACTGTTTTATTTCATATGACAGGTGGTTAGGAACCATTTGGCTTTCACGATGAACTTCGTTCGTTAGAAAAACTGATATTTCAAGTTAATTGGCATACGTGTATGATTTCCACTTATTTAGATTCGTCATATTTTTTGGTAACTGCTCAGTTCCCAGGGCTCTGTCTCCTCGCGGTTACCACTTATTTCTTATCAACATTACACTTTACCATTCAATATTTATTGTCTGAATTTGTGGGAGTGAAAGAAATTTGATCGATTGTGACCTGAGTGAGTGTCCCAGTAATGGAGGATACAATGATTTATAGCAGATCCAGAGGAACAACAGCCATTCACAATGAATTCGTTGTGAATGAATCGCTCACGGGTGGTCCATCGCTATTTTACAGTACAAATAGTAGCTTGATCATACACACATAATCTGGTGTTTGTTTTATCTGTTACCTGGAACAAAATAAGGACAGTTTTTTATTACTTTTAATGTAGTGATGTATTTCTTTTGATGTCCATGTGCATCGAGCAAACTTATGAAACTGAAACAGATAGTGGACGCCCGGATTTCTGGAACAAATGTAATAAGGAAAGCTCATCACATTATCTTCATATCTAAACTAATTTCATAACACACTGGTAAGTATGCAACATGCTTTCCCCAAACAACTAAAATAAGGATCGGACACACCATTTCTCCAGCGAAATGAACAACCTTTATTCATTCATATAATGTGGAATAAATATTCCTCTCATACGATGAAAATACGTCATAATAATTAACATAGCAATCAGAAATATCTGAATTTACTGCATTTACTGTTCCACACGTAATATCAATCACATCAGAAGTTTTCTGATGTGATTAGTATTACGTGTGAAACAGTAAATACAGTCAATTCAGATATTTCTGATTGCTGAGTTAATTGTTATGCTTTATATATTCGTTTCGGTAAAACGAAAAACGCATGTCTGTGGAAAACATTTCGGGTTGAAGCGTTTTTCCTTTAGATTTATTAGGTTAATGGCATTTATACTGTGTTCTAAAGAATAATACACATCAAGTTTATTTGAGTCGTCTAATTTTGGTCCGTAAAACATGTTACGAATGATTAGAAAACGGACGGTAAATTCGTTCCATCGTCTTTTAGAAAAATACAAACAGTGAAAGTCATCAAATCAAAGAAGAGTCTAATGTTGTTTGTTAATGATTTTACCTTTTAAATCCTTTTACCTGCCAATGTTCCCGTTTGGGAACATGGAATTTCAATTAAAATGAAAAAAAAAAAAAAAAAAAGGAAGAGAGCATTCAGTAATGAAATTTTTTTTTAAACTGCTGAATATGCTTTACATCAAACAGAAGTATCGCTGTTTCCACCATTATAAGGGAGTCACAGAAAATTCTCATTGGTTGTCCCCGGGAATCGAACCTACGATTTTCCAGTTAGAAGCCGGGCATGCTACCACTGTACCACAGCCACCTGAAATTTCTCCAGACTCACAAACACTAACTGGCAAACCACATGGCAGGTAGTTTCTTGGACCCAGTACAATGCTGGAGATTCACTAAGGACGGTACGCAGCAACTGAACAAGCAACTAGGACGCGAATGAATAATTAATACGCAATTGAAGTGATTTTTTTTATTTGAGGTTTAACGACCACCGTGAGCAACTCAAAGGGTTATAAGCAGTCGCCCGTCCCTAATTTAATGTCACTCATTCCAGGGAAAGGAGAGAACCTGTGCCGTAAGACAAACACAACATCCATGCCTAACGGGATTTGAACCCGGACCCATTTCGGAAGAATGGTCAGAGGCCATCGCATAGACCACTGCGTTAATGGGGCGGCGACGTTTATTAGGAACATCAAACAGAAAGCATCGCTCTTTCCACGTTTATAAGTGAGTCACGGAACAATTATCATCGGCCGCCATCGGGAATCGAATCCCGGATTTTCCAGTTGCGCGCCGGACATGCTACCACTGCACCACAGCGGCCTCGAATTCTCCAGACTCAAACACGACTAATTGCCAAACCACATGGAAGGTTACTTCTCGGAGCCCCGCACAAAGCTGGGGATTTACCAAAGAAGGAAAGCAACAAATGAACAAATAACTAGGAGGCGAATGAATAATTAATAGACAATGATAAAATATCTCAGTAGAACCTCAAAAGTTTTAATTCGGTTCTTCGTTGATAACTACCACCGAAAGTTCTTACTAACAAATATATATCCACTAATAGATCAAATACTATTACGTATCTTTAATCTTTAGTTCATATGATGCACATTGTTGGCGTGTCATTTTCTTTGTTTGCGGATTCATTGACGATTCTCAACGCATGCCGCAATATTCCAATGATATATCCTTGGGAGATGAAACATTTGGTTTTAATCTTTTCTTTTATGTACACTATTGCTCACACATTATTGCAATCTGGTTCCAGTTCTTTAAATGTTAACATCACTATATCATCATCATCATCATTGTCAACAATTATCAATCCACTGCTGGGCAAAGGTCTATCCAAGGCTCTTCCATAACGGTCTGTCATGTGCCAATCTCCCTCAAGTTACTCCCGCATACTTTCGAATTTCATCCACCCATCTACCATGTGGTCTTCTTCTAGGTCTCTTCCTGTCCCTTGGATTCCAATTTAAAATTTCGGCAGTCCATCGATGGTCTGTCCTTCTGGAGTATGTCCAGCCCATTGCCATTTCAGGGATTTAAATCTGATCATGATGTCTCCCACTCTTCTCATTTTTGGAATCCACGAGTTCCTCTTCTTATCTCTCTTAGTTACACCAAGCATGCACCTCTCCAAGCTTTTTTGAGCTGTCTGCAGCCTTTGTATGTCTCTTTTAGTTAAGGTCCACGTCTCTGCTCCATATGTAAGCACTGGAAGGATGTATTAAACAAACACTTTTCTTTTAAGACATAATGGCATATTGCTCTTGAAAATTATGCTGTTTCTTCCAAAAGCTCTCCAGGCAAGTTTTATGCGCCGATTAATTTCTTCATCAATGTGGCACTCACTTGATATCTGCTGTCCAAGATAAACGTACGTATCTGTTATCTCCAGATTTTCTCCATCAATAGATAAATCTTCATTTCTTGTAAAAGCATTGTACATCATTTTTGTCTTCTGAAAGTTCATATTTAATCCCACTTCTTTACTCTTGTCAACACGTTCCTGGGTCATACTCTGCAGCTCTGATAGGGTAGTTACAAAAATGATTACGTCATCAGCAAAACGAAGATCAGTTAGATAATCTCCATTAATCTTTATTCCTTTGTTTTCGAAGTTCAGTGATTGATAGGCCTTTTCCAATAAGGCATTAAAGAGCTTCGGAGATATGGTGTCACCGTGTCTCACTCCCTTTCGAATTTTAATGTCTGTTGCATTTTCAAAGAGCTGAAGCTTTGCAATTGCATTTTCATATATGTTATTAATAATATTAATGTATGCATTTTCAATACCGCAGGATTTCAGAGTCATTGTAACTGCTGATGGTTTCACCGAATCAAAGGCTTTTTCATAATCGATAAAAGCCATGCACAATGGAAGTTCACTTTCCCTCGCTCTTTCAATTAGTTCTCTCAGTACGTGGATATGATCTATTGTTCTGTAGCCACTCCTGAATCCAGCTTGTTCTCTCGGTTGAGCCATGTCCAGTGTTACCTTCAAGCGGTGTGAAAGAGCTTCAGTGAAGATTTTATAAACCACTGGTAGGAGGCTGATAGATCTGTAGTTCCTGAGATCCTCAATGTCACCTTTTGTATGTAGCAGGATCATTGTAGAGTTGTTTTAATCCTCAGGAATCTTCCCTTCATTAAGGCGTCGAGCGAAAACTTGGGCAAGTACTGTTTCTATTTCTCCAATTGCTTCTTGTATAATTTCTACAGTAATTACATCTTCTCCTGGAGCTGTTCCCCGCTTCATGTTCTTGATTGCATGTTCAACTTCTGCTGGGAGGACTGGAAGAACTCTGGTACTGGTACCTTTCATGATGTCTGGAGTACATGTATCATCCCTGTCATATAATTTCGAGTAGATATATTTCACCCTTGTCAAAGTTTCGCCTCTATTTCTTGTTACAGAACATCTTCTTTTCTCAGTGCTATAATCTATTTTCTTCCCTTGCTGAGATGTCCCTTTCCTATCTTTAGGCTTTGGTTGTTTTTAACTGCTTTCCTCACTAGTTCACAGTTGAATTTCCTTACGTCTTCAGTTATACTTTTTCGTACTGTCTTGCATAGCTCTATATATTCCACTTTGGAATTCACATCTTCTTTAGTTGTCCTCATCTCTCTTCTTTTTTGCATCAACTTTTTGGTTTTCCCTGATTATATTAGCTGGGTCTAAGAACAAGCACATGCAACTTGTTCTTAGACCCAGCTAATTTTGTTGCTGTTTCCACATGAGATTTGGTTACTTTGATGTTAACTTCAAAAATATCCACTTCTTCCGATGTTAGGCTTTCTAAAGCAGAGAATCTGCTCTTCAGTTCCAACTTGAAGGTATTATATTGTTTTTTAAGGTTGGTTATGTCAATACATTTTGTTTGTCTTATGAGCTTGCTACGTTCGAGTTTAGTGTTGAGGTGCATCTTACATCTCCCCAATCTATGGTCACTACCTGTATTGAACTTGTTTAGCACACTGCAGTCTTCGATGACGAATTTTTTGTTACACATAATAAAATCAATTTCACTTGTCGTCCCATTTGGATGTCTCCTTGTCCATTTCCTGTGTGGCGTTTTCTTGAAAAAGGAGTTTATAATGAAAAACCCTTCTGCCTCTGCAAACCCTACGAGAGTATTTCCACGCTGGTTTCTGTTGCCGTGACCGAATTTACCTACTGAAGTTTCATTCTGTTGCCGTTGCCCTATTTTTGCATTGAAATCTGCCATAATTATCTTCACGTGCTGCTTTCCTTTATTATTTTGTGGGTGCATAAGTTTGAATAATCTGAGCCTGGTATCTTCTCGAGAATTGGATATCGCGTCGTGCAGCTCGGTCAGAGGAACTTTCAACTTTTACAACTTTATCCTTCAGTTTCTTGTTTATTATAAATCCAACACCACTAGTTCTGCCAGTATATGTCCCACGATAGTAGAAGTGATGCCCACTCTTCAGTTCAATGAGATCTTCTCCTTTTCTCCTTATCTCATTTAGAACGATGATGTCCCGTTTAATCCTTTGTAGTTCTTCTTCGAATTCAAGAAGCTTTGAATCAGAAGATATGGAGCATCCGTTATACGTAGCCAAGGTCAGCATCAAATGGCAGCCTAGTCCGATCATCCGGTGATTCTTAGCACCCTCTGCATTCATGTCGCACTAGCCGCTGCCTTGGCCAGAAACATTCCAGCTGCCGGAGGGAGACTGAGGACCAAGATTTAAGTTGTGGAGTCATTTTGGAGGGGTTTGGCCATTCCTCACCACGCTGGCCAAGCGGGTTGGTGAGTGTGGGATAGCATTTCCTTTAATCCCGATTGTATAGTTTTACCGCTATTGGCGTTCGTCAGAGCCCCTTTAGTGGGAACAGGATGCACCACGAGAAGGCGGGGTTGACATTTGTCAAGAAGAGGCTGTGATGTTGCGCATCACCTGACCTTATAAAATATCGTATTCCATCTATGTTCACTATACTTATTGCACCAGTAGGTTACTTTGAAGTTTAAAAATTCATCATTAAAAATCACTTTCCATCGATGTTCACTGTACTAGTTGCACCATCAGTTCAATTTGAAATTTTAAACTCTTTCACTATTAAAATCCAATAAATAGTTTAAAATCACGGCATGCCAGAGGTCACCACCATTCCACCAAACTCTCGTTGAAGCTTTTCAAACTATGTGAGGTCATCCTCAGAACACTTGTCCTAAACACAATGATGCCGACTGACCACGTGCACTAGATTCCCTACGGGGTCTATGTACGTGTGCGAAATGGCTAAAGGGTCACGTGCTGCTCCCTGCATTACTGAGTTTCATGTCTCTTTCTTGATACTGTGCTGTCATCTATATTTCATTCGCTGTTTAATTCTCCTATGTTTCCTTCATTCCTTTTTGTCCCGCCCTTCCTTCTCCATTGCTGTTCTTTACATACTTTTTCTCTTTTTATTAAGGCCTTCCAAGGTTCTGCTATGATGATTGGTTCATTTATACAGTATTACAGGCTCTGTGTGTATTTTTATCTTTGGTGAGAGCCTCGGGGACCTCAACTCCCATTCATTCTTATATCCACTTTTTATTTGAATATCTTCAAATTTTGGTTTTGCAATTTCTTCAATACAGTACTGCACCGTTGCAGTAACATTTTCTCTCTTTTCGCAATTTTTAATATGTTGATTTCTTCTTCTTATAAGTCTATTTTTGGTTGATCCATAAAAATATACATTCTTTTTTTTTAATACTTGGCTGTTCTCATGTTCTAGAGGTATTCTATATAGTCCTTCTTTTTTTAAATCTGGAATTTGTTGCCTTGTATTTATTATCATTGCAGACATTGTTGTTACAGACTGTCCAATATTTTTCTTATATCTTGCTACTTAATGATTAATTCTTCCTGTTACTCCATCAATATATGGAAACGAACCTATGCATTGCTTTTGGTCTTGTTCATGTTTCTTTTGTCTTTGCTTGGTGGTCTTACTCATATTGATTATTGTAGCCTCACATTTTCTTATTAAGTCTTCTATTACATGTTCAGAATATCCATATTTCTTTGTACTGTTGTTATCCACATTAATTCTTCTTTCTGAAATTCGAAATTGCTTTTGTGTGTATATGCTCTCTTTATCAGATTGTAAAGAGCATTTCTTTTTTGCGCTTTTGGATGGTTAGAGTTATTTGGAATCAAGGTTGGTTCATAGGATGGTTAAAGATATACTTTAAAATTTAAATTCATGTTCTGTTCTTGTTATACAAACATCTAGTAAGGATATACTTTTGTTTTGCTCCATTTCCAAGGTTAGAACTATGGTTGGAAAAATTCCGTAAACCTTTTTGCTAACCTTTTTAATTTCTTCTCTTGCATATTTGAAACCAAAAAATGTCATCCACATAACGTTTATACACAATCTACCAACACGTAATTGGATACCTGTGATAGCAAAGGAAAACGAAGTTTATTCACCTTCAATAGTTGGTGGAGTCTCCACGAGCGGCGATTACAGCTGCGAGCCTCCGGGGCATACTCTTAACCAGGCGTTGTACGACGGCTAGCGGTATTTTGTTCCATTCGGCTTGGAGAAGACAGGTCAGTTCCTTCACCGATTTCGGACGGTGGGGGCACCCCTTAAGTCGACGCTTCAACTCGTCCCAAAAGTGTTCGATAGGGTTAAGGTCCGGGCTCTGCCCATGCCAGTCCATTCGATTAACCCCATTGTCACCATACCAAGCCATGGTAGACCTCGCAACATGACAGGGGGCATTGTCATCCTGAAAGTAACATGGGTCCACCCCGAAAAACTGCCACAACGTAGGAAGCGCATGGTCGTCCGAAATGGTGCAGTAGGTCTCGGAGTTGAGTCTACCAAGAATTGTGACCAAGGGTCCCGTGCCGCACCACGAGAAACACCCCCACAGCATAATTCCACCGCCGCCGAACTTCACAGTTGGCACATTACATTCCGGCAGGAGGCGTTCTCCAGGCAGACGCCAAACCCAAACCCTGCCATCCGAACGGTAGAAAGTGAACCTTGATTCGTCGCTCCAGACAACCTGTTTCCACTGTTTAATTGTCCACTGTCGACGTTCTTTGCACCACGTTAGCCGAGCAGCGCTATTGGACTTGGTGATCAAAGGCTTGTGGGCGGCAGCACGTCCATGATAACCGAGCAGATGGGCTTCCTTACGGATGGTATTTATCGAAAGAACACTCCCGGATGATTGTTGAAACTGCTCGCGGATGTGGCCCATCGATTTGTTGCGGTTCTTCCGAATTTCTCTGGCCAGTACCCGTCGGTCTCTAACTCCCAGTTTTGTGGGTCTGCCAGGTCGGGGCACATTCCGACAGTCACCTCTTATCTTCCACTTGCCAATCATGTAGGCCACTGTCGATTTTGGGTACTTCAATTTGCTGGATATGTCACGTATGGATCGGCCATTTCTGGGACACCCCACGATTACACCTTTCTCGAAATCAGAGAGCTCCGAACTGCGTGGCATCTTGCATGCGACTGGTTGCGTTGTTGTTTCCCACACGATATTTAACGGCGGCGGCCGAGACGTGTATCAGGACTGCAGATATCTTCGATTGCAGGGGTGTCCAATTACTTGTTGGTAGATAGTGTATATTAATGGTTGTTCTGTTAATGTACCTATTATCTTGCTTTCAAGTTCTTGCAAGATTATCTCAGCAAATAAACAAGACAGAGGTGATCCCATTGGTCCACCCCTCTCTGGAACATATGTGTTATTGTTATAAAAAAAATAATTTTTTTTGAAATATATGATAAAATAATTTATATTTCTCTAATCTGTTTATTAGTTAATTCTTTTTGTTCTTGCAAGATTTGTATAATAATTTTTATGGCATCTGATACTGGTGTATTTGGGTATAGACTTTTCACATCCATACTGGCCACACTAATAAATGGGGTTATTTGTTATATATATATCCTTAATAGATTGTATAAATTCGATGGTATTCTTTACATTATATTTATGTTTTAGGCATCTCTTTGATAAGAATTGATATAGATTATTTTCAAGATTTATTAATGGAGCTTTTCCTTTTGTTACTATTAATCTTACTAGCATATCTTCTTTGTGAGTCTTAAACTTCGGTAATAACTGTGGTACATTTGCTCCCATAGGAGGGAACCTTTTTTTATTTCATCTGGTAATGCACTATAGTTCCGTACTTTGGATAGATAGTTTATTTGTCTGTGTCAGTTGAATCATATTTAACATGTAATTCTTCTATTGCATTTTCCATTCTTTTATTATATTCACTTTGATGTAAAATAACAATGTGATCACTTTTACCTGCAGAGCAAATTTTTAATTCTTGATTATGTCTTAATTCGAGTAGTTGATCTCTCTCATATTTTAATTTCTTCAGTTGATATGAGTTTTTTTTGGGGGTTCTTATTATATTCATTAAACATTATATGATATAATTTAAATCTTAGTTCTGGTCTGTTCTCTATTGATACAAGGTTGACTATGTTTTCTAATTTTGGTATTTGCTGAACTGTATCAGGTATTTCGTTTAGATAAGCGTATTTCCCACCTCGTTGCAAAGCATTCTTCTAGCGTCTGTTAATTCAATTCCTGATAAATTACTATAAGTTTGTATATTATAATTATTAATATTTATTTTCTTATTATCTTTACTTTTTTGTTGTTGTTACAATTATTAAGTCACATAGCTTCTTCATGGTACTTTTGTTTTGTTTTTTCTCTCGATACTCAGATGTATTGAAAATATTTTGGATATGCATTTCAATTTATTACATGGATGACTTTTTTTTTGGTTTTAAATATGCAAAGGAAGAATTTAAAAAGCTTAGCAAAAAGGTTTTCAGAAATTTTCCCAACCATAGTTCTAACCTAGGAAATGGAGCAAAACAAAAGAATATCCTTCCTAGATGTTTGTATACAAAGAACAAAACATGAATTTCAATTTTATAACATATCGAAAAACCCTCCTATGAGCCAATACTGATTCCAAATAACTCTAACCATCTAATAGCATAAAAGGAGATGCTCTTTATAATCTAATAAAGAGATCTTATACACAAACAAGCAATATTGAATTTCAGAAAGCAGTATTAATGTGGCTAACAACAGTAGCAAATAAATATGGATATTCTGAACATGCAATAGAAAAAATTGTGGAGCTACAATAAACAATATGAGTAAGACCACCAGGCAAAGACAAAAAAAAACATGAACAAGACCAAAAGCAATACATAGGTTCGTTTCCATATATTGATGGAGTAACATGAAAAATTAATCATGCAGTAGCAAGATATAAGAAAAATATTGGACAGTCTGTAACAAAAATGTCTACAATGATAAATATTACAAGGCAACGCATTTCAGATTTAAAAAATAAGGAATATATAGATCACCTTTAGAACATGAGAACAGCCAAGTATTAAAAAAAGAAAATGTATATTTTTATGGATCAACCAAAAATAGACTTATAAAAGAAAGAAATCAACATATTAAAAATTGCGAAAAGATAGAGAATGTTACTGCAATGGTGCAATACCGTATTGAAGAAAATGCAAAACCAAAATTTGAAGGTATTCAAATATAAAGTTGATATAAGAATGAACGAGAGTTGAGGTCCCCAGAGGCTCTCACCAAAGATAAAAATACACCCAGAGCCTGTAAAACTGTAATAATGAACCAATCATCATAGCAGAACCTTGGCAGGCCTTAATAAAAAGAGAAAAAGTATATAAAGAACAGCAATGGAGAAGCAAGAGCGGGACAATAAGGATTGAAGGAAACAGAGGAGAATTAAACAGCGAATGAAATACAAATGACAGCACAGTATCAAGAAAGAAACATGAAACTCAGGAATGCAGGGAGCAGCACGTGACCCTTTAGCCATTTCGCACACGTAGATAGACCCCGTAGGGAATCTAGTGCACATGGTCGGTCTGCAACATTGTGGTTAGGACAAGTGTTCTGAGGATGACCTCATATAGGTCGAAAAGCTTCCCCGAGAGTTTGGTGGAATGGTGGTGATCTCAGGCATGCCGTGATTTTAAACGTTTTATTGGATTTTATTAATGAAATAGTTTCAAATTTCAAATTGAACTGGTGGTGCAACTGGTACAGTGAACATCGATGGAAAGTAATTTTTTAATAATGAACTTTTAAACTTCAAATTAAACTACTGGTGCAATAAGTAGTGTGAACATCGACGGAATAGGATATTTTATCGACATGTATATAGTGATTTTAACATTTAAAGAGCTGGAACCGGAGTGCAATAATTTGTGAGCAATAGTGTACATAAAAGAAAAGATTAAAACCAAAAGTTTCATCTACCAAGGAATTATCATTGGAATATCGCGACATGTGTTGAGAATCGTCAATGAATCCACAAACAAAAAAAAATGACACGCCAGCAATGTGCATCGTATAAACTAAGGATGAGATGTACGTAATAGTATTTGATCTATTAGTGGATATATAATTGTTTCTAATTAATACACACAGTTGACGTGAATTTGGAACATCAAACAGAAGTCATCGCTCTTTCCACGTTTATAAGTGAGTCACGGAAAAATTCTCATCGTTCGTCACCGGGAATTGAACCCAGTGTCTTCCAGTTACGCGCCGGACATGCTACTACTGCACCCCAGCGGTCTCGAATTCTCCAGACTCACATACGAGTGATTAGTTGTATGTCAGTGAGCGTAACTGGAAGACCCTGGTTTTAATTCTCGGTGGCGGCCGATGAGAAGTTTTATGTGTCTCACTTATAAACGTGGAAAGAGCTATGACATCTGTTTGATGTTCCTAATCCACGTCAGTTGTTTATATTAATTATTCATTCGCCTCCTAGTTATTTGTTCAATTGCTGTTTACCATCTTTGGTGAATCTCAAGCCATGTGCGGGGCTCCAAGAAGCAACATGCGATGTGGTTTTGGCAGTAAGTCGTTTGTGAGTCTAGAGAATTCTAGGCCGCTGTGGTGCGATGGTAACTTGTCCGGCGCGTAACTGGAAGACCCTGGTTTCGATTCCCGGTGGCGACTGATGCGAATTTTTCCGTGACTCACTTATAAACGTGGATTATGTCTTATGTTTGATGTTCCTAATCCACGTCAATTGTCTGTACTATGGCTTTATATTTTTTAGCTATTTTTGTTTTGCCTGCTACTCAAAAAATAGGAATCTGAAACTTTCCCCAAACTCCTGTTTTTCTTATTTTCTTTACTTGTTAGGAAAACTTTATAATTTTAATCCATAAAATAGGTAGGATTTCTTTCATATTCAATGGGATATGCAGAAAGGTTGAGTTTATATTGTGATCACATAAATGTTTAAATTTTTTAATTCAATAATGGGAACGCGTGTCTTCTTTTTTTCGCTGTTCTCAAATGAGAACATTGGCAGGTGGTGTTTGCATTTTTTATCAAGAAGTTCAAATTACTTTCTAAATCTTTCAGCAGCACAATACACAATGACATGCTTATGTTTAGCTATACACAATGACATGTTTATGTTTAACAGTGGGTGTGATTGATGCACAGTTCTTTTTAGCTCCTTCTCGAAAGCCCCTGTAATTGAACTTTGGCAGTATTGGGTAACTCCATGAAATCTATAATGAGAGGCATGATGTAAGCACTAGTACTTGCAAAGCCATTGTTACAGTTACATCAAATTACTTTTGACGTGAACCCATCAGAATGGGCAAACTATTTTCAAGGGCCAAGAAAAATAAGATTAACATCTTAAACGATAAGATTGACAAAGATGTGAAAATTTATGTTATTTTTTTTAAATGTGTTTCATTTACGAATTGACGTTAGCCTGCTGAAAGACGTTTTTGTACCCCAAGTGAATCAGTTTAAAACTGAAATATTATTAATTTTTACATTAACTTCCTTTTACGGATTTTCCACTGAAAACCGATTTCTAAGTCAACCCACCTGAAATTGCTTATTTAGAAAAAACAACATGTCCGTATGAAACATTCGAATTTGAAACTCAATATTTTATACTATATTTTTCGAATTACTAAAAATAGTAGAAACTTACATTTGTCTTATGAAACACATGCACAACTACTTTCATGAATAGTATCGTAAATTTAAGACTTTCTATGGTTATTTCACCTTTTACTTATTTTACATTTTCTTAGGCGTTTTTGCTTGCTGTAGCGCGTTTCATATAACACGACCATCTCCAAGTACCTCTTTGGAGGTATCCATTAAGATAAAATATTTTTTTCTCATAACTTCAGTATTGTGTTGGATATTTAATAATACTGTTTTGTCAGCCAACTTTCTCCTGATATTCTCATCAAGAATGACTATAAGCAGTCACGTGATTAACTGGCAAGTACATTTTAAAGACGATTAATTCCTTTTCACTGAAAAACCGTGTATGTAAAATTCCTGCACCCGGTGCTTTAAAGCACGGGGTGCAGGATTTTCGCAGTTACACCCGTAGAAAAAAGGATTCAAGATCTACACATATAACCCATCCTCAAATAAAAACACTTTACCGTCCGAAGTGTCATGAGTAATTTCCAATATTTGTCATTGCTGAAATGAATTTTTAAGTACATAATGTGATTTGATACAAAGAGAGAAATATTCAGTCACGAGCAAACCGTTGTTTCTCAAACGAATAAATAAAAATAAAAGATTGTAAGGGTAAAAATAAATTTGAGGTTCCCGTATAAAATACTACGCTGAACTTACTGGATTCTCCAGGCTAAGTTGGAGAGAAAAACACTCTACTTAGCTCTGAGAAAAAAATACCTTTAAAAACGTTATAACTCATTCTTACATATTTATGGTCATGTAAATATACTAATATTCTTATATATATCATATATATATATATATATGGGATGTAAGGTCAGGTGATGCGTAACATCACAGCCTCTCCTTGACAAATGTCAACCCCGCCTTCTCGTGGTGCATCCTGTTCCCACTAAAGGGGCTCTGACGACCGCCAATAGCGGTATAACTATACCATCGGGATTAGAGGAAATTCTATCCCACACTCACCAACCCGCTTGGCCAGCGTGGTGAGTTATGGCCAAACCCCTCCAAAATGATTTCACAACTTAAATCCTGGCCCTCAGTCTCCGGCAGCTGGAATGTACCTGGCCAAGGCAGCGGCCAGTGCGACATGAAGGCAGAGGGTGCTAAGAATCCCCGGAGGACCGGACTAGGCTGCCATCTGATGCTGACCTTGGCTACGTACAATGGACGCTCCCTGTCTTCTGATTCAAGGCTTCTTGAATTGGAAGAGGAATTACAAAGGAACAAGTGGGACATCGTGGGGCTAAGTGAGGTAAGGAGAAAAGGAGAAGATCTCATCGAACTGAAAAGTGGACATCTCTTCTACTATCGTGGGACAGATACTGGCAGAACTAGTGGTGTTGGATTTATAATAAACAAGAAACTGAAGGATAAAGTTGTAGAAGTTGAAAGTTCCTCTGACAGAGCTGCACGACTTGTTATCCAACTCTCAAAAAGATACCAGGCTCAGATTATTCAAACTTATGCACCCACCACAAGTCATCCTGAAGAAGAAATTGAAGAATTTTATGAGGAAATTTGTCATCTAAATAATAAAGGTAAGCAGCACTTGAAAATAATTATGGGAGATTTCAATGCAAAAATAGGGCAACGGCAACAGAATGAAACTTCAGTAGGTAAATTCGGTCACGGCAACAGAAACCAGCGTGGAAATACTCTCGTTGAGTTTGCAGAGGCAGAAGGGTTTTTCATCTTGAACTCCTTCTTCAAGAAAAAGCCACACAGGAAATGGACATGGAGACATCCAAATGGGACGACAAGTGAAATTGATTTTATTATGTGTAACAAAAAATTCGTCATAGAAGACTGCAGTGTGCTAAACAAGTTCAACACAGGTAGTGACCATAGATTGGTGAGATGTAAGATGCACCTCAACACTAAACTTGAACGTGACAAGCTCATAAGACAAACAAAATCTATTGACATAACCAACCTTAAAGAACACCATAATACCTTCAAGTTGGAACTGAAGAACAGGTTCTCTGCTTTAGAAAGCCTAACATCGGAAGAAGTGGACATCTCTGAAGTTAACAGAAAAGTAACCAAAGCTCTTATGGAAACAGCAACAAAATTAGCTGGGTCTAAGAACAAGTTGCATGTAAATAAATTACCAGGAAAAACGAAAATGTTGATGCAAAAAAGAAGAGAGATGAGGACAACTAAAGAAGATGTGACTTCCAAAGTGGAATATATAGAGCTATGCAAGACAGTAAGAAAAAGTATCACTGAAGACGTAAGAAAATTCAACTGTGAACTAGTGAGGAAAGCAATTGAAAACAACCAAAGCCTAAAGATAGCAAAGGGACATCTCAGTAAGGGAAGAAAACAGATTATGGCACTGAGAAAAGAAGATGGTTCTGTAACAAGAAATAGAGGCGAAATTTTGACAAGAGTGAAAGATTTCTACTCCAAATTATATGAAAGGGATGATAAATGCACTCCAGACATCATGAAAGATACCAGTACCAGAGTTCCTCCAGTCCTTTCAGCAGAAGTTGCACATGCAATCAAGAACATGAAGCGGGGAAAAGCTCCAGGAGAAGATGGAATTACTGTAGACATCATACAAGAAGCAAGTGGAGAAATCGAAACAGTACTCGCCCAAATTTTCACTCGATGCCTTAATGAAGGAAAGATTCCTGAGGACTGGAACACCGCTAGAATGATCCTGCTACATAAGAAAGGTGACATTGAGGATCTTGGAAACTACAGACCTATCAGCCTCCTATCAGTAGTTTATAAAATATTCACTAAAGTTCTTTCACACCGCTTGAAGGTAACACTGGACATGGCTCAACCGAGAGAACAAGCTGGATTCAGGAGTGGCTACAGCACAATAGATCATATCCACGTGCTGAGAGAACTAATTGAAAGAGCGAGGGAATATGAACTTCCATTGTGCATGGCTTTTATCGATTATGAAAAAGCCTTTGATTCGGTGAAACCATCAGCAGTTACAATGGCTCTGAAAACCTGCGGTATTGAAGATGCATACATTAATATTATTAATAACATCTATGAAAATGCAAGTGCAAAGATTAGGCTGTTTGAAAATACAACACACGTAAAAATTGGAATGGGAGTGAGACAAGGTGACACCATATCTCCGAAGCTCTTTAATGCCACATTGGAGGGTGTTTTTCAGTCGCTGAGCTGGGAAAACAAGGGGATAAAGATTAATGGAGATTATCTAACCCACCTTCGTTTTGCTGATGACGTAGTCATTTTTGCAACTACCCCATCAGAGCTGCAGAGTATGATCCAGGAACTTGCTGACAAGAGTAAAGAAGTGGGATTAAAAATGAACTTTCAGAAGACAAAAGTGATGTTTAATGCTTTTACAAGAAATGAAGATTTATCGATTGATGGAGAAAAGCTGGAGATAACAGACACGTACGTTTATCTTGGACAGCAAATATCAAGTGAGGGTCACATTGATGAAGAAATTAATCGGCGTACAAAACTTGCCTGGAGAGCTTTTGGAAGAAACAGCATAATTTTCAAGAGCAATATGCCATTATGTCTTAAAAGAAAAGTGTTTGATCAATGCATCCTTCCAGTGCTTACGTAAGGGGCAGAGACGTGGACCTTAACTAAAAGAGACATACAAAGGCTGCAGACAACTCAAAGAAGCATGGAGAGGTGCATACTTGGTGTAACCAGGAGAGATAAGAAGAGGAACTCGTGGATCCGAAAAATGACAAGAGTGGAAGACATCATGATTAGAGTTAAATCCCTGAAATGGCAATGGGCTAGACATACTGCCAGAAGGACAGATCATCGATGGACAGCCGAAATTTTAGATTGGATTCCAAGGGACAAGAAAAGACCCAGAAGAAGACCACATGGGAGATGGGTGGATTAAATTCGAAAGTATGCAGGGGTGACTTGGAGGAGACTGGCACAAGACAGACCGTTGTGGAGGAAACTTGGGGAGACCTTCGTCCAGCAGTGGATTGATAATGGTTGACAATGATGATGATGATGATATATCATAAATATTTCATATTTAAAAGCGTTACACGACATCGAACTCAGCACTCGACATTGGTTTTTTTTTGTGACATGTATCTAGGTATTGTTATAATTGTTTTGGCCTGTGTGAGGGGTACTTCCGATGGATACAAGATGTAATCATGCCTTCTTTCGCTTATTAATACGGTTAAAGGTAATCAGCTAAAAGAAATTCGTTGGAGTGGAAGTCATTGAAACAACTTGTTAAAAAGCACGTGTTTACAGTATAACTTTGTTCGTACGCCTGTGGACATGTTATCTGTGCAATCACACGTCCGATTTAAAAACTTCTTTGTACGTTGCGAAGCACAAAATGTGAGAACAATGATATCTGCTTTCAAGATTTTTCCGATGCAATACTTCACCGCTAGGTGGCGTAAATGCAGATGCTATATAACTCAAAATACCTTTTTTCCATAACATTGCCCCTAAAGATCCCACGGCAGAAATTATTTCTTTATTTCGATACCGTTTCTAACGAATGCAATTTTGGGAACAGTTTCTTCTTCAAGTAGTACATAGGTTTCCGCTTGTAGCCGTGAAGGTAAATTGCAATATCCCCGATACCACTGTTCCTAAACAATCGATTTTAAACATTCTGTTTGCATCCGATAGAGACCTAGGTGTGAAACGTTCTTCATATAATTTCTAATTTTTGGTAAAGCACTGCTTTGCCACTTAGGGCGTAAATGAACATTTTTGTTTCTCGTGTTTTTGCAGCAATACCTGCGCTTCTGAAAACTGGCATGAAAAAATAATTTTGTCGTATGATGTCTGAACTCACTACGAAAAGCCTTTTTAAGCTATCTTTTGCTTAAAATAAGGCAAAGTTTCTCCGCTATGAGTCGTAGATGTATATATTATTGTTCTTGATATCTCTAATCTAACAGTCCGATTTGAAAACTTCTCTCTTTGTCCGAGATGATTTTCTCTGTGAAACGTTTTGAATATAATTTGAATTTTTTTCTGAACTTATAAGTTTGCTACCAGATGGCATAGGTTTGCGTTTGTGTTTACAGGATATTTACAGCAATAACTGCGTTTCAAAAAACCCGATTCAAGAACTTCTTTTTCAGTCAGGTACTTCTGATTGTGCAAAATATTTCTAGTCATATTCCTCCTGAAATAATGCAAAATTTACCCGCTAGAGGCGCAGATATTGAATATGTTTTTTGAAGAACTCTTCTCCTAAAAGATCGATTTAAAAAATTCTTTTAACAAGGGATACTATCTACGTTGAGGAACACTTTGCCTGTTCTAGTGGGTGGTTATAGTTCACAGTTCTGTGCTTGATGTTGTTAGTGTGCATTTCTTTTTGCAACCATATCTCCGCTTCTAAAGATCGTATTGAAAAATTTCCTCCTTAAATGTAGTATATTCGCTACAATAAAGATGTGCTGCATTATTCTTTCAAAATTGTGCATTTAAAAGAGTTATTTTTCCCTAGCATAGGTTTTCATATGAAGAATATTTTGCACATATTGTCTACCTTTCTATTGTACAAACATCTTTCGATAGGTGGCATAAAGGTATATCATGTTGTTTTTCTTATATCTGTTCCTCCAACTGTTCGATTTGAAATCTCTTAATCTCCGACATCGTCCTTCATCAACGAGATACTTTTTGTGCCTAGTTTGTTAATGTTCGTAACATACTTTTCTGTCTCTACCGGAAGAAGGCAGCGATTTCTCTTTGTAGAGGCTTTATCGATTGTAGAAATCCGCTTGATTTTTTTAACGGATTCCCTTAACCATGAATGATATTTGAAATAATTTATTTGTGTCGTAAAGTATTCAATGGACCTATTCATTACAGCAAAAAGTTAGATGTCATCTTTCTTTTCTTATTTCAAGAATCTCTGAAATTAACACTGCGCCACTGCAATGAGCTTCAGGTATTGGTAATGAGGAGTGCATTATCGATTTTGATGATTAAATACTGTAGAAACGTACATTTTTTAACACATTTACAGCTATCTTTTTAGATTTGATATGTATCCGTTTTTTCCAGGTAAATATTTTGCAACAAAATTTTAAATATTTCTCTTCCTTTAAACTCATTGATGAAATAACGATAAATATCCACCTCACTGCAATCCTATAGTTTATTAAATTCAACAGTACTTTAATCCTACTTAGAAGTGATGAGCATTGTGATAGACAATAATTTCTTCTCCTATTTCGTATATTATGCGCTTTGCGTTATTTAAGTATATTTCACATTCACCTGCAGTTTAAAAATTACCTATTTGGTCATGCACCCGGTAATACATATACACTAAAGAGCAATTGACTTAGAGACAACTGGCGTTACGCAAATGTGGCGCTGTGGGCGACCCTGTAAACAGAAACGACATGACGTATGCAGCGATCCGACAATATAAGGAGTGATGCGATGGTAATTAGTAAGAGTCGGACGCAGTACGGGTAAGAGGAAGGATCTAAGCGCATTTGATCGTGGGCAAATTGTTGGGACCCGACGAATGGGTCACTCCATCTCGGAAGTCGTGCAGGCACTGGTATTTTCACGAGTCACTGTGTCACGGGTGCACCGTGAGTACATCGAATCCGGTAAAACCATCCCTACAAAGGCCAACTGTCGTGGACAACAACGTGTGGATGAGCGGGGTCATCGTCGGCTAGCTCGCATTGTAACAACGGATAGACGGAACACAGTGCAACAAATCACTCGGCAATTTAACGCTGGTGCATAAAAACGTGTAAGCAGCCGCACCATCCAGAACCATCTCCTTGCTATGGGGTACAGAAGCCATCGTCCCATGAGGATACCGCTGCTGACAGCACATCACAGGGTGCAAAGATAAGTATGGGCGCGGGAACATCGCCACTGGACCCTAGAAATGTGGGAAAATGTTGCCTGGACTGATGAGTCAAAATTCACGTTTACATGCGGATGGCAGGATGCGAGTACAACGCAAACCACATGAAACAATGGATCCTTCTTGCCAGCAGGGTGCTCTACACTCTGTGGGGGTGGCATTCTCGTCTGGAGACTGTTTACGTGGACTGAAATGGGACCTCTGGTACGTGTGACGTCGTCCCTCACAGGTCAACCTTATCGGGATATCCTGGACGACCATTTGCTCCCGTCTGTGCGTCTTCAACATCTTACTGGGGACCTCATCCTGCAAGAAGAAAATGTACCGTGGCATCGCTCCCGAATTGTATCCGAATGGTTGGATGAACACTCCACCGACGTGACCTCGCTTCCTTGGCCAGCTAGGTCACCTAACTTCAATCCAATCGATCGCATCTGGGATGCCACAGAGAGAGATGTTCGAGGCTCTGATCCCCGTACATTAAATCTTCGTGAACTGTCGTAGCTTGTTCAGGGGTCGTGGATCCGTATGGTTTCGCAACACTTACGGTGTCTTGTCGAGTCCATGACACGACGAATCGCCGCCGTCATCAGGGCGAAAGGTGGTGTACATGTTACTAGACAGGTATCTCTAATTCAATTGCTCTTCAGTGTATATATATCCCATGTACGTATTCCTTTACTCTGAAAGTATGATACATTTACTAGAATCATTACGAACCTATCGTGTGTAATATATTTATAATAACAAGAGAAATTAATATCTCAACTCTTATGCATTTAGACGTACGGTTTCATCTAACCGTGCCATAAAGTGACATTGAATGCTATGTTGGCCGCCGCAGAAGTAAGAGAAAAGGTGTACTTTGCATATTAGTTTAGAAACGCACTAAGCGTGTTCTTGATGAAATATTAGCATACATCTAGACCCTGAAATTTTCATTGCTTTTTTCTTTTCTTTGTATAAGTGTTCTTTTTTCCCAAGTACAATACTTAAAGCATCTAAATTCGTACATTCCATGACAATGTAAATTGATGGTCAACTGAAATCTCGATGCAGAATTCGATTTGCGCTATGAGGAAAAACATGCATCGTTAAAAGTACGATATTAACTGACAAGTTTAACTCATATTTTTTGGTCGTAATTTGCTTGCACTCTGTCATCGATGAGTGATACACAATTTACTTTTGGATACATTTGCATCCGGATGCGAACAAGTAAAAGTACTTAGAGTGGAGTTGTAAAATAAGTTGTAGGTAGTGGAATTAAAATTAAAGTTGTATTTGGTACTGATTTATAACAAGTCGGGTATAGTACACGCAACAGTGATAACGTAATGGTCGTTTATTAGTCATGTGTTGTGTGGGTTTTCATTTCACCCAGTGTAGTAACGACTTCACTATATCGTAGAAGATGTCCTTAGGTATTTTGTTCCAGCAAATGCGAAACAAATAACAGGTTTGGAACCTGAACAAGGTACAGGGGTGCATCGGTGTTTCGCCATTTCAACGGTAATAATTCTTTTCCATTTCCATTACCCAATGTTTGTAAGAGCAAGGCTGACTGGATGACGAACACGCTGTAACATTAACCTTGGAGACAGTATACTTTTAGTGAATGGCCAGTGAGCGTGAAAGATGATTTTTAGCGTTAGATGGCAGTGCGTTCCAAGATATAAAGAATATAGTTTCCGGATTGTTTGCATGGAAGAACTGTGATTGTTTAAAAAAAGGCACGGCAGTTTTACAAACAATCCGTTGTTTTTACAACAAAATATAATCCATGTTCATTACGGTTCACTGCTCTTTCCCAATGTGCGCATCTTCTAAAAAAATTGAAGAAATGTTATCCCATGAGTCCTCATTAGATCAGAACCTGAAGAAACTGAGGTTGGAAGCAATATCACGGCAGGATTTTTAACCCAATGACAAGTTACCATCAAGTGTTGCTTGTGGTAAGTAGTTTCGGTCCGAAAATTATGTACCTAACGTGAGGTACAAGCGACTGAAGGAAGGTGGTGTAACATCTATTTTAGTTTGTAAACATTACATAGAAACGACTCCTACAAAAATAGGAGTGTTCTTAAGCGAAGGAATAATGCTGCTGATTAACAGTACTAACAGAAAAAGGAAAACGAGTATATACTTGGATAATACATAATTATCAATTGATTTTGGAAATATTGTCAGGAATTACTTTAATGACAGATTTTATCACGCATCATTTAATCAGTAGCCATGTTAGGCTTAGCTAGTCATTGATAATGCGTTTTGTAGGAAAAGGAGACAGTTCGCGTATTTTAGTCTGTAAACTATGTAATTGTTTTATGATCTATTAAACGAGGACAGAGATTTATATATAAATTATATCATTTCCTATTGAAAATTCCCTCGCTCAAATGATACGAGTTCAGAATGTAAATAAAATCCATCAGTTCTAATCACGTAAATAATGTTACAGAAAAAACGTGCTTTATTTTTAAGTTTTACTTCAATAAATGGCGCTGTGTCCCGACTCCTAACTCTTGTCCTCGTGATTTTCAGGTAATGTTACAGCCTGGTATGTGATCTAGTTCAGCCTTGGTAAGGAAAAATTACCTCGCTCTGTAGTGTCGTATATTCGAGGCTAGCTAGGCTAGCTGCGAAGCCCACAGAATACAAAAATAAAACTGAATTAAATATACACAAATAAAAGTCAATAATCAACGGTATTAAAATATATCGATGTTTTCGGTGCGAAAAAAAAAACGCGTGCGGATTCGCTTCTTTTACTCAATCTGGCGAGCGGAAACCAAAGACATAACACACGCAGCTCTTCCAGAGGCTTCGCATTTCTGATTGGAAAAAATTCCGTACGATCGCTTGCTAGCGTTTCCATGACAGCATGAATCAGCTAGTAGAGGGTAATGGGCCATTGCTTTGGAAAACGGTTCGCTCAGAAAAAAGAAGACAGTCTATCTCAGTCACTCATACTCCCGCCCATAAGAGAGTTTCGAGAGAGTTGTTTTAGTTTTTTTGAAGTGTCAATGAATTAAAATCAGAGATATTATATCTTAAATTCGTGGATTTGTTGGATTCGAACTGTTTTGATAAATTTTGTGAAAGCTTCCCCGAACATCTATTCTCAGAACTTAAAGAAATCTATGCTTCAAATTTTTATACAGCTCGACTAAAAACTTAACTGAAGGTGTTTTATTCCCTTGATGAATACAAAAACAAATCAGTAAGAGACATTATGTGTTACATAAAGTTGAATAAATTGGACATAGTGAATAAAGTTGAATAAATTGGACATAGTGAGGTGTACAAATTGCAGACCTCATATTAAACTTTCCATCAAAAACTGTATCTGCCGAAAGAAGTTATTCAGCATTAAAAAGAATCAAGATACAATATATCTTAGAGCCACACAATGACATGCCCATTCGAAAAACTCTTTTGTCAATAGAGAAAAAATTCTTTTTAAATATGAAAAAGTACTCGGAAGAAACATTTTATGAAAACGTAACACTCAAGTTAACACAAAAGGTAAGAAGAATGGAGTTCATGTACATATAAAATATTCAGAAGAAGAATGGTGGTCATGTACAAATAAATAATTCAGAAGAACAATGTTGTTCATGTACAAATAAGTATTCAAATTCTAATTCTAATAAAAATTTGGTATCATGTTAGCAATGGCATGCTCCTAAAATTTAGAAAAAAAAAATTACTTCTATTACTTAACAATTAAAAATTAAACTTCGGAATTAAAAAAAAACAATACTTGGGGGACGAGTGAGATAGCCCAGGTCTCGGACCCAAGATACGTCACTGACGCTCTGCCAGTGTTGTCTATATTAATTCCTCCTCTGTCGGAGAAGAAACTGCTACATTCTTTGGAACATGCCCCCTTGTGGTGACAATGATCATTAGGGAGGGGGGGGTGAAACCTGAGTTGCTACTGGCAAGTTATGGATTTCTCCAGCATCAGCCGCTGAACGGACTCAATATATCCGCTAATAAGAAAACAGGAAGAAAAGCGAGAATTCTCTGGAACAGACGGAATACATGTGTGGAGGTTATTATTCGGCCAGAAAGCCCTGTGTTTCTAAAAAACATTATGTATTGTTGTGTTAAGCACTTGCAAAAAGGCATGTCCGCACAAGTGAGGAAAATTGAAACGATCGGTTTTTCTACACCGCGAGGAGTGATTCTTATTGCGAAAAATCAGGAAGATGGCATACGCCAACAACGAGCACAAAATTCCTCGATTAGAGCAACACGAACACGCTGATAGTGATAGGAACAGAGGAATGTTGTCATTTAATTTCTTTGGAAAATGATTGCTTTGAATAATTTTCGGGATAAACTTTAGCAACAGGACGTTAAGCTGAGCTCGACTTCTTAATTCCTAATACTTCAGCAGAACGGATTAGGCGGCATCTATCACTGCTTGTAATAAGCGGAAATTTCTCAGCTGAGTGAACGTATCGTACTGACAGCAAAGTCTTATTAAAAAATATTTCGAAAAGAAAAAAAGCAAAACAGCTGCCCACATTTTATGCCGAATTAAAATCGAAGAGAAAAAGAAATTTCCAGCAGAGGCCGACAGTTTGTGGCGTTTATGCGAACAAGAATTTTAGCACACATATAGTGGCGTAATTTCAAATTTGCAGCCGTTTAGCAAACTTATAAGAAGAATGTGTTCTGCCCTATATGTAAAGTTGCAAAGGAAATTAAATAGAAATACACACCTTTTAACTGGTAGAATCATTAGCTTCATTAACATAATAATTCTTGCATTTATTTTAGATATTCAATTCCAAAAAAATGTTACATAAAAATTCTTACATTTATTCCCAGCAAAAACACAAGTGCTGGAAACTGCTGCCCAACATGGGTCACTGCTGGCTGAAATCTGCCGCTCACGGCCCAGTAGTGGTCCGTTTTTTTTTTTTTTTTGTGATTGGAGGTTTAACGACCACCGTGAGCAACTCAATGGGCTATAAGCAGTCGCCCGTCCCTAATTTTGGGTCACTGGTTCCAGGGAAGGGAGAGGGCCAGTGCCGTAAGACAAACACAACATCCATGCCTCACCGGGATTTGAACCCGGACCCCTTTCGGACGAATGATTAGAGGCCATCGCTTAGTCCACTGCCCCACCGGGGCGGCAGTGGTCCGTTGGTGGCAGTGCTATCAGTTGGCAAGCCATTGATGGCCCTGCAGCATCGCCTTGAATTGTGGGCCTCTAAGCAAATGCCACTAGTGGCCCGTTGCTGGCAACCAATGCAACCCCCAACAGCGGGTGGAAGTAACGGGACTGCGCATGCGCAGAAGCAACACTTGCTGTGTCTCTCATGGTACCAGTTAGTTGAAACGACGCTATCGCCATTGTGCTATTTTAGTGGATGTTTAGAAAAAATCCATATGTAGAGAGGCGAATTAATTTCCTAATATAATTTTACGTCGACGAAGATATCAGATTAAGCTGTGAAATACTAGATTACAGCCATGAAATACACCCACTCCATTCCCATGAATAACAATTCAGGGAATGGAGTGGATGAATAACAAGAAAAAATTTGAAACCGCTTTAAACAAATGTCCTGGAAAACCATTAAAACAACGTTTGTTGGAAAAAAAAGAATTATACCCGTACAAAATTTATTAATTATTTGAAAGAAAAAAAAAGCAACGCTATGTGGTGTACTCATCCATGAGTTGAATACACAAGACTGGGAGGAATTCGCTTCTAAAAATAACGACAAGTAAAATAAAATATCTTTCCTCTTTAAAACAAATGTAGCTTTGGACAACGGAAAGGAAAGACACAACGTTAAAAATGTAACAGAATGTGACATGAACCAGGGTAAATATATATTTACTCAACAATATCTTTTCAAGACGACAAGAACAGTACAAAACTTTGGAAAGCGACTCTAAGTATGTACACTCCTTGAAAATGAGTGAAGTTCCCTTAAGGTAAAAAAAAAAAAATATCGTTACGTTGAAAAAATTAATTTATGAATTATATCAAACTGACTTTTATGAAAAATACCTCGCAATATTGTAAATTGAAAGAGGGAAGCATTCGATTACACATTGCATACGAAAGAGATAGCTTTAAGCGCACACGTCAGCACGGCAAATTAGCCCGGTCCGTAGAGTGCGCAGCTATGACGCGAGCGGCCCAAATTAAAATCTACTCGATGCAAGCGGGCGTTTTTCGGGTTTATTGAGAAAACTTCAACAGCACAGTGCGTTAGTTCACTAGTTTCGTAAAGGTAAGAAAAAAATGTAGCTTTGGGGAACTGCGGTTGTCCCTCATTTTTTTTTCTAATTATGTCTACTACTGGGAAATTGGCGGACAAGATTCGGCAAGCCACCAGTTACGTCACGTGGTTGCCGGCTGCCCCTATCGGCCCACTAGCGGAGCACATTAGGCTAGCCATCATTTCTGGCACGTGCTTGTAGGGCCACTGAAGGGCCACTTGTGGCAGCTACTGCCTGTGATGGACCACTGATGGCCCTGTTGTGGCATATGAGAATTGATGGGGTGCCAACGGTTGGCCTGAACTGCTGGCCCTTCTGTTGGCCGCCCGGACATTTTATTGACGGTTCGGCAGCGGCCACATAGTGCTGGGCAATGGCCCAGGAAGACGGCTTTTACTGGGTTCATAGCCACTCAAATTAAAATTATTTCTTGGTACTTTTTTCGTTTTTGAAATCTGTAATTATATCTTTGGTGTTTGATTTATTTGTCTCTTATGATTCAATTTCAGTTAGTGAAAGATATTTAAGTCTTCCTTGACGCGTTTAATTCCGCAAAAAATAATTTTTGACTAATTTCAATTTGATGAATGACCTTTCAGAAATAGCTACTGTGACAAGTAGACCTAGATATATGTATTGTAAGAGGTGTAGATAATATCATGCATGTCTTACAAATAGTTTGCACATTTAGAAATAGCATTTCTGTTCATGTAAGGAAGTTCTGGGAATACAGAAATGCGAAGTTGAAAAATATCGTATAGCAATAAACCTTTCTCTATTTTCTTTTGTGTATATGTCTGAAATTCTGTAAAACATGTTTACCCTGAATGCGTCTTCAGCTCTTTTAAATTTGTAAACCAATGTCTTACGCATCAAAAGAACGTTTCGAAGTCGATCTCTTAATTTCAATGGAATTTTCAATTTCGAATTTACATGCTATGTTTTGAGCTTCAGTTTATATTCGTCAAAAGTATCTTTAAATTTAATTAGTTCTTTTGATGGTGTTTGTAACACATGGTAAGTTTTTTGAAAATGATTGTCTTTACCTTGAAATATTTTAGCCTTGGCGTCCTGTTTTGAAAATATTTTCACCAAAATACGCACAAACACACAAAAAAAGCAGATTTAAGTGTTGACATATGTTTTCTAACTCGAGCTGCTTCTTTGTTATTGATCTTCAATATTACGTCCGTTAACGCTTTTCAGCTGCGAGCAAATCGAAATTTACTCACAGCATGCAGTGGTGTGATTCGTCGTGGTCGTCTTGTGGGATTAAATAGTTTTATAACAGAACTCGATTTACCACTAAAAGAGGGTAAACTTTCCCATTTAATTGAGCTGTAACCGAGGAAGTCGAATATGCTTCTAACTATGGCGAAAAATGTTAGATGCTTCATTTATACCTATAATGCAGCTGTTTGTAATTAATTGAATGTTATGGCTCGCCCAATGTAAATACCCTGCATTAAGAAGTATTTCTCGGATTTCTTTTTAGTTTGCACACTGTTATGCATTCTGATTATAACATTAGATCCGTGAAGCCTTGTCCTCGGCATTTTTAATATTTTTCTATTTCCACTACTTTAAAATAAATGTGTTTTTCATACGCAAGCTGAACGGTCATTCATTGCTCCAGCAACTAAAAACACTGCTGTTATTTTAATGAATACAGGAAATCTCAATTTCTTTCAATTTCAGAGAATTTGTAAACATGACTTTATTGATTAATTCCAACAGTATACTGAGTAGTATCCATAGTTATTAAATATTTTGAACAAGATGTTTGTTTTAATGCTTTCAAATAGCATTGATAAATTCATTCCATAACTGTGGACCTACGTATTTAATTTTCCGTTTGGTTTTACTTTTTACTTGTTGCGTTTCAATAGTGTTTGTGGATAAAAATTTCTCCTGTTTTGAGAAAAGTCCATTTTATGTACCTTCCGTGTTTCCTGTATGTCGTCAAAATACAAGCGTAATTGTAATATTTACTAAGCGATGTACGGAAAAGTTGAATCTAATTGTACTGAAAAGCTAATCTCACACCATATACTATCAGTGACCCGCTCTCTGCGATTTAGGAGTCAGCACTAGCGTGCTTCCAACTATCGTACGCTTGGAAAGATACTGCGCGTGATTCGTGTAATAATTCCGTTTCGTTTTTATTTTCTGGTTGACCCTTAACAGGAACTTTATGAAATCAAATTGTTTCCCTACCGCAAAATATATATTATGACGGAAAAGTTTTGTTACCTCATGAATAAGAAAGTGGCTATCTGGCAGAATAAATCGATTGGTTGCATGCCAGAGAAGAACCGTCTGATGATTAGAATCAACACCCAAGGCAGTATTCTAAAGAAAAACACTAGTTCCTTCGGAATAATTATTCCAGAATATGTTATGCCAAATGAATTTTTTATTTTCTTATGAGTTTGCGCTTCAAAGGGACACACATCAGTTCTTTGCAATACTGATACCAGTGGCTAACGTCTCAGGAGCGAGGTAAGATCACCCTGTGACGTTTCTATGATTGTCTCATCGTAGGAAAATCCAGAATCATTACGGTATCAAGAGGAATACGAACATCGTGGAACCATGTTCCAAGTATACGGAAACACAGCCCATCCTTCCCTGAAACTGTGCTTCTTCTGATACCTGAATTGTTCAAAACGATGTGACATATACAATGTGAAAGCCATTGGGCGACTCGCGGAGCATCTTGAAGTTGGAAGCAACCTTTGGTGTTCAAACCACAGCATAAACGTAGCCTCTTTCCTAACAATTTCATCGAAAAAATTATCTTCCAGTCCTACACCTAAGAGCGCAGTGAAAGGCGTTCGAAACAAAAAAGAACTTACTGTGTACTACTACAAAACACACTGGAACTTAACAAGCCTGCCAATCTGGGAAGTGCAAGCCAACGGAAGAGCAAACGTGCTGCCATCTATCGCCTAATAAGTAATCCCAATGGATTACAATAACGCGCGTAAAATGGGCCCCAGTTCGAAGCATAGCCCTCAATTTTACCTTCTATTTCAGGAGTTACTCTTAGTGTGGAAATAGTAGTCTGACAAGACCACAGAACTTGCATTTACAGACGAGCACGGAATAATTTTTCAGCTCTTTAGAGATTTAGAAGCCCGTCGTTTACAAACATTAGATTCTCTATTAAACTGGTTAGATAACTCACCAGGAGTGTCCTTGGTTGCATATTAGGCATTGCATCGCATAACATAACCAGGTGGCAGTGCAGTTTAAGAAGGGATTGTGTGATTCTGTGTCGTAAAGAGCCCTTAGCAGTAGGAAGATTGGAGATTTGATAGTGCCCTACGGGCGGATAATGTATAATTAGTGAGGCTTCACGAGATATGGTATACACATCCTTTCCAGACCAAGAAAAAAGCAGAGTGGGCCCTAACTCGGGTAATAACAGGGTCTCTGCTCCACGCTAGAGTTGGGAAATGGAGCAGGTAGATATGCATCCAGACACCGGAGCTCGACTTAGATATGACGACTCTTAGTGCCCAGTTGAGAACAGGAGGAGCTCCAATTTTGAGGAAAGCGCATAACGCGGTAGGTCGTCGGTCCATTACCTAATGTACTTCTTTTATATCTTATCTAACTTGCGTGGACTGTGGGAGACTGTATAACTTTACATGTTATGACAAAATAGATAAATATTTTGGTAAAAATAGTAAATCGTGCATGTCCACAATAACTAGTGATGTAAGCGCACTCTTTGGGATAGTAAGTATTTTTGGTAGATCTGGTACTTATTAGATTAGAAATTTTCCGCAGATATTCGCTTATGAAAAAAAACATTTATGCGGAGCTTAAACAAAGATAAATCGTGCCACACTTGAAATAGAAAACCTTCAGGTCACAAGACATGTTCAAAATTATGAAACAGAACTTACTGCCAATTTTAAAGATTCCGCTTAGGAAGAGAGAAGAATATTACATAATTTCTTTGAAAAAAGATTTTGCTTTTGTGTTTGATTTTTAGTTTATGTGTCTAAATTCCATATTTAAATAGCAAATTTCAAATTATCTTGTGTAGAGACCTGAAGATTCTTTCATTTTAATTGTTTTGTTGTTGTTGTTCTTTTAAATCATGTCTTTCTCTTCAATCGTTTTGTTGCAGAAAAGAAACGTTCAATAAATAAACTGGAAATTAAAAATGGTAGTGGTCAGCAGCGAAGGAACGCTTTTGATTTGGGGGTGGGGGTGTACAAGCCCACGAACCTGAAACCTCAATAATTAAGCCATCTGTGGATGACCCTCCGAATTTTTGATGGGGGCGGGGGTATGTTACAGTATTTATAAACACATGTAATGATCAGAATTTCATTCATACGCTCTATATAATGGGCCAGAAGAACAGAAAACAAATTATAGGTAATTATAATGAGTAATAAGTGAAAGCCCGTCAACAACAGGGGGAGATAAGACATGTGGAGTAATTTTTTAATAACGATGTAATTTGTTTGTTTGTCAACATAGAATTGCGCTGTTGCAAATGTTAAAATGTTATGGCAGTTCATGCTCAGAAGAAGAAACGGTATTTTTTGTTTTCTTTCTTTTTCATTTCTTCTACAGATATAAATAAAATAATACCTGGTCATGCTCTGCGAACATTTTTTTTTTCTATTCTGAGAATTTCGTGGTTTAAGGAAAAAGAAAGTCCCCAAATCATATTTCTTCCGCATAAGCATGAAATAAAATAACACACTATTACATACTGTATTGAAACTCTCAATTTTTAGACTTAAATGAGAAAAGAAACTGCTCTGAGACAATCTAAAATAATCATTTTAGGCTCGCAAGGGGAATTTTAAAATTAAGTTTCATACGACAGGATTCTACATGCCTTTTATGAACGATAAAGAAGAACCGCAGGGCCTTGTGTCGTAGTTGTCTAAGCAATGGCTTCTAACATTTCTTCCGGTTTTGAATGCCATTGAGGCATAAATGCAGGGTTTGTCTTACGTCATTAGCTCTATCTCTTCTGCAAAACCAATGGCCTTAAATTAGAGAAGCGGACTGCTTATAGTCCACTGAGTTACTCACGGTGGTCGTTAAACCTTCAATAAAAAAAAGTGGAAGTCTTACAAGAAGTCGGTCAGTTAAGTGACATACGAACATTGTAAATGCGTAAAAAAATCCTAAGTCAGAAATGAAAGAAGGAAGGATGAAGGCAAATACTAATGTCGCGGGGGCAATGACCAATCGTCAATGAGTAGAGATAGGTGCGCGAGTTCCCGAGGCACTTGAATATTAAAATACAAAGAAACTACGGGTCTTTTGTCGAAGTTGAGCCGAAGGCGAAGAAGGGTAATGATAAAAGAAATCGATGTCCAATCTGACCCTCCGATTCAACTCGTCGCAAGATAAGCAGCTGTTCCACCATGTTCCACCCACATTGCAAACGATTCGCGAACAGCTCATATAGGAGTAACAGTTTTTATTTCAAAACATTTGCATGACATTTTCAAAACAAGGTTTGGAAGAGTTTTTCGTTTTTTCCTTAGTATTCCAGGAGAGTTTGTCTTTTTCCTCTATTTACTATCCAACAAATGCTCCCGTTTTAACAACATCAATAATCTAAGTCAAAGTTTCTTCCCTGCTCTTTAAAGACACACTTACACAAGCTATCACATTATTCGCTTTTAAAATCTGCCAGAAGGTTTACGAGGAATGCCATATAATGGTCTGAATGTAAATACCATGTTTACAAAATCGAATACAGAACGCTTGGTATGAAGTATAACAAAATGTAGAACCATACAATAACCCTATTACAATTGTATTTGAAGAAATTATGTACCTCAAGAATAAAGTGTAATCCCTAAACGTTATGTATATAAGTATTAAGCCGAGCAAGAAAGGATCATCGTTGAGTTGCGCAGATAACGTCCACTGACGTCGTATGGTTATCTCCCAGAATCTTAGTTGACGTACTCTCCTGTGTACTTTGCAATAATTAGGTTAGGCCTTGATACTCGCAAAACAAAATGATTTAACGACCGAAATTACAATTTTTTAAAGTGGAGATTTTACACGACAAGTCAGTAGTAAAACTGGACTGTTAGTACTTTTAGCCTGAATGAAAATATTACTTCACGAAGCTAAAATACATATATTTATGTTCCTTGAAGTAACTTGAGCGCACCCGAGAAATTAGCCTTCGGAGGCTAAGCCTTGGTGGCTCGTGCACATATCTATGCATGATCTTCTGCACAGTGAAAAGTTTCAAAATCTCCGCCACAATCAACACTATTGCGTTAAACCATGGCCACACCAAAATCAGAAGTGAGCAATGTAAAAAAAGAAAAAAAAAGTACTAAATGCTTAGATTAATTTGCTGTACTTACTCGAGGCACAACGCGAAACAATTGCTGAATGTTGGGAAACTGCACCGAAGTTCAATTAAACAATTAAAACTCGTGAATTATTATCACACACATACACACACAGAAACACTGCACAAATAATTTGGGCCAAAATTAACTTCACGGCTGGGAGGTTACTCAAGAATATAGCCAGGAGACGCAGCATTCCACAAAATTGGGGGAAATGATAAAAGCAACATATGATTTCAGTTCAAAGGGAAAACATGAAGCCTTCCCCTGTCATGATTATTCTTTTGTCGTGATTACCTTAGTGGTGAACAGCCTCTGTGATTATTTACATACAAACTTTATTTTAAGGATAAAATACTGTTAACCAAAAATTTGCTTGTCTGCTATTTGATAACGTTTTCTTCGAGAGGGACCAAAATTAAAGGAATCACTTTTATTAATGACTAATGGACGTAGAGGATTTTTAAGGTAGTTTCTGACTTCGGATTAACAGCTGCCATTACTTATAAGTGATTCGGAGATTTATGTTACATAATCTTGATACATGACGAGCAACATGCAATTTACGATTAAATCATGACACGTTCAAATTAGCCTTTAACAGAAAGTGGAGCCCTGTTTACCCCACACATTTAAATTGTTGGAGTATTGTGTGAATTCACAGTGATAACAATAATGTTATTCCTGAGGAAAATTTAAAATCAGAGCCGAGCCTCCAGAAGTGATATAATATATTTTAGTGGAAATCTGCAAAGCACTTGCACTAATAAAGTAGTTTCTCAGTCTCATTTAATGTGATTCATTCTCTCTTTGTAAATCTTTAAGGTGAAAGCAGATGAGTTTCACATTCTCTATGGGGTTTTCATTTCTGCACTATAAATGGATTTACTTTAGTCATATAATAATTCTCGATTCTTTTTTTTTTTTTTTGATTGGAGGTTTAACGACCACCGTGAGCAACTCAATGGGCTATAAGCAGTCGCCGGTCCCTAATTTAGGGTCACTGGTTCCAGGGAAGGGAGAGAGCCAGTGCCGTAAGAACAACACAACATCCATGCCTCACCGGGATTCGAACCCGGACCCCTTATGGACGAATGATCAGAGGCCAACGCCTTAGACCACTGCGCCACCGAGGCGGCAATTTCTCGATTCTTTGCATCTGGTCGAAATATCAGCGTTACCATAACTCCGTACGGTTACTACCCATTTGAACATTTTATGTAAATTTTATCAAACCTACCACAGTTCTCAACATTTTCTCTTGCTTAATACACAACTAACTAGTAGATCCACGAATATAAAAAACGGCATTTCGCATTCTGCAAGTGCGTCATCGCGTCATCAAATGGTTTGTTTTCTTGCTTTTGTGAAATAGTCTTCACGGATTTTTTATAATCCAAAGCAACTGTTCTTTGGACCTCTAGAAACTTTGTTTCCTTTTATTTTGGACTGCTGTATTCTGAGTTGTAGTAGAAGTTGGTTAACACTTGATTCCATTGTGTGAGTTTATTCTTAATGAGGCTGTGCTAAATATATCCCGCTCATGTGTTGACATCTGTCGGCATTCTGTGTCGTACTAGCAATATAGCGCCTGCTTCTACTGTACCCATTGCACACGATACTTTTCTGGTCTCCGGTCAGGGACATCGTCCGCTGTGTTCCTTACCCATTTGAGAATCATAGCTCTTTACAATAAGTGGCACCTAAGGTTACTAATGCGATCGTTTTCCTTACGGGGATTTTGTTCTGCAACTTCTGATATTAACAATACCCAATATCGCTGCAGCTATCATCCTAAAGAAACGTAATTCATTCCATCAACAAATGGCGTACATGTGCTGGAGGAGCCATGGATGATATAACATTTTCTGCAACCAATGGCCTACGACGTCGGTTTGGGTTGTAATCTTCCCCGAATGGCTGATGTGTGGTCATCTGTCGACATTCTGTGTCATCCAAATAATTCAAATGACGAAAGAAAAACCTAAAGTTTCACATTAAACGAATTTACTAGCAAGTGTCAATAACAGTTCTTGAAAACATTTTAAGGAGCGACGGTAGTCAATCATAAAACCGTAGTATTGCTCAAAGTGAATGTCACTTGCATTAGAAGCAATGTGTTTTATTAAACAGCAACAAAAAAAAAAATTATCTGTATTTCTACACTAGAACTATTTTTTTTTAATATGTCGCAGGTAATCAAGTCCTCGAGCGAAATTTCAATGAGACACCTGTAACAGTCGGTAGATTCCAAGATCTTAGAATTCTGAGAAAGGAAATTGACGTGTCTCTCATACTCGATCCTGTAGAAGAAGAAAAAAGTCTGTTCAAATGAATTAAGAAATCATTGTGGAGTACGATTACAGAGCAATATCCAGGTTGAGTGTTTTGTTCGCTTGTCTGGTGCGGACATTTTTCTTTTGCTTTCGTTTGTTTCTTGAGAGTAAGTTTTGAAAGTGAAATATGACTCCGGTATTTGGGGCTTTTCACTAATCCAAAAGCATCTGAGTTCTTTATAAAAGAACATATATTGTATTTCCACTAAGAAGCGAGGTGTAAGAAGTTCCACGACAATGATATCGATTCTAAAAGTCAAATAAAAACTACAAATCATCACAACTGAAGAAAGTCCTTCCGCAGATTTGTACATTGTTTTACGGTAAAAGAAACAGAATAGCAAGTTTTACGTGATTCCCCATTTTCTTGGGAGAGGAATTTATCACTGTTCTGCTATGAGCCATCATTATCACATAGTGTACTTACCCAGGACCAGTGCTAGGGTGTTTGACGCCCAAAGCAGGCCATCAGTCTTGCTCCACCAAAATTGATGTTATTCTTTTTGTGTCCAAACATATTGAACATATTCAACAAATATTTCGACACTTTGTTTGTTTGTTTGGAGGTTTAACGACCACCGTAAGCAACTCAAGGAGCTATAAGCAGTCGCTCGTCCCTAATTTAGGGCTACTTGTTCCAGGGAAGGGAGAGAACCAGTTCCGTAAGATGCCTGACCGGGATTTGAACCTGGACCCATCACGGACGAATTGTCAGAAGCGAGCACTTAGACCACTGCGCCACCGGTGAGGCAATTTCAAGATGCAGGAATACAATGTAAACTAAATAGAAAAAAAGAAATTTAAACTACATTTGTGAAAATAAAGCCCTTCTGTTTCTGCCAATGGCTTGATTCAAATCCACGTTTCCTCGCTCTGATGTCAGTTAATCTCCCGACTGATATACACCGACAATGGGTAATCGCCGCAACTGGCCGTTTTGGCGCTTATGTCACCTCGGTGGTATGCCACATATATCCCCCACCCCTTTGATAGAGGCAAGGGTATCAAATCCTATGTTTAGGGTCCTCCTAAACTCATGCTTAAAGGAGAGTGCACTGTAGAAGAAGGAACTGTCATTAATTCCAGAAGTTTTGGGAAAGAAACACATATTTTTCTTGCACCTCACGGTCAAGAGGCTCACATTTGCGTTTGAGCGCTAATGTGAAAGTAAAACCCTTTTTACCGGTGTTGGAATTTGAACCAGCATCTGCGTTCTCGGAGTCGACTGTTCTACACTTTGAACAACACCGACCTTGGCTTATTATTGCAGCTTGCCGTTTGACTCTTGTGTCACCTCAGTGGTAAGTCACACATTCATATACTTACTAGTCCAATGGATTTAAAATTAAATTAGAATTTCATTTTACATGCTTTGTTTTTAGCAAAATTTCCAACAAGTGTCCACACAACTACGTCACGGATGGTCGATTGATAATGCAGATAATCCAACATAGTTCTCTCCTGGAACTCCTGATTTGAAAAATAGAAGAAATAAAAAAGAATTCCAGCGGAACGAATGTAGTTGCAGGACCTCTCTTACTCTTGCCCCTGTTCTCATTAAAAAATAGTCTGAGTGTGACAGTTCCTAACATTTAGGCAAGCCGCTCAAGTGGCGCAGGGGTCTAAGTACTGGCTTTTTGCCATTAGTCCGAGACGGCTGCAAGTGCGAATTCTAGTGAGGGATAAATGTTAAGTTTGTCTTACGGCAGTGGCTCTCTCCCTTTTTTGGAAGCAGTGGCCTTAAATTACAGACGGGCGATTACTTATAACGCATTCAGTTGCTCACGGGGGTCGTTAAAACCCCAACCAAATAAAAAGAACATTTTAGATGTTGACCATTGCTATTACTTTGATAGAAGTGGACGGTTTTGTTATTTCCGTTGAAAGCCAGATAATACAGAATTCATTTTATTTAAAAATTTTGTTCCGTCTCCAAGCGTTCTATGAATTGCCTGTTGCAAAGGGAGGCGCCTAGTTCATGGCAGTTTTTCGACAGATGCGCTCTTTCGCGTTGGCGTATGATTTACTGCGAGCTGACTTACCTATAAAGCGCAGGTCTCCTTTTCTCGCTTACTCAACGAATAAAAATTCGCAAGTTATATCGAATATCAAAAGGACAACAGATAATAAAATTGTCTTTGTTTCATTATTTTTTCTCATATATTAACTCAGTTGTTTTTATTTTTTTCTCACATATTAACTCAGTTGATGTTATCAACTCTAAACCTTGGCTCTTCGAAATTTTGGCGCCTTAGTAAACACTAGCGTCAGTTACCATTGGTTAGTGCGACGCAATGAAACTGGCGCCATACATGACGTCCTGTGTCCCCAGTTTTCCAGAATGCGTCTGTTTTTTGACAGGACGATTTAACGCAACCGGTAATGTTCTTTTAGCGGTAAATACAATACCTGAAGAGTCGCTGGTAGATCGTTACCGAATTAAACGGTCCTGCGTATTTCAAGTACTTCCCTTCCTGAAGTTCCTACCTGCTTTCCAAATATGTTGCTAGCATCGATGCACATTTGAGTAATCACTGCTTAAAACCGGCCTAAAACAGCTAATTGACTGTCCATTCTCACCGAGCTCAACAAATCGGGCACTCTAAAATGAACGCAGTTGACGATTTGTTCGGAGATTTTAATACGTGGCATCGTTTATAAAGTTTGCAAACTCAGGGCAAGGGCTTGATTGGATGAGAGGAAATTGACTCCAGGTTTAGGCAAAATCCTATTTGGAGGGACTACGATTTCCACCAAAAATTCCGTTGTGCTCATACCGCAAAATCAGGCTGCTTTCGTCGGGCACATGTCGAAGTCATTCCGCACAAATATCTCCGAGGACCCCAACTTACGTGGGATTTTAGAATCGGCTATTTTAGCTTCTAACAATGTCGATAAGCTGTGCGGTGAAGCTCTGAATACAAAGAAAACTCAGCAATAATTGGAAAGCTATGCAGGAAAGCACAACTGACGTTTAATGGCGGACTTTGTTTTGTCTGTTTGTTTGGAGATTTTACTATATATCACCGTGAGCAACTCGCTGGGAGAGATGAAGCCGCCCTTGCGTAATTTGAAGCCACTGGTTCCACAGAAGGGAAAGATCTAGTGCCGTAATACAAATATAATAGTAATAATTCGCAGGGATTCGAACCCGGACTCATCTCATACAAATAGCCAGAAGCCAACGCTTAGACCACTGCATCACTAGGTCAGGGGCGGGGTATATTTCAAAGTAATTGAGCATTAACATCAAACAAAGGTCTTCACTCTTTCCATGTTTATAAGTGAGTGAGGGAATAATTCCCATTGGCCGCCACCGGGAGTCGAACCCAGGGTCTTTCAGTAACGCGCCGGATATGCTTCCGCTACGGAAGACCCTGGGTTCGACTCCCGGTGGCGGCCAATGATAATTTTTCCGTGACTCACTTATAAACGTGGAAAGAGCGAAGATCTTTGTTTGATGTTCCTGGTCCACGTTAAATGTCTGTATTAAGTAATTGAGCATTACAGGTTTTTAAGAATGTGAGATCTAGGACAGTGAAAATCGCACATTTTAGCTACCTATTTTTTACACAGGTAATATTTTTTTTTCTTTTAAATTGAGCATACAGAAATCTTGCTGTGTGTGAATACAGTGATGAATAGCATGTAAATTTTAACGTTTTAGTGAAAGAAATTGCAAAATCTGAAAAATAAATTGAACAAGTGCAAACCGCAAAGGCTCTTGCCCGGCAAACAGAGTGAATATTCGAAAACTTATCACGGTCATTTTGACAGCTAAAGTTTTCACTGTTGATGTGATCTCAATTATTCGTCTCAGATTCTTTGCCAGGGAAGACGCAATCTTGATTGCCGCACTGCATTCTTGTCAAATCCACCGACGGTCATGCTACAATAATACCGTCAATGCGCCCACATGCTCATCGCAGCATTATCTGTGTTAACCATTATCTGGCAATGGTAGAGTATGTGTACAGTAGTGGCCAAAATTGTGGAAACCTTTTGGAAAAAGTGTATTTTTAAATTCGATGGCTCATAACACCACTTTTGTTTGGAGTAATACCATATAATTATATATCAACGGAAAAATAATTTCATCAAGAATGCAATGCAACAAAGTGTGTTTAATTATCTGTCTTCTATGAAAAGTTATAGCCAAATAGCCAGAAAAAGGAAGCACAACAGGCTTAGGTTGACATGAAGTAGCTTTCCTTCATTTGAATGTAGTCAATGAGCATGAGTGTTTAGAAAGCCAATCAAGTGTCATCTGGTTTTGGCAATGAGCCAATCAGGTTGCAGTAGGATTCAGCTATTGATGTCATGTATTGGAGCCGAGAGGAGAACATTTGTCAGTGTGTTATGTGATTGCTATCAATTTGGTTGGGTTTCTTTGTGTTCTTTCATTTAGTGAGCTTGTAAAACGTAATGAAACTAAAGAATGGCGCAAAGAGTTGTCTGATCACCCAGAAAGCGATGTAAAATAATACTCTTAAGTGAACAAGGCTTCAGTTATGAAGAAATTAGAAGAAAAATTGGTGGAAACTTAACCAAAGGTGGCATTTCTAAATTTTTGAAGAGGTATAAGGAGACTCAGTCATTACAAGACCAGACCGGTAAAGCCAAAAAAAAAAAAAAGGACAGTTCGGCACAGACTGCAGGAATCTGGTCTAAAAGCTAGAAATCCACGAAAAAGCCATTTTTATATTTCAAACAAAGGTTGAAAGGATTAAACGCGGCTAAAACCCATGTTCACTGGACAGCGGAACAATGGGACAGTTTGATTTGGAGAGACGAGACCAAAAAAATGTCCCTGTTTGGTAGTGAGGGCATAAAATACGTAAGGAGAAGAATCGGAGAAGATTTGCATCTTGATCGCATTACATGTACCGTGAAACACCCAGTTAGTATTATGATCTGGGGTTGTGTGACATCAAAAGGTGTAGGCAGAATTTGCGTGATTAATGGGAATATAAATGGCCAAAAATACAATAATGAAATACTTGATCCCAAACTTAAGCCTTCTGCACGTAATGTTTTCCAAGTTAATAAAGCATTTGTATTTCAACAGGATTCAGCTCCATGTACATTTTGTTGCTGTGTGCAAAACGTGGTTTCAAGATAATCATATTTCACTTCTGGAATGGCCTGGGAATAGCCCAGACCGTGACCCCATCGAAAATCTATGGAGCCGACTAAATAAACTTGTTAGTCAGAAGCAACCCAGCAATGAAACCCAATTAATAGAAGCAATAATTCAATCTTGGTTTCACATTATAACAACTGCAGAACTAAAAAACTTGGTTCACTCCATGGGAAGGCGTTTTAAGGCCGTAATTAACGCTAAAGATTACCCAACTAAGTATTAACTGACATGGTGAGAATTTTTGTATATCTCATTTTTTTATGTGTTTCAATTTTCTTCTTTATAACTGCCGTTCTAATACAAAATCCATCATAACAGTTATCGCATTACATTTTTGATGAAATTGTCTTTCCATTGATATACACTGCTGGACAATTGCTAAGGACGGATCATAAACGGCTATATAGCGCATAGAAAAGTAAGTGTGGTTGGATGCCAAGTGAAATAAAATAATGTCAGAATGCCAGGACATTACAAGAAAGACAATTTATTGTGCTCTGAAATCCAGAAGGCTTTGGAACGTGTTCAAGGGACAAACAGGCCATTTTGTGCAGAATACGTAAACGTGAAAAAGTGCAATTACCGTCCGCTGGCGTTCCGGCGTAAGATGTCAATACGGGATATGGCCACCATGGAGGGCGATGCAGGATTCCACACGTCGTGTCATGCTTTGCACAACGTTATCAAGCAGCTGTTGGGGTAATTTATCCCATTCCTCTGTCAGTGCACGGATGAGGGTATCCTTGTTTATTGGAGGGCATTGGCGACCAGCAAGACTCCTCCCCAAAGCATCCCGCACATTTTCAATGGGATTCAGATCTGGAGAACGTGCTTACCATACGAGGCGTTGAATATCCTCGCTCTCAAGACACTCCTGGACAGCGACTGTTCGATGACATGTTGCGTTGTCGTCCATGAAAATGAATCTATCACCGACAGCACCACGGAACATGCGAACATGAGGTAGCAGAACATCATTAATGTATCGTTGGCCAGTCATAGTCCCAGTTGGAAGCACATAGAAGGACGTACGGCCATTGATCATAAAGCCAGCCCACACCATGACACTACATGTCGGATATCGATCCCTTTCCTGTATGTTTGCTGGACAATATGCAGTACCACTATCACGCCAGATCAGTTGTCGTCGACAATCAGACGATAGACTGTATCTACTCTGATCTGAGAAGAGGACAGCAGACCAGTCGTTATCAGTCCAATTGCGATGTTGATGGCACCATTGCAAACGGGCGGTACGGTGACGTCTGGACAATGGGATGCACACAACAGGACGGCGGGCGTATAGTCCTCCTTCATGCAAACGTCTGGCGACAGTTTTTCGGGAGATCCGCTTGCCAGTAGCAGCCATAAACTGATTTGGTACCTCACTAGCTGTGCTGCGCCGGTGTCTTTTTTGTTGATAACACTATGTACCTATCTTCTGCAGGTGTCGTACTGCGAACACGACCTCCCCGTGACGTTTGCTACACTCTCCATTTGTTTGAAATGATTTCCAAAGCCTTGAAACAACACTGTGGCTGACGTCGAACTCCTTGGCAACATCTGTTATTTTACGCCCTTCTTCAATCTTGCCAATAATACGGCCACGCGTAAAATTATCTAGGTGATGTCGGGAAGACATACTGAAAATTGCAAGTTCGTCAATTGATTCTTTCCCTTTCGACTTTGCGTTTGAACAACAACGGTCAATACGCGTCAAATCCTTTATATCTCTTATCAGCGCTATGACGTCACGAACAAGTTCGGCAATCCAAAATTTGCATGCGCACAACACGTCTTACTGTATCCCGCACTTATGCTAATTTCCACATTTTCCTGCCTTCCATTTTATGGTTGCTATCGTTGCTATTGTCATCCGTCCTTAGCAATTGTCCGGCAGTGTATAATTGTATGGTATTACTCCACGAAAAAGTGGTGTTATGAGCCATCAAATCTCAAAAATACACTATTTCCAAAAGCTTTAAACAATTTGGGCCACTTCTGTATATGATAGATCGAAAGCAGATCAACATATTGGAACTTTTTTGCAGTAAACCACGTCTAGCCACCGAGGTAGCAAACGCTGCTTTTAATATACTTGCTTGATCACATTGCTGTTGCCAAGTGACCTCTCGTCTTCGAAATCCATTAATGAAATTAATTTTACGAAGAATGGAACGGTAAGTAACGAATATTTAGTCATTTATTTTACAAATAATTGGATTCATATCACTCGAGTTGCATCGTTTCTTCAGTGTTGTTCTTAAGCTATAAGGAAACGTGCAAAGCTGTTGTTGAAATATTCCCATTTGGCATGCTCATGTAAAAGTATATTCCACTGATTTAAGTACGTGTTTCTTCTGTATGCGTTGTGCCATTGCTGTTAGTATTAGTGTAATTGTTTTTTTTATTTTCATAATGAAATATTTCGTAATTTCTAAGAAGTTATATTTTTTATTTCAAAAACCAGTTGTATTTTTTGGGAGAAATTGCGCGAGTGGCGAAGTTTGGAGAGTGAAAAAGCTGTTGTGTGTATGTTTTGTATTTAAATGTGTTTTCGAGTAGTGACCAGGGAAGAACTATTATCTACATCTGTGACCGTGTTGCGCTCGCTCTGATATGTAATATTTGGTCTCGCAAACTCCACTTTGTAAAATTAATATCCCTGCTCTCTGACAAATGATTAGAAGCGCATGCAAATCAGTCGCCTGTTAAGTCTAGCAAAGATACAGTACGCACATGATTGAAATGTTGGAGCTATGAATTGCAGTGTTTGGCTATACAAGCAAAAAAGACTGTGACGTAACGTCACAGCTGAGACAGGTTTTCTCGTGACAAATATTGCGACTTTAGGCTATAATTTCGGAAAATTGACATTATACATAATGGCACATCACCAAATTTTACCACGTCGCTAAATGAGTGAATTTGACATTGGCTGCATTATATTTACGCGAGTGGGTATATGATCAATTCGCAGCACTCTGTTGGATTTTCATCAAGATTACGTAACAGTGAGTCGAATTTTGCAGCAGTTTTGGGACGGAGTCATGAACTCTGGAGGGCATGAAGTGGAGTTCACAGGATGGAAATGCGTTTGATCCTGTAACATCTGTTTCGTTACTCTGCAGATTTCCCCCTAGAAGAGTAGTAAATGTTTTTTTAAGTCGGCCCTTTACAAAACAGACACTATTTCGAAAACCGCCGGAAATAGGACGTCACACGTGGTCTCAATCTCGTTGCTTACCATTAACCAATGATAATTGGAGCCAGCGTCTGGAGCGGTGCCCTGCTACATTGAACTCGCAAACAAACTGGCGTCGTGTGATTCTCAGCGATGAAGCTGGCATTTCTTTGAGCACTATGATCGCTAGTTTCACACATAGGGACAATGGGTAAACGGAACGATTCAAGAGTAATTCACATGAGACATACGGTGCAAACAGCAGGGTTATCGATGTCTAACGTTTTTCATTATTTTAGTTAGGAAATTTCTAGCATCATAAGAGCTCGTGTTTTATACAAATTATTGAAACTTGGGTTCATTTCTTTAAATAATGATCTTCACTGCCGTATTTTAAATAGTTACACCCTAAATGAGGGTTAGTTATCACAAATCACCTCCAAAGTTTATTATGCGTAGTAGAGATCCGTTGAATATAAAGCTGTCAAAAAATGAAAATTAATCCTGCGTTGGACAGATGTAGATGCAACCGTAAAACAATATGGGTATGCTAAAAATGGGAAAAGCATGTCGTTCTAAAATTACAAGTGACATCTGATGTGCACCTTCAGATTTCTAATGTAAACTATTCTTGGAGATTACAACACATTTTTGAGGAATCCAACCACTGGCATGGATCACATTTCCAGAGATCAGGACCTCGTCCACGGTGTGCAATGCAGCAAGCTGAAATTGAAATCGAGTACTGGCAGTTTAGTTTTCCTCTCAACGGGAGGAAGGCTATGGTTTCCAAATTTTACGAGAAACCTGTATGTGCCCCACTTTTAAGCATTATGATGTATATATATTTTTTGCATTTCTTTCCGGCCACGAGACAAAACATGTGACGTGTGTATATATGTTGCCACTTTTAAAACCAGAGGAAGTGTATTTTTCTTCTGCAGTTTTATATTTTTTGCCAACTAGGTAAGCAGGCTTCAAAAAATACCAGTACTAAGAATGTATTTTAGCTAAACTCATTTGCAGTTTTTTTACTGCTTTGAAATTAGGTAGCACAGCAGAAATTATTTTTATAGCCAATGTGCTCTTCTGATATGCAATATTTCAAAGGGAAAGAGAAATTGTTTGCCCCTCTGCTTCTTGCAAAACACTCAAAGGAAAACAAATATTACATTACAGCGTTCAGAGAATTTAACAAATCGGTTGAATAAATTTAGATAAGTAGCGAACAGAATACAGAATGAAAATGCTGAGATCTTCAAGCTTTCTATTTTACTGAATTTATCAGATTTTTTAATAATATATCTTCACAAGATATGTGAAGATATATTTATTAAAAAGTGAAATATTTTTTGCCAAATCACTTTTATCAATATACACAAAAAAAAACCTCAGAATTGAACGCAATTTTGTATAGGAATATTTGCCAGGCCCAAAAATTGATGCCGTATCTGAGCTACGAAATTCGATTCGACGTGAAGAGAAACGATTTTAAACTCTCTGGAATATGTCAAAACGTTCAGAATAATCCTTTCCAAAGTGCTTGCTGAACGCAAAATTTCTGATTTGTACTTATTGCGTAATAGAGCTATGTTCTTATGTCGAGGTAAACCTTAAGCAAAACTGGTCACCTATTATATTCTATGCTATAAACGTAAGAAGAAATTCCACAAGGACCCTTTCAGGCCGAATATGTCTCAGTCACCTGATATTAAATAATAATTCAACAAGAACGCAACTAGCTTCTTAAACTTTTTTAAAGAAAAAAATCCAAACTCGAAACTCAAAAAATCAGTTCTTTTTTTCTTATCTTGAGGCATTATTTTTTTTTTATCTTGAGGCTCTACATTAAAATTTACTTGAGCGTTGTATCGTTAAATCGCCCTTAACCAAATTTAAAGGTCTCTTTGTTCTTTTCTGCATGAATAAAGTTTTATCACACTGAAAACATTTTAAATCATATAATAGAAAAGTTGTTTATGTACACAATTTTAAAATGTTTATGAATCTATCACGTTAGGGTCTGAAGTCGTTTCTTGCGTTGAAGCTACCAGTCTTTCTACAAACTACTGATTCAATTGTCATTTCCTTTTAATGGCAATATAACTGTTCATTGAACTCATTGCTCTCATGTTTCCTTACGCGTCTTAGTGAAGTTGGTAATTACATCATGTTATTCAAATTCCACAGATGTTTTGAAATAAAAGTAGGTTAGCTTTTTACATCCAGGATGCATGGTAGAAGATGAAATTTCACACCTGTCAACTTGTCCGTACGTGCAGTATCTTAGTAAATATATTTCCGCAAATGCTTAACAGCTTTTGAATAGCTTATTCAGTAGCCCTGATTTCCCGTTTAAATATTTTTCTCAGGCTGAATGTTTTGAAGTTGTTTCTAAAATACCACAAGATATACGTACATGCTACCACCTGTTGAACGAGAACTGAATAAACTTTCGGTTAACAAGTAGAAAATAATAAAATATTGAACATTCACGTAACTGTGAAGTGCATGACTCCAACGTACGTAAGTCGTTCACCCAATACGACATTCTTGAAAATTACAGTTTATTCTCCTGCAAAATTTCTTACGCAGCCCTCACAGTCTGTTTTGGAAGAAAGCTCATAAAAAGAAACCAGTATGTTGCGTCATAATGTAAGTCGATATAAAGTTTCTGGAATAACTAGTGCAAAACAAAGTGCAAAAACTTGTATCATATCGCCGCGAAACAGTTATTTTTGTTATTATTCAACCCGTTTTTATTAGTCATAGCAGTTATAAGGATGTGAGCCTTTTGTGAAGTTCTAATAGTCGTGTTGAGAGAGGTTGCAGGTTTTTTTTTTTTTTTTAATTGGAGGTTTAACGACCACCGTGGGCATGTCAATGGGTTATAAGAAGTCGCTCGTCCCTAATTTAGGGTCACTACTTCCAGCGAAGGGAGAGAGCCAGTGCCGTAAGACAAATACAATATCCATGCCTCACGAGATTCGAACCTGGATCCTGTTCGGACGAATGATCAGAGGCCATGGTTTATACTGCTGCGCAACCGGCTGTAAGTTTAAACTGTAGATGTGACAGTTGTAATGTCAGTATTGTAAAATGCTAACTAGTTTTGCTTTGTGAGCATAACATCAAGTTGTTCATAATACAGAAAACACTAACGGCCAAACGTGCAGAATGTGACAATCCGATATTTGGCCTAAATGCCTCCAGATTCGCTAAACATGAATGTCGATTGCTTCAACTAGCGAATCCTGTGATGGTTATATTCAAATTGATCGGAAACTTGAAACTTGGTCGTTCTGGGTAGTGTAGTGGTTAGCATACCCGGGCGTTTTCTGGGAGACGCGGGTTCGAGTTCCGCTCCAGGACGATGAAAATTTTCAAGTTTTCGGATATTATCTGACGTGCAGAATGTATCAACATAAGCAGTTTACATTACACATACCATGTTTATTCTTTTTTCACTTTCACTCATCACAACAGAACACTTGTATTTAGAACACATATTGCTGGCTTCAAATCATCTATAGGTATTACTTACAATACTTCGTAATATGTGTTTATACGGCATCGCTATGTCAAATTCACTTGTCCTCACCAAGACGTTATCTCAACAATGCTACAATTGCTAACCAGACCCTATCTCAACAATGCACACCTTGCAAATTCTTATCACAAATTTCTCTTTAAACAAATCATCATCGCAAACTGCACATGTGACACAATAAGTCTGCAAGTTTTATGAACGCGCTGCGAGCTATGCCAAACTTAAAACGTTTGTCTATGGTAATAACGTGTCGTTCAGTGAGAAACGTCTAACAAGAAGACGCAAAATTAACATACGAAAAAATGAACGCAAAAAAGGGCCAAATTAATGGTATACGTCACCCAGTGCATTTCACTTCATTATCATCTGTGAAATGAGAGTGAAATCGAATACATTCCCCTAAAATTCCTGTACTCGTTTATATATGCACTTTGCCTGTTCAAATATCTTACGGAGTCAATTTGTGGCCAAGAACAAATGCCGGTTAAGTGTTTGCCTCTCCTGAAGCTATTTCTTACTGTCATAAACATTTCACCCTTTCTTATGAAAGGGAGAAGTTTGGGAGATTTATGGAGTATGGTATTCGTACCGCTTGAATGCTTAGCATTACTCTCTAATCTTTCCCTTTCCAATCCAGTTATGTTAAGCATTGACACCGTCTTTATACTTCATGACGGATTTCCCAGTTTTCTTGTAAATTTCGAGACTTTTAAAGTATGAATTAATCAGATATAGTCCCAATATCATCATATTCAATTCAAAGAGATTTTCTTAACCTTGCAGGATCAGTCAATACTTTTTATCAGGTTTAAAAAAATATTTTTTGATTTTTCAATTATATACCACGCGTGACCTGAATCATTAGTGAACACCGTTTGTTTACGAGTGGAGAAAGGAATTTTTCTGGCCAGGTGCAAAACATTTCTTTCACTCACGAAACTTCGACGCTAACCAAATCTTCACACCACTTCTTTTTAACGAAAAATGTGGGTGGTTTTCGAGAAAGCGGATAATATATTAACTTTTAATATTTCGAAATATTTAATTCTGTTACCGACGTAAACTTCACAAAGAAACACGCATCTCAATACTAAATGGCGGGAGCATGCATGACTACTGAGAAATAATTCTGATTCTTTCTCATTACTTCTGTATGACCTTGTCAAATCGAAATTTTTAAACTAACGACGGATTCGGATTATTCCCTATAATTAAAAAAAATACAATGTTTCAGTTTCATTATAAATACATTGTTTCAATGTTTCCGTTACTTGTTGCTGTTTTCTATCCATGATGCAACTGCAGTAATACTGGACAAAAAATGTCTTCAACAAAATTGCTTCAGGCATTGTTTAAATCAGTCCTACAATGGACATCCGCACTACATTCGTGAACTTTAATGTTTCTAAAGAAGTGTCACACATCCATATTTTCGATGATCGACACACATACACCCTTTGTTCCTGGAAATGGCAAATGGATCTTAGAGCGGCAAACGAATTAGCACCTTGAGATATGAATTCGACGTTTGATTTTATCTTTTTATTTGCTCGGCCTACAAACATTACTTTACGGTAAAGGCAGATAGTTTTCGTTTGGTTTCCCCTAAACGATATTTCTGCTATACACGCAAAGAAATAAAGCAAAACAATAACATTCGCTGTTAATATAATATAAATAATAACATTCGTTGTTAATATATATCTATATATATTAAGGTCAGGTGATGCGTAACATCACAGCCTCTCCTTGACAAATGTCAACCCCGCCTTCTCGTGGTGCATCCTGTTCCCACTAAAGGGGCTCTGACGACCGCCAATAGCGGTATAACTATACCATCGGGATTAGAGGAAATGCTATCCCACACTCACCAACCCGCTTGGCCAGCGTGGTGAGTTATGGCCAAACCCCTCCAAAATGATTCCACAACTTAAATCTTGGCCCTCAGTCTCCGGCAGCTGGAATGTACCTGGCCAAGGCAGCGGCCAGTGCGACATGCAGGCAGAGGGTGCTAAGAATCCCCGGAGGACCGGACTAGGCTGCCATCTAATGCTGACCTTGGCTACGTACAATGGACGCTCCCTATCTTCTGATTCAAGGCTTCTTGAATTGGAAGAGGAACTACAAAGGATCAAGTGGGACATCGTGGGGCTAAGTGAGGAAAGGAGAAAAGGAGAAGATCTTATTGAACTGAAAAGTGGACATCTCTTCTACTATCGTGGGACAGATACCGGCAGAACTAGTGGTGTTGGATTTATAATAAACAAGAAACTGAAGGATAAAGTTGTAGAAGTTGAAAGTTCCTCTGACAGAGCTGCACGACTTGTTATCCAACTCTCGAAAGATACCAGGCTCAGATTATTCAAACTTATGCACCCACCACAAGTCATCCTGAAGAAGAAATTGAAGAATTTTATGAGGAAATTTGTCATCTAAATAATAAAGGTAAGCAGCACTTGAAAATAATTATGGGAGATTTCAATGCAAAAATAGGGCAACGGCAACAGAATGAAACTTCAGTAGGTAAATTCGGTCACGGCAACAGAAACCAGCGTGGAAATACTCTCTTTGAGTTTGCAGAGGCAGAAGGGTTTTTCATCTTGAACTCCTTCTTCAAGAAAAAGCCACACAGGAAATGGACATGGAGACATCCAAATGGGACGACAAGTGAAATTGATTTTATTATGTGTAACAAAAAATTCGTCATAGAAGACTGCAGTGTGCTAAACAAGTTCAACACAGGTAGTGACCATAGATTGGTGAGATGTAAGATGCACCTCAACACTAAACTTGAACGTGGCAAGCTCATAAGATAAACAAAATCTATTGACATAACCAACCTTAAAAAACACCATAATACCTTCAAGTTGGAACTGAAGAACAGGTTCTCTGCTTTAGAAGGCCTAACATCGGAAGAAGTGGACATCTCTGAAGTTAACAGGAAAGTAACCAAAGCTCTTATGCAAACAGCAACAAAATTAGCTGGGTCTAAGAACAAGTTGCATGTAAATAAATTATCAGGAAAAACGAAAATGTTGATGCAAAAAAGAAGAGAGATGAGGACAACTAAAGAAGATGTGACTTCCAAAGTGGAATATATAGAGCTATGCAAGACAGTAAGAAAAAGTATCACTGAAGACGTAAGAAAATTCAACTGTGAACTAGTGAGGAAAGCAATTGAAAACAACCAAAGCCTAAAGATAGCAAAGGGACATCTCAGTAAGGGAAGAAAACAGATTATGGCACTGAGAAAAGAAGATGGTTCTGTAACAAGAAATAGAGGCGAAATTTTGACAAGAGTGAAAGATTTCTACTCCAAATTATATGAAAGGGATGATACATGCACTCCAGACATCATGAAAGATACCAGTACCAGAGTTCCTCCAGTCCTTCCAGCAGAAGTTGCACATGCAATCAAGAACATGAAGCGGGGAAAAGCTCCAGGAGAAGATGGAATTACTGTAGACATCATACAAGAAGCAAGTGGAGAAATCGAAACAGTACTCGCCCAAATTTTCACTCGATGCCTTAATGAAGGAAAGATTCCTGAGGATTGGAACACCGCTACAATGATCCTGCTACATAAGAAAGGTGACATTGAGGATCTCGGAAACTACAGACCTATCAGTTTCCTATCAGTAGTTTATAAAATCTTCACTAAAGTTCTTTCACACCGCTTGAAGGTAACACTGGACATGGCTCAACCGAGAGAACAAGCTGGATTCAGGAGTGGCTACAGCACAATAGATCATATCCATGTGCTGAGAGAACTAATTGAAAGAGCGAGGGAATATGAACTTCCATTGTGCATGGCTTTTATCGATTATGAAAAAGCCTTTGATTCTGTGAAACCATCAGCAGTTGCAATGACTCTGAAATCCTGCGGTATTGAAGATGCATACATTAATATTATTAATAACATCTATGAAAATGCAAGTGCAAAGATTCGGCTGTTTGAAAATACAACACACATAAAAATTGGAAAAGGAGTGAGACAAGGTGACACCATATCTCCGAAGCTCTTTAATGCCACATTGGAAAATGTCTTTCAATCACTGAACTGGGAAAACAAAGGGATAAAGATTAATGGAGATTATCTAACCCACCTTCGTTTTGCTGATGACATAGTCATTTTTGCAACTACCCCATCAGAGCTACAGAGTATGATCCAGGAACTTGCTGACAAGAGTAAAGAAGTGGGATTAAAAATGAACTTTCAGAAGACAAAAGTGATGTACAATGCTTTTACAAGAAATGAAGATTTATCGATTGATGGAGAAAAGCTGGAGATAACAGACAAGTACGTTTATCTTGGACAGCAGATATCAAGTGAGGGTCACATTGGTGAAGAAATTAATCGGCGTACAAAACTTGCCTGGAGAGCTTTTGGAAGAAACAGCATAATTTTCAAGAGCAATATGCCATTATGTCTTAAAAGAAAAGTGTTTGATCAATGCATCCTTCCAGTGCTTACGTATGGTGCAGAGACGTGGACCTTAGCTAAAAGAGACATACAAAGGCTGCAGACAACTCAAAGAGGCATGGAGAGGTGCATGCTTGGTGTAACCAGGAGAGATAAGAAGAGGAACACGTGGATCCGAAAAATGACAAGAGTGGAAGACATCATGATCAGAGTTAAATCCCTGAAATGGCAATGGGCTGGACATACTGCCAGAAGAACAGACCATCGATGGACAGCCGAAATTTTAGATTGGATTCCAAGGGACAGGAAAAGACCCAGAAGAAGACCACATGGAAGATGGGTGGATGAAATTCGAAAGTATGCGGGAGTGACATGGAGGAGACTGGCACAAGACAGACCGTTGTGGAGGAAACTTGGGGAGACTTTCGTCCAGCAGTGGATTGATAATGGTTGACAATGATGATGATGATGATATATATGACTTCGACGTTTGGTTTTGTCTTTTTATTTGCTTGGCGTACAAACATTACTTTACGGTAAATGCAGAAAGTTTTAATTTGGTTTCCCTAAATGATCTTTCTGCTATACACGCAAAGAAATAAAGAAAAATAATAACGTTCGTTGTTAAATATAATATTAACGCATATTTAAAAGTTGTACAAGCTAGATCTATGAAAAAACGGATATTCTTTTAAAGATCTTGAAGAGATCTCAGACATAGTGTGTACAAGGATTAGTGACCAATGGAATCTAATTGAGTGGTTTTTACAAAACTTGAATCTTCGTTGAACAAACATTTACTTGAAGTATCATAGTAAAATTAGAAACTGCTATCTGTGCGGCAACGGCGAAATGTAAACTAGTGAAAAATCAAGCCGTGGTTAATTCTCATCATTTGTGACCGTCGGTCTAGCTTACGCGGTATTGAGTCTTTATAGAATCTTTTTATAGAAAACCAGGTCTGCCCACCAAAGTAGCAGACGGTGTTTTTAATATATTTCAGTCGTGGAATTGCGGATTCAAATGGACATCCGTCTCTCAAATCCTCATTGGAATGAACTTTTCCACGAATAGGACGCTGACTTACTTGAAGAATTAAAATTAAAGAGGGCCTGAAGCATTATCTTTGAGAAGTAGTTTGTCCGATATTACTAAGGATGCATCAGACCTTTGTATCAATCCTAGTTTTACCAAAGATATATGGAGAAGTCCAATGTTGTGTGTACAAATTCTGGTTTGGGAAGACGACGAGACACATAAACTACTGACAGATTGATTACTAGGTTTGACTATGAATGTGTTGTGCCATTAGTATTACAATACTTGTTTTTTATTCTAGTTTATAAGAGTCAATCTTTTTTGCAAAATTAACCCATTCATTTACAAAGCAGTTACACATTTTTTTAAAATGAAAAGGAGTAAATGATGTAGTTAGCATCGAAGTTTTGTTCTCGAAAGAAATGTTGCGCCTCTGGCCTTGAATGTTTAAGAATCATAAGCAGAAAATGTGTGAGCTCCGTCTCTACGCATACTGTGTTCTCTATAATGTTTGACTCTTCTGGAAATGTACTGAAATTGGCAAATATTTCTTTAAAACTACAAAACATACTAACTCGGATTATTCAGTCAATGAACTCTGCAACAATAGAAGGTGATGGGTGATGTTTACATTTCATTCGTATACACTATAGTGGCGGCTCGTGGTTGAAAAAATAGGTGAAGAGCTACAACAGCAATATGAAAAATATCTACTGTCTTCAATGAAAATCACTATATGAGGACTGACCTATTTTTTGTATATTAGATCAATTCTTCTTTCTTTTAAAGCTGCAAGTTTGTCGATTACGTCGTCATGGAATGGTTGTTACTTCGTGAGCATCAATAAAATACCTTTCTGAATAGAAATATTTGCCAAAGAAGCAAGTCTATCTTGAGAAATAGTGTTTCTTGAGTAAGTTTGTATTATTTTAAGGCAAGAAAAACTTCTTTCCACTGACACACTTGTAGATGGAATGGTTAAAATGAAGGCAACCAATTTATAAGCTTCTGTAAAAATGCCTTTATCTTCATGAAGAACTCGACGAAGTTCTTGAGTCGCTATATCCCCTAATTTTTCGTTGGTATGTACAATACTGAGTTCATTTTTAAGGCGCTGGAGTTTAGTAATTCTTTTTCGGTAAAAATGTTGTTGATTTTCAAAAGCGTGAGAGGGAAAGCTTGAATTAAATTGTTCGAATTTAGTTGTGTCAGCAAAACAAAGAAATTGAAGTTTCCCACAATCTTGAAATCTTATATCAATTTCCATAAGAATGTGGTCTAAAATTTCAAAATACAATTGTTTATAATTTTGAAAAATTGTTTCTTGTGTAATATTCCTGTTTAGATCAGCTTATTTCTGTGATTCTGCTAGTTTTTCCAGTGTTTCAAATACTTCAAAATTTAACGAGTTTTTTTTTAATTTGAGTTACACAGTAGTTTAGGTCTAGTGATCTTTTTCTGTAAAATTTCGAATAATAGATTGGTGGGGCCAAACATTTCATTACATACTATTGCCAAAAATGTAAATTCAGAGGTGTTCATATCGTTTAAAAACCCCTTGGCCAGTTGAATTGATTTTTTGTCTGATTGTTCACTATTTGTCAGAAATTCGAATACTTCCTTCAATGAATCCCAATCTTCTACCCTTACTAACTTCGAAGGGGAGGACCAACGAGTTTCTGCTATGGTTGGTATGCGTATTTCGGTTGTAGATGAGAGTGTATTAGATCGCTTCACTGAGTGGTGACACGGCTAACTGGGATTATCAACTATTGATATTACTTCTCAAGGCTGTGTCACTCATTATCCGTCAACGTACAGGTAGAGTTTCATATTTTTGCCACCGTGGCGCTGAACCCAGACCATTACTGATTCTTGTCAGAAACATTTCCAACTGGAATTTCGTGGGTGCGGAATCTCACCCATTCGTTTCGTAGGGTCTTGTGTGGAATATTTTGACATGTAAATAAACAAGCGTTAGATGAGAAGTCATTTGATTTGTCTTGCTATTAAATTTCTTCAGCTACTGAAAAATAACGAATTCGTAATTTTACAAAAGAGTAAAATTACGAATGTTCCATGGGATGGAGTAAAGAAACGGATAGATGAGATAAACTAATTTGTAATTACCACCTCAGTAACGAACTCTCGCAGAAGATTGTTTTTTTTATTACATTAAAATATTTATTGACTAACCAAATTATTGTAGTTTAAAAGGTGTTAATTGCGTAGTTCGTATACACTTAAAAAACATTAAAACTGTATTTCCGGAAATATGGAACTGAATATGCAAAACATCTGCAGAGAATTACAAGAATTACTGATCATATACAATTCAAATATTGGCTTCTCATTAAAAAAAATGGTGATGGGAAACATGGACAATTTACTTGAATCTCTTACGCAGAATTCTACAGAAAAAAGTGTGTAACATATTGTTTAGGAATTTATTTATCTTTTACCTAATTTTTCCATTTAAACACACATTCATACATCCTTTTAGTAAATTAAGACATTTAGTGAATACTTTTATTATTATTATTATTATTATTATTATTATTATTATTATTATTATTATTATTATTATTATTAACGTGAAGATTATGGTGCAAAATTCAGGGATGAAAAATTAAAAAAAACTGTGACGTACGTCCTTTTTGAAATAAGAAATGATGTAAAATAACAAAAAACAATCATTGATAGAATCATTTTCGAAAATGTTTTACGTAAAAATTACCTGTCCATGCGATACGCCGAAACCTAGACAGCGGCAACGATCACGCTTGCGTTCCCGGGGTGAGCCGTGTCGTTCGGTTTGGGCAGAAGTACCGGAGATCGATGCAGGAAGACGCCGCGGAGATTAGTGTTTTGGTGTAAGCACGGCCTCACCTGAGTCAGACGCCGCTGCTCCTCCCCGTTGTCGCTGGTGGAAACAGCTACCTCCGCTACAAAACATAGTCCCTAGTGTTAAGAGCAAAAGTAACACAAGTACTGTTCAGAATCCATTTTTCTTTGGGCAGCAGTTTCTTGGACGAAATTGCTATGTAAAACAAGTTTTTCAAGAACACAGAGCATTTTCAGAAATAAGTTTGATAACATGGAGGAGACGGGCACAAGACATGCCGTTGTGGAAGAAACTTGGGGAGACCTTCGTCCAGCAGTGGATTGATAATGGTTGACAATGCTGACAATGGTGATGATAGGAAGTTACTCAGTCAAGTGCCTGGCACTTTCAGCTGATGCTGTCTAGCTTGGAGAGGAAGGAAATGGTAAAAAACTTCTCCTAACACAGCGACAATAAATTGGTAATCAGGCAAACTCGAAGGGGATGTGTTACTTAAGGAGACAGTAGGGGATTCCACCACACTGCCATCCACAATCCCCACTACTTCTCTTGAAACAGATCTCTATCTTTAGTTTGTTGCAGAAAAACGGACTTCACAAATTTTGTTTCTGAATGGGGGGCGTAAAGGATCATTCCTGGGAGGAACACGTTTCTGAATGGGGGGGGCGTAAAGGATCATTCCTGGGAGGAACACGTTTCTTCCATTACCAGGTGGAAAATTTAAAAAGTCGGAGGAGGCAAAAAGGTAAAGAACGAGATTTTGACGCGTATTTTGAAAAGCAATTGTAATTGCTCATTAGCAAATGAACAACGTAAACGGAAATATTCTTTTCGTGAATATTAATATATTTTTAAATAACAATATCCACCAAAAGAATACGTGAACAGTTGAAAAACTGTGAAATGCTGTATTATGGAAACTTTTTGATATTTCTTCAAATTAGAGCCCGTCCACTGAAAAGTAACGGAAGGCATACCGAAGTTAGTGCTACGAATTTTCCTTTTGGGAGAAATAAATTAGATGTTTTACTCTATAAATACCATTTATGGAGTTTTGTTACACGTTCAGAATCTGTATATTATTTATGGAGTTATGTTCTGTTTAGTATGTGTGTGCCCGAATTGTGTGAGAAATAATCATCAAATAGTTAGAAAGGATTGGGAGAATCCTTTCTAAACGTTTGGGAGGGAAGAGATATCAGATACGAAACGAACATTCCATAAACGTGTCACCAGTGAACTGTTAATTCACCCTTTAGATGGCTCCACATCAGCAAGAGGGACCGACCCGTAATGGAAATTTCCTAGGTCGGCATTTCCATATTTTCCCCCAACTTTCAGATGTTTCATAAGTATCTCGACTTTTTTAGTAACAAGCGACTTTACAAGTGGCAGGCTGACAAGGTGAGAAAAATAACTGAGGTCGGCATTTTTTATTCCCTCGTGCTCATATTAATCCAGCCGGCTGCCACGTGATTTTCTTCTGGGTCTGTTTATGACGTTTCCAGACAGTACGATGCAGCTGTCAAAAATGCCAATATGCGGCGCTTCCGACATCTTCGCTCCCGCCTGCTCGGGAAAGCGAAACTGCAACACCGGTTCCAAAAAATAAGGCAGAAGAACCTCTGACACTCTCATAGGCGTAACCACTGAAGGGGGGGGGGTCAGAAACCCTCCCGGACTTTCAAGCATTTGTTTTAAAGCATTTTTCTAATGAAAGTTGACTCATTTTTATTAAATTAAAGCATTTTTTAATGAAAGTCACATTTTAACAAAAATCTTTGGGCCGCGGGTGTCCTATTGGGCAACGTTCGTGACTGCCACGGAAAGGACCTAGGGTTCGATCCCAGGCAGGTACGAACGCTCGGTCCACTATATATCCGCCGTGCGTCGGATGGGCACGTCAAGCCTTCGGACCCCGGGTACTGGCCCCTCTCTAAATACGCCCTTGGTATGTTCATATTTTGAACATATTATTGTATTCTGAATTTACAGATCTTTATTGGAAGAACTGGAATTTCTCGTTCTGACTGTTCTGATTATGTACTGCTTTATTTTTTACCTCCAAACTTAGAAATAAATAAATAAACTTTGCTATCATTTTGGGGCTCTTGTTTGGGTCGGGGGCCTGGTGGCCCATCGTTTCACACACCACTGCCGAAGACAGAAAATATACAAGCATCGATGTTTTCTGCGATTTGCAAGTTCCTAAAATAAACCACTGAAGAATAGGAAATATTATAAAGTAAAAAAAAGGAGGCCCTTTCATTGCTAGTGTAAGCGGAGCCATCCTGTACTTCTGCATGTGTGTAGTATCCTTCCGCGCTCACCACAGCTAGTCAAGCTGGTGGTTGCCCTACGCGTGTGGGACGGTTAGGCCTAACCTCTTTTGCGGGGATTCTTCCGCTGAGACCACGGGCAGACTTGACAGATGCTCCAGTGGTAGTCACAGCGTCATCGCCGCTGCTGACTGGAATTCCGCTTGCCGTATAGACAGATAAATGTTACGTAAAACGTTTTCAAAATTTACTTTATTAAGGAAATTCTTTTGTCATTTTACATCATTTTTGATTTCAAAAAGGATGTACGTCACAGTTTTTTGAAATTTTTCGTTTCTGAATTTTGCACCATAATCTTCACGTTAACCATTATTATCAGAGGATCCTTTAAAAATTGTCCTGTTTTTATAATTCCAGACAGAGCGGACACCCAACTAAGAGGGTGGGAGCCTGCACAAGTGTTTCTGTTTGTTACAGGAAGTATACATTTTATTTAGAAATCACCTTTTTGAACACTCTACATATACTTAGTAAGGGGTTCTTATTAAAGGCATTTCAGATTTTAAAAATGGCAAAAATTAGAGTAAACAAAAGAACTTTTTTTTTAATATGAAATAATAGGAAAGTGGTGTTACACAATAGTACAGGAAATACTAAAGATAAGAAGGAAAAACCCCAATGGATCCAGTTTTTCTTTAAATATATTATTACAAATTAATTTATTTTTTATGTACGATATTCCATTATAGTTAGATATTTCAGTGAATATATTATATTTCGTAAATTATTGAAATCCTCATGATATGGTCAAAATTGATTTCAAAATTATATTTTAATGTTTTTAACAAAATACTGAGACCATATTGGGAACAAACATTATATGTGTTTAAGAGTATAGTTCACTAATTTACATAGAGGTACATGGTACAAAATGCTGTGCAGTAAATTTATGTCTATAATTTAAGTATTGATGTAATCACTTCCATATGTATTTTTCAAATACGCAATCTACAAATAAATGTTGAAGAGTTTCTTCTGAGCCACAGTAGTCAGAGTTAGGATTAATATTAGTTTAATTTGATACAACCATTTTCTTGTCGGGATAATATTGTGCGAAATTTTAAAAAGTAGATCTCTCATATAAGTGCTTAATTTTATTTTTGATTGCAGTGTCCAAATACTATGTACCATGTTGGATTACAGTGTATCCACACCCAAGGCTGTTACAGATAATATCTCACTAGCATTCTCTTCCTCGTGCGGATTCTCTGTAATTTTGACGATTGGAAGACTTATACTTTAACAGTCTAAAATTATATTACTAGTGGAACAAGTATGGCATGGCAGGATTTCAGAATGTCTCAGAAAAACGTTTTAGGGATTTTTTTCCTTAGAAATTTCCCATGAAGACATTTTTTCTCAAAATGAGAAACAAATCGAGCACTTTTGTCGTTAAATGTGAGAAAATAATTTTTTTCGGAATTTCAAAGTATTGAAACGTAAGCAATGCATTTCCTGAAGCAACTATTTTCTTGAAGTACAGCATTCACTACATAAAAACTCTAATTTGTACTGGATATATAATTAGTAAACGGCTTACCTAATTTTCAAAATCCAAACCAGAAAAATCACAATCACAAAGTTTCCAAATCATGTGACGAAGCCACACGATAAAGATAGAGAAAAAACATTCAAAGTATGGTAATCAGATAAAAAATGTATCAGAAATAATCGAATTGAAACGGAATTGCAATAGGAAGCATCACTCAAACAGTGTGTGTGATCGAACCGATAAGCCTAACTGGAACGCTAACTCAGCAATCTCGTAATTCCAAACTTTCCGAATCAGAAACTTTCCGCTGGGTCTAAGGTTATTGTTCTGTTTTTGTGTGACTTGGCCACACAATAACCGAAGATACTCAATAAACTTTGGTTTTCCCTGTTTTGGAGTTACATTAAGGTTCGCAGCAGTACACGATGGTAGCTACTGAATTCAATCAAGAAAACGTTTGCAATTTGAGTACGATATAAGCCATAAAATTAATTCTGCACTTTATTTTGCGTTCATACAGTTGCTTAGCTGAAATGATTAACTTCATGAAAATAGATTAAAACAGTCTCGATTTACCTCGCTATAATGCACGTTTAAACAGGACGGCACATGAAAAACTAATTACGATCAGCAAAAAAAAAAAAAAAAGACATTAACTGGGGTCGGAGTCTGCACCTTGTAGCGACGAAAAGTGGCATTTTTCTTGTACGCGAATCCCCGTACAGATCGCCGAAGTGGCAGAGCCTTGAGAAGTAACAGTTACAGTTGATAAACCCAGTTAGCCGTGGTGGTGAAAAAGCGAAGGCATTCCACAGGGGCTTGCATAAAATGTACGACACTTTGACATTTTAGAAAAACGCTGCTGTAAAACAAGGTTCGAACGATGTGCAACGCAATGAACAAAAACAGCTTGAGAAGCTTAATCCTTGATTTTTTTCTGAAGCCCGTTCAAATGTCCAGACATTACACTTTCCCCATCGTAACATTGTCCTATTAATTTTTGTTGATAATCGAATTGTTCCAAAATTTTGTCTAGCATTTTGTATAAAGCTTTTGTTCGATCTCCACTCTCGTCGTGGAAACCCAAAAATCGCTCAGACAATGCACCTTCCGAATCAACAAATCTTATTATTAAAGAGCACTGAGAAGTCTGATTTATGTCTGTGGTGTCATCTACTTGAATAGAAAAGCATTGAACTTCATTTATTTCATTTTTAACGTGATCGTTGGTATATTCAGAAATACATTCAATTAATTCATTTTGAATAGTTTTTGAGTAACTTGTGAAGACATTTTTTATCTTTTCGTATTGGTTTTGAATTTCTAAAGGACTTCTTGTTATCATCAATGAAAGTAATTCCTTGAATTTTCCACGATTTATCGAGTCCATGCTTTCGTCATGGCAAGGGAATGCTAGTTCTTGTTTGCTCAAATATAATACTGCATCAATCACTGTCTGCAGTAAAAGTCTATTTAAACGAACGCTTTCGTTGAAATGCATTTTTAAAAGCCTAGAATTCTCCCTCAGGGCATCGGCAATTGTGTTCTGATTTTTTTTCAAAATTCCTTAGCATTAACTCGGATTTTAGGTGTTCGTTAGGATCACCATGTTTATGCAGCGAGCGTGTTATATTGAATAAATCTGAGAATCCGTCTTTATTCCACGCCGAATGTTTATTAGTAAAAAGTAAGCAGGGCGAACAAAATAATTTTTGTATCACAGAAATATTACAAAGCTATTTATATTCAGTAAACGAACAATTTTTTAAATTAATATTGTAAGACTTGCCGCTTTTCTTGATTTCTTTTTTGGCAACAATTGTCGGTGAATCCGTCGGTCGTTCTTGAAGTAAAATGTCTCTTTTATCTTCATCTTTCCACCGATTAAATGGAGTTTGTGATAAATTACAAACAATGTCGTTCACAGTATGCATACTTTAAAAAAAACTGTCACTAACTGTTAAACTGTACACGAAACTACAGTAACAGCTAAACTGTTTGACAAAAAATCACAAAGCACGAAAAAACAAATCCTTTTCGGAAAGCATGTACCACAAACCGCAAGAAAAAGCCCTAGTGGATTGCAAGGTATACTGGGTAAACCATCCCGTGTCACCGTGGCCTCCTTCGAAAGTCACGACTCCAAATGAAAGGGCTCGGCTCTAAAAGCTGAAACATTTTACTCGCGCACCAGATAGTGTAGGTTGACGTCAGGGTTATCATAGCAACTCGGTCAAAAGCTTCAGACTTCCAAGAGTTTTCATTTCGGCTCTTCACTTGCACTGTTTTGCGTATGAGGACTTGTTTTCCGTATTGTACGCGCTATGTAAATTTATATCTAATCACAATTTTGAGTATTTTGTAACACAATAGAGGCAAAAAAGAATATATTTAACAAATTACTGAATAAAACTTTATTTTAAGTAAAATAGGTGAAAAGGCACTTCACCTACTTCACCTGAAAAGCCGCCATTGATACACTCCCAATATTTAAATTCTATTTAAACACGGTGTATGATAATCAGGTGGCACAATTCTCGAAACAAATATCGTCTGCTAATGTCACTTGGCACTAGATGGCGTGATCAACATGTTGGCCGATGATTCAACACATCCTATGTTTTCTTAAAGGAGAAAGGGTCAGAAGTCTCCATTTTTAAGAATGCTATTTTACTTAAAATTGAAAATACATAACCTGAAACGCTTCGTAATCATGTACCTTTGTGTCTACCACGTAAAATATTTTAAAATATCTGGCAAATTCAGACTTAATGGGCTATGGTATTCATACGTCGTGAAGGCTTAACATTACTGATCTCATCTTTGTCTTTCCTATTCAGCGTTTCTGTCACCGTCCTCATATGTTACGATGGACTTATTAGGTACTTTATAAATCATGGTACTTTTAATATCTCAAGCTAATTTGAATATCAATCATATGCTCGCTTAGGGAATCAAATGTATTCACCGAAAAAAACCCACCTTCAATTCAGATATAATAGGTACGTACACATTGCAGATTCGTAGTCAATGCGTTTAGTAGGTCTGAAAGGAATATTTGTCAATTTTTTAAATATATCTCGCATGACCTGAAGCATTAGAATGAATACAGCTTGATTACAAGTGTACGCAGGAATGTTTTCCTATCTAGGTACGAAATAACTCTTTCCCTCCAGAAAGACCAAGATGCTAACCAAATAATTGACAGCACTTTTTCCTAAAGAAAAATGTAACTGGTTTTTAAGAAAACGAAAATTTTATCAAATTTTAATTTTGCGAACTATTTAATTCTGTTTTCGACGAGAACCTAACACGGAAACAGGGATTGTAATACTAAAGGGCAAGAGCACGCCGCACTCAAAAGCAATAATTCTTATTCTCAGTGCAATACTTCTGCACGATCTTGCCAAATGGGAATATTTAAACAAAAGACAAATTTGCATTATTCTTTATAATTAAAAAAAAATACAGAGATTGTGATAAAACCACGACGGAATTAAAATATTATTGGGCATATTTACTTCTCTGAAATTGCTTCAGGCATTGTTAAATCAGTCCTATAAAGCCCGTTCACGCTCCATTTGTAGAAAAATGAATTACATTATGGTATTCACATAGGGCAGTTCATCATTTCGTCCATTTCATTGAATTCAATATATTTAAAGCAATATCCCTATACCTCGGTAGACAGATGTGGCCTTCATAAAGAGATTCCGAAACATATATCTGTCCAGCTTCGAGGAGAGGCACACATAATCTTTTGCCCTTGGAAACGGCAAATCAGTCACAGTGACAAAAGAACAAGTACCCTAAGTCATGACTTGGACGTTTTGTTTTATATATTTACCGTTTTACATTTGTCGCATTACCTTTACGTATGGGACATGCTATGCCCGAATAAAAGTAAGGAACAACAAGAAATTTGTTTCAATCTGTAATAATAACGCATATCCAAAAGTTATTCAAAACAGATCTATGAAAAGTGGAGATTCCTTTAATAGTCTTCTATAGGTCTCTCACATCGTGTACAAAACTTATAGTGGCCGATGGAATCAACTTCAGTATTTTTTACCATATTTTGAGTTTTTGTGGAACAAAATCTCCGTTTAAAATACCGTAGTAAAACTAAGAACTGTTATACGATTTACTTCGATGTTTTAGTGTGGAAGTTACTGGCTTCACACGTAATGCGAATTATTAATATAAAGCTACATGTTTTCAAAAAATTGGTTACACAGTCGCATTTTAAATAGAGATTCACAAAATATAAGTTCAAAATCCTCAATCACCTTAAACTTTCATTACGTTGAGTACATATCTGTTGAAAATAGAGCTCTCAAAAAGTTAAAACCAGAACTACATTGCAGGGATACAGATGCAACTAAAATAATGAGTATACTGCAAATAGGAAACGAATTTCAACCTATGTATCATGAGTGATATTTGAGGTGCATTTTCAAACTGCTAATCATTTAAACTGCTATTCTATTTTACCCCTAAGCTTTGTGAGACACAGGCTTGGGTTTTGGTCAGATTTACAGGGATCAGTACCTACCGTTCGGTGTGCAAAAGCAATATGCTCAAAATGAAATCGGGGACAACAGGTTTGTTCTTCGACTCGTTTCAAATTAATTTTCGAAAGAGCGTGGTTTCAAATTAATTTTCGAAAGTGCCTCTACGCAAAAAGTTGAATACCGAACTTTTAAGTGTGAAAATATTATTTTTTTTGGTTTCGGTTCTGAACCCGGATACAAAGAATCTGATGTGCTTGTTACAACTACTGTCCTTGACACCGGAGGGCGTGTGTTTTCTCCATTTTAACATGCTTTCGCATTTTGAAGCAGGCTTCGAAAATATCAATGTTGAGAATTTATTCAAACGCTTCTGATTTGCGGTTTTTCTTTCTGCTTCCGCGATCAGTTTGCTTAGCATGAATGACCCAGAGCTCGCACTTCGTTTTGGAAGAAAGCTCGCAAAAAGAAACCAGTTATTTCCATAGTGATATATATATATATATATATCATCATCATCATCATTGTCAACCATTATCAATCCACTGCTGGACGAAGGTCTCCCCAAGTTTCCTCCACAACGGTCTGTCTTGTGCCAGTCTCCTCCATGTCACTCCTGCATACTTTCGAATTTCATCCACCCACCTTCCATGTGGTCTTCTTCTGGGTCTTTTCCTGTCCCTTGGAATCCAATCTAAAATTTCGGCTGTCCATCGATGATCTGTTCTTCTGGCAGTATGTCCAGCCCATTGCCATTTCAGGGATTTAACTCTGATCATGATGTCTTCCACTCTTGTCATTTTTCGGATCCACGTGTTCCTCTTCTTATCTCTCCTGGTTACACCAAGTATGCACCTCTCCATGCTTCTTTGAGTTGTCTGCAGCCTTTGTATGTCTCTTTTAGCTAAGGTCCACGTCTCTGCACCATACGTAAGCACTGGAAGGATGCATTGATCAAACACTTTTCTTTTAAGACATAATGGCATATTGCTCTTGAAAATTATGCTGTTTCTTCCAAAAGCTCTCCAGGCAAGTTTTGTACGCCGATTAATTTCTTCACCAATGTGACCCTCACTTGATATCTGCTGTCCAAGATAAACGTACGTGTCTGTTATCTCCAGCTTTTCTCCATCAATCGATAAATCTTCATTTCATGTAAAAGCATTGTACATCATTTTTGTCTTCTGAAAGTTCATTTTTAATCCCACTTCTTTACTCTTGTCAGCAAGTTCCTGGATCATACTCTGTAGCTCTGATGGGGTAGTTGCAAAAATGACTATGTCATCAGCAAAACGAAGGTGGGTTAGATAATCTCCATTAATCTTTATCCCTTTGTTTTCACAGTTCAGTGATTGAAAGACATTTTCCAATGTGGCATTAAAGAGCTTCGGAGATATGGTGTCACCTTGTCTCACTCCTTTTCCAATTTTTATGTGTGTTGTATTTTCAAACAGCCGAATCTTTGCACTTGCATTTTCATAGATGTTATTAATAATATTAATGTATGCATCTTCAATACCGCAGGATTTCAGAGCCATTGCAACTGCTGATTGTTTAACCGAATCAAAGGCTTTTTCATAATCGATAAAAGCCATGCACAATGGAAGTTCATATTCCCTCGCTCTTTCAATTAGTTCTCTCGGTACGTGGATATGATCTATTGTGCTGTAGCCACTCCTGAATCCAGCTTGTTCTCTCGGTTGAGCCATGTCCAGTGTCACCTTCAAGCGGTGTGAAAGAACTTTAGTGAAGATTTTATAAACCACTGATAGGAGGCTGATAGGTCTGTAGTTCCTGAGATCCTCAATGTCACCTTTTTTATGTAGCAAGATCATTGTAGCGTTGTTCCAATCCTCAGGAATTTTTTCTTCATTAAGGCATCGAGTGAAAATTTGGGCGAGTACTGTTTCGATTTCTCCACTTGCTTCTTGTATGATGTCTACAGTAATTCCATCTTCTCCTGGAGCTTTTCCCCGCTTGATGTTCTTGATTGCATGTTCAACTTCTGCTGGAAGGACTGGAAGAACTCTGGTACTGGTACCTTTCATGATGTCTGGAGTACATGTATCATCCCTTTCATATAATTTGGAGTAGAAATCTTTCACTCTTGTCAAAATTTCGCCTCTATTTCTTGTTACAGAACCATCTTCTTTTCTCAGTGCCATAATCTGTTTTTTCCCCTTACTGAGATGTCCCTTTGCTATCTTTAGGCTTTGGTTGTTTTCAATTGCTTTGCTTACGAGTTCACAGTTGAATTTCCTTACGTCTTCAGTGATACTTTTTCGTACTGTCTTGCATAGCTCTATATATTCCGCTTTGGAAGTCACATCTTCTTTAGTTGTCCTCATCACTCTTCTTTTTTGCATCAACATTTTGGTTTTTCCTGATAATTTGTTCACATGCAATTTGTTCTTAGACCCAGCTATATATATATATATATATATATATACACTGAGTGGCCACTTTATTATAACCACCTGACAGTTTTAAGTAAATGAGGTATGGCTGCACGATGTTGCCGCCACAGGGCGAGGCTAGTATACAAAGGGAAAGCTTAGTGCTTGCAACAGTAGTAGAAGTGCTTTTTGGGTGACGAGATGGGTAAAAAATGTGATTTGACGGACTTTCAACATTTAATGATTGTAGGAGCTCAGAGCTATGGAACGAGCATCACCGAAACCGCCGCATTCGTGAAATGTTGCAGAGCAGCTGCTGTTAAAGTGCTTAAAGACGGGTCTGTCAGCCAAAAAACTGGGTCTCTACGTGAAACGTGTGGTCGTCATCGACTACTGACTGCTCGGGCAGAATGGAGAGTGTCCAGACTGGTAACAAACAACAGAAGGGCAACAGTGCAGCAATATACAGAAAAACTTAATCAAGGATCCCCTCAAGTGATCTCCGCACGCACTGTTCGCCGTACAGTGCATCTGATGGGATATAACAGCCGAAGGCGTGTTAGAACACCTTTGCTGTCTGCAGTTACCACGAGAAAACGTTACCAGTTCGCACAAGGAATGGACAGTTGATAATTGGAAACAAATTATGTGGACCGATGAATCACGTTTTCAGTTGCACCATGCCGATGGCCGAGTAAGAATTTGGCGGAAACAGCACGAAGGCGTGGACCCCAAATGCATTGCTAGAACCCTTCATGCTGGTGGAGGCAACCTTATGGTTTGGGGAATGTTTCCTGCCATGCTTTGGACGCTTGAATTCGTGTTGATCAACGTCTGACTGGCACATCATATCTAAACATCGTTGCGGACCAAGTGCATCCTGTCATGTGGATGGTTTATCCGAATGGCGATGGCTACTTCCAAGAAGATAATGCGTCATGCCATAGTGCTCGTATTGTACAGGATTGGTTTCCGGAACATGCCGGTGAGTTTAATTTGCTTAGTTGGCCCCCACAATCTCCAGATCGCAACCCCATTAAGAATTTGTGGGATGATGTTGAACGAGCCATCATTCAGCTGGATCCACAACCCTGAAATCTTACGCTCCTGGAAAGTGCTATTCATCAAGCATGGTCTCAGATTCCACAAACCACCTATCAACATCTGGTTAAGTCCATGCCACGAAGAATCGATGCAGTATTAAAGGCAAAAGGGGGCCCAACGAAGTACTGACGGGGTGGTCTTAATAAAGTGGCCACTCAGTGTATATAGTCAAAATTTAAAAACTAAGATGAACGATAGATATAAATAAAACAAATTAGATATAAAATCTGGTAGGGCAAAGCTGCTGACCTAAAGTCATATCCACACATTGGTGCATTAAAACCTTTCGATGCACAAACTCACATGAACAAACAAAGGTCTGAGGTACTCACAGTTTTCGGCATTCCTCGAAAGGACATTGAAACACCAACGAACAAACTTTGGTACAGGGTAATAAAAGTGCAGGCTCGAAGAACACACACACAACCAATCAATCATGTGTAATATGTGCAACAGCTATTGCAACACACAAGCAATCAATCCAGCATGTATAATAGTGATATACATAAATATATATATAGCAAAAAAACAACAAGAAGAATTAAACAGAAACCAAGTACAAATTTGAAATTCCAAAGCGCCAGAGGCTGCATAAAAGAAAGATGAAACCATAGTATTAAAAAAATGCAAAACTCAAGGAGCAAAATTTTGAAAAAATGAAAACAAACAAAAATTCCGAGAACGAGCAGAAGAACAACCACCAATCCCCAACCGTCCGAAGCAATCAAGGTCCAAACGATGGAAATCAAACAAACGGAAAAACGCAGGGAAGCAGATCAATGACTGATTCTCCGATGGCTTCGTCAAGGGCAAGCATACAGAAAATCACTCATTTATCTACTGAGACCAGTGAATTGTGGGTTTCTGCCAATTTAGTTTGCTATAAAGACAGATTAAATTTAAGGTTAAACTTGTCATAATAAAAAGGGATTTTTAAAACCAACCCAGCAAACTAAATAACATTGCCCGACCGCACAACAACCAAGATAAGCACAACTTAAAACGAAATGGAAGAGAACCGAGTATCCCAAATATAGCAACCCCAGGGAAAATTATATTTAAAATAGTGTGAAAATCCTAACCAAAGAAAGGTTCAGAAAGGAGAACTTTAATCTTGCCACAGTAAAATTGAAAGCTTTTATCCTGTTACAGAAAAAGCAAAACAGAAAAATAAATTTAAACAAAAACAAGAGAAACTTTACAATTTTGAAAAAGGCAAATTTAAAGCAACAATTTTAAGGAAACTATTAGAAAAAGGTGCACAAGGAACAAAGTACAGATGCAATATCCGAGAGTGAACCCAAATAACCGAGTTGCATGTCTCAGAAAAGCATGGTAAATGTTCAATTTCCACAGCAAAATAAATTAAAAAAAGGGAAAGTTTGAAACCAAAGTGTTAGGTTGCAAGTCACAGAGAAGCAAAATATATAACCTAGACACACATGAAAACATTTATTAGATAGTTAAGTTTAGTGCACATCAATAATAAACAAAAATTCACTCCATGCACAAAATTCACAATATACCTAAAAACGTTAAAAGAACCTACAAATAAAAAATGAAATTACATGTGATGCTGTGCTATGCTGGTACAAGTTAAATTATGCCCGCACAACAACCAAGGGAAGCACAACTAAAAACGAAATGGAAGGGAACCGAGTATCCCAAAATATAGCAAAACCAGGAAAAATTAGAACTAATAAAGTGAAAATCCTAACCAAAGAAAGGTTCAGAAAGGAAAACATTAATCTTGCCTCAGTAAAATTTATAACTTTTATCCTGTTACAGTTAAAGCAAAGCAGAAAAATAAAAAAAATAAATTTAAACAAAAAAAAAAAAGAAACATTTCAATTTTCAAAAAGGCAAATTGAAAGCAACAATTTTAGGAAAATTATTAGCAAAAGGTGCACAAGGAACAAAGTACAGATACAATATCACAGAGTGAACACAAATTAACCGAGTTGCATGTCTCAGAAAAGCATGGTAAATGCTCAATGCCCACAGCAAAATAAATTAAAAAGGAAAAGTTTAAAACCATAGTGCTAGGTTGCAAGTCACAGAGAAGCAAAATATATGCCCTAGACCAGGGCACGAAATTTCCGGTCGCCAGCTTGCCATTGACGAATGAAGAATTCTCGTTGGCAAGTAAAACTTTTCTCATTGAATTACCGCAATTTCGTTGTTAAATATGTGGCACGTATGTGGTGCTGATGTTATGCTGAATTTGTTTTCTGTAATTGCTTTTTACCCTCTGAAATTTCCACACTGATGAGTAAACCTTTTCTAAGCATTTTTTTCTCTTCCATAAACTGCTGTGTTTTCGGTTCTCGTATTGCTCGTTTGAAGTCTGTAAAAATCACTCTGCAGGCTTGTTTATGTGCCGCTACTGGGAACTGACTCGAATGAACTTCGACCAGCGGAGGGGGGGGGGGGTAATCCTATTAAGAGATGCAGGCAAGCCACAGCAGATACAGTCCCTCAAACAAACAAAGAAAAGCAAAAAATAAACAAACTTCACTCAGATTTATGACCACCGCAATTGAGCTACTAGAACGAACTTTTAAGCAGTGCGCAAAAACACAAAACACCGGGTCTTCGGCACTGCATTTTTTTTTCTTTACTTTTGATAGCAAAGACATAACAGACAAACTTTGTTTACGATGGAAATAATAAAATAATGCACTATTTTAATCGTATTTTTAAAAACTGGGAAGAGCAATGTTTTTTCTTTGCCAAAACAATTTTTGTAAGTATTTTACTGTTAAAAAAAGTGTAAATCACTGTAGATACTAATTTTCCAAGATAACTGCTCACTGTCAACGGTTGATCGGAGGATTTTCACCGTCATCTTTAAATTCATGAAATGTTTACCTAATAGAAAAAATATTTGGAAGACGTGAATGAATAATAAAAAATTATAGTAGGATAAAAATGTGAATTTAAACACAGTATTTCTATCCTATGTAACCAAATGGTTTTACTTTAGGGATCGGCTCTAAAAATGACTGCTTTCTACGCGTCTCCAGTTCAATAGGGCTAAAGCTGCTAACGCGTTTGCGGCACATACGGCAACGTTTGCTCCCAAGATGACTAAATTAACACTTCGGCAAAACCTTAAAATTTTATTTTAAATACCATATATACTCGCGTAAAAGCCGAAAGTTTTTGGAAGGAATTCTTTTTTTTAAGTGAAAGTGTCTGCTTATAGGTAGGTCCCGGTTTTTTTGCCAATTTCTAGATGTTGAACTAGGGGGTGGGCGGGTGGCGCAGTGGCCTAAGCGATGATCTCTGATTACACTGATCTGCAATTTTTCAACTTTTTTCTGTTGTTTTCAAATGAATAGGTGTATCTGAATGGATGTTTTGCGCAGATTCCGAAAATGACCTTCAAAATTGCGTATCACGTCAGGTTTTTTCATAAATGACGGAAATGTGAAAATTTAAAAATCCGTTATTTTTTAATGACATTGCTATATGGCAACGTTTGTAACGTGTGAAAATGTTCTCTGGAGGGGCGGAATGATTGTTTAAGGAATAGATAAACATAAATACATATTCAAAAGCAAACATACCTAACATTCGCCACTGGGCTCCCCTTCAAGCTTCCTCTTTTTGGATTGTCTTCGGTGTGCGTCCGTACAGTCTCTGTTCAACATCCAACAATAGTCGGCCATCATATGTGTAGTCCACTTTCCTTGGTATCTCTTTTCCGTCACTTTAATATCCTGATGGAAGCGCTCGCCATGTTCTTCCGAAAAATCACCAAAATTGTTAGGAAAGTAGTTTAGATGAGCATGAAGAAAGTGAACTTTGACGCTCATGTTGCAACCAAGCAGTTCATAGGATTTCAGCATGTCCTCGACTAAAGTGGTGTAATTTGAAGCCTTCGTGTTCCCCAAAAAGTTGTGTACCACATTTTTGAATGCAGTCCATGCTCGCAATTCGCACTCACTCATGGTTTCCTCGAATATGTTGTCATTAATTTTCGTATTTGAGGGCCTATGAAAATGCCAGCTTTAATTTTTTCAGACGTGATTGATGGAAACTTACCACCAAGATAATGAAAGCATTTACTGTCCCTGCCCAAAGCTGTCACGATATGCTTCATTAAGCCAAGTTTGATGTGTAAAGGTGGCAACAGTATTTTCGAGGGATCAACCAGTGGAAGGGAAACAATGTTTTTTTCGCCAGGTGTGAATGTACTTCTGACTGGCCTCTGCTGCCAAACCCAATGTTCCGTCCTTGCTCTGGAGTCCCATTCACACAAAAATCAAGGAAAATTGGTGTAGCCGGCTTGTTGGCCGAGCAATATTCCAATCATCTTGAAATCCCCGCACAAAGACCATTCATGGAACTTGTACTGCACACTTTCCAGCAGTAATTTAAGGTTCTCGTATTTCTCTTTCAAAGTCATAGAATGTGCTACTGGAATGGATGGATGGATGTTAGTATTGTGTAATAAAACACCTTTTAAAGTGGATTTGCTGGCATCTATAAACAATCTCCACTGTGATGAATTGTAATTACTGTTGAAGTATTTCATGACTGCCGGAATGTCTCGACAATATACCAAGCCGCCTTCCTCAGCAAAAAACGGAACCAATTCTGCTTCACGGTGTCTGTACAAGGAGAATCTTGTATTAGGACATAGTACATTCTTTTCCTGAAGTCGTGATCCTAAAAGCTCTGCTGCGTCTTAAGGTAAATTCAGATCACGAACCAAATCATTCAGTTCATGCTGGGTAAATGGCACTGGGGTTTCATCCTCCGTGCTGTCCGGTTGGTACATCTCATCACTTGTATCACCGTGTGAATCGGTGTCTGTTGGGGGCTTGATATTGGACGGGGATGGCACAGAGATGGATTCACTATGGGGCACTGGTCTTATGGCAGAAGGGATATTGGCATACACAATGTTACGCTAACTGGTTCTAGTATGACCCACGATATTCACTGTGCAGAAGTAGCAGTCGTCACTGTGATTTTTGGCTCACGCCACACCATGGTTACACCGAACGACATTGATGCCCTTTTTCCAATTTTCCAGTTCCTCAAACCCTCCACACATGCACGGCACACATTGTGAGGAGACCAAACTTTGTCCTCATCTGCTAGTTTAATGCCGAAGTATTGAAAATAAGCATTTTTCACGAAAGGCGTAATATTTTGCCTCTGTTTTTTTCCTGTCGAATAACAGCCACAAATGTAGCAAAATATGTCTGGATGATTTACACAACCACGTGAAGCCATTGCACACGCCACAAAGAAACAACCGAACGGGACCAGTCTTGTCTTTGCCCTGAATACTGCAACACGATCTGCCCCGAATGGCGCCACATGTGACCAATAGAAAGAAGGAAGCAGTGGCGTGAGGTATGAGTCATACTGCTGTGCCAAGATAACATTCTCTCATGTTCCGCCTTTGTGAGTGGCGCAAATCGTGACGTCATAAAAATAAAATAGTTGCATTTCCATTATCAGCTATATATTTATGTTTATCTATTCCTTAAAAAATCATTCCGCCCCTCCAGAGAACATTTTCACACGTTACAAACGCTGTCATGTAACAATGTCATTAAAAAATAACGTTTTTTTTTATTTTCACATTTCCGTCATTTGTGAAAAAACTTGACGTGATACGGAATTTTGAAGGTCATTTTCGGCATCTCCGCAAGAAATCCATTCAGATACAGCTATTCATATCAAAACAGCTAAACCTTGCGTATTAGTGTTATTCGTCCGAAAAGGGTCCGAGTTCGAATCCCGGTGAGGCATGGATGTTGTGTTTGTCTTACGGTACTGGCTCTCTTCCTCCCTGGAACCAGTGACCCTAAATTAGGGACGGGCGACTGCTTATAGCTCATTGAGGTGCTCACGATGGTCGTTAAACCTCCAATCAATCAAAAAAAGAACAACGAGGGAGGCTCGGTTTATACGCGACTATGTACGGTATGTAAAATGCTGGGTTTTTTTTTTCGCTAGCAGCATTCTCCTTTCATGTGACATCATGATCTTTGAGATGAGATTACAATCTTTGCAAAGCCTTCACGCATTGTGAGCTATCAAAGTTCTTTCTGAATTGGTGGAATCCTTAAAACAAATTAAAAGTGGTGTATATTATTGGATTATTCTTATGAAACCATGCATGCATAATTGCGTAAACGACTGCTATCTGTCGTTTGGTGGACAAGGGTTTGAAATCCTAAAATACCTTCCAGGTTTTGATTTACCAGTAAAGTTTACGAAAATGCAACTTGCTTTACCGGCAGAGTGTTAATTTTACAGATTTGATACTTCGATTTTTTTCTGATGGTTTTGCACTCAGCATTAAGACTTTTTATTTAACATAATCCATTTAAATTGAAGCACCAATATAAGTTACAAATAAACTTCTCAGTTACTTGGGAAGATTTGTCTACAGTTTTCCCCACATATTGTTTCAGGTTGTTTCAAACGTTAAAGAACTTACACCGCGCGTAAACGGTATGTAAACAGCTCCAGCTGGGCTTGTTTATTCTCGACGTGCCGACAGACGGGCGGGCATGCTCCATTGGAACACGTCTTTATTACTCCTAGTTCAAAATGCTATCTCAGAACGTTGTTATCGTAGAAAACTAATTCAAGCGGGTTTTAAATCTGTGGAATTTTTAGCCCAGATCGATACCCAACATGACGAAATTAAACAAAAGCTGCCAGATTTGTGAAATTAAAAATCCATTTGGGGCATTGTTTCGTAACTTATCTGGCAATAACTAACGAAAGAATGCAGTATTATAGGAAATTAAAAAAAAAATCCAATGCTCATTCGACCCAGTGCTTCTCCAGCAATGATTTATTTTGTTGGTCCTTTAGTCAGTAAGTTTTCTACGCTTTCCAACCGTAGATTGTAATATGTTCCAGATTTGTCTGTCCGTACGATAATTTGCATGATGTCTTCTCTGGATTCAACGAAATTAGTATGTTGGTGTCCATACTAACTCATCGTATGATGTTCGTAACTGAAATCTAAACCTTTATTTCTTGATAACAACTTTCAGTTGATCTCGGCTTTCCTAACTGACCAGCTCAATCGGATAACTCGGTAGTCGCTATGTTTTCCTCTGCAAATTGCATTTCTTTAAACTGTTGCTGTTTTACTATAGCAGTTTTAGTTGCATTTTTTCGCTATGAGCAGCAATATAAGAGAGGGGGAGTACTATAAACTGTCAAACATTCCGTGATGCGAATTCTGCGAAATTTCCGTGTATTGGAAAATATGAAAAATACGCATTTTGCACTATGTGTCGATGTAATTTCAGCCTTTCGCGTGGTTGAATTATATTACTAATCATATTTCTAGTGCCAAGCATAAATCTAATGTCGACTGCGTGGGGGAAATATGCGAAATTAACTTCCTTTGTTAAACGTTTTTATGAACTGGATGAGAATCACGCAAAATGTTCACTGCGTTTTTAGTTGAGCATAATTTACCAATTGGTGCCCCTCAGTCACTCATTTATTTCATTTGACTGTCTCATTGTCGGTCACTCCGTAAGATAATCCTAATATGAAAATGGTTCACTTTTCAAAATATTTTAGTTTGTTCCTAGCCGGCGTTGGATACAATCCTATTGGATTTGGGGGTCAAAGGGTGGGACTTCCATAAAATCAAGTTTTTATCTTTCTATAGATCAAAATGATAGGCATAGTAATGATAAATTATGTATAGATTCTATTTTAATCGAAATAAACGTGCCGCTAAATTCAAACATCTGTAGCCATATTATATCGTTAACATAACATTTTTAATTGATATGTTCGATATATTTAATCAATACGCGCGACAAGTAATTTCATCGAATATATCGATAATTTTTTGTTATGGATTTCGGTTTCTGAAAGTTTGCAGGTATGTGCTGAGGATTGGCGTGTGGGGTTTTTTTTTTTTTCGCGAGTGCATTTGATCTCGAAATTTCTCCCCCTGCCCTAGACACATATGAAAACATTTATTAGATAGTTAAGTTTAGTGCACATCAATAATAAACGAAAATTCACTCGATACCCAAAATTCACAACATACCTAAAAACGTTAAAACAACATACAAATAAAAAATGAAATTACATGTGATGCTGTGCTTTGCTGGTACAAGTTAAATTATGCCTACACAAAAACCACGAGAAGCACAACTAAAAACGAAATGGAAGGGAATCGAGTATCCCAAAATATAGCAAATCCAGGAAAAATTAGAACTGATAAAGTGAAAATCCTAACCAAAGAAAGGTTCAGAAAGGAGAACATTAATCTTGCCTCAGTAAAATTGATAACTTTTATCCTGTCACAGTAAAAGCAAAGCAAAAAAATAAAAATAAAAGTTTAACAAAAAAATGAGAAACATTACAATTTTGAAAAAGGCAAATGGAAAGCAACAATTTAAAGAAAATTATTAGCAAAAGGTGCACAAGGAACAAAGTACAGATGCAGTATCAGAGAGTGAACCCAAATTAACCGAGGTGCATGTCACAGAAAAGCATGGTAAATGCTCAATACCCACAGCAAAATAAGTTAAAAAGGAAAAGTTTAAACCCTAAGTGCTAGGTTGCAGGTCACAGAGAAGCAAAGTATATGCCCTAGACACACAAGAAATCATTTAACAGATAGTTAAGTTTAGTGCACATCTATAATAAAAAAAATTACTCCATACCTAAAAAAGTTAAAACAACTTACATATAAAATAGAAAATGAAATTACATGTGATGATGTGCTTTGCTGGTACAAGTTAAATTATTTACAAAATATTGTTCTATTCGTTAGGCCCACAGGAAGGCTCAAAGTCTACGAAAAATGAACTTCAAACAAACCTATGTTAAAACAACAAAGGGGCAACACTAAACGCTGGCCGAAGTTCCGCGGAAAAAATTTAAACGCGGCCAAAACGAACAACCTACTTTCAAAGAGTGTAAAACAACTCAAAAATATAATAAAATTAAAATTAAAAAAAGAAACAAACAGAAAAGTGGAAAAAGACTTACTAGTTCTGGGAAGAGCATGCTGCTCTAACTTCTGGGGAGGCAAAACTAACTTCAGAGGCATGTCCATCGCAGCGACTTCTAGCGGCCAACTTTAGAACCTTCCTGTGATGGAAAACAGTGAAGTTTCTCTGAGGAAACCTCAAACACCAGACTTAATGTTCTGAAATAATCACTACGAGTTTTCAGAGCAAACCTAAACACTAGAACGCTCTTCCTGAGAGTAGGGAATATGTTTCTATGCTCCCAAGAGTTCAAAAAGTATTAGATAACCTAATTAGCAGCATTCTTCCCAAACCTTTGATATTTAAGTATTATTATTTGTTCTTGCTTTTATTTTTATAAATATTTTTTAGGAATTTTCCTTGAATCTCGGCAGTAAGACGCTTTACTTCGGCAGTAGAAAGAATGTCATTATCTTTTCGTGACAGAGATATACATCGAATTCTAAGATATTTTGGAATGCCATTTAACGCTTTGCAGTTAAGTAGTAATGCAAGATGGGTCTCTTTAACAGCCAATTTCCGGTGTAGTTTGTAGAACATTATTTCTACTATATCTGCTTTGGTTTCTACTATATATGTGAGCTGCAACTTCGACGTTGGTTTCTACTATATTTGTTTTGGTTTCTACTATATCTGTTTTGGTTTCTACTATGTATGTGAGCTGCAACGTCAACGTTGGTTTCTACTATATCTAGAGCTGCAACTTCAACGATGCAAAACGTGACTACTTGTACTATCTAAATAGGAAATCATACCTAGCATACTACCATTTTGCCCGCAGAGCTGAACCTCTCCTATTTGGTAAGCTATTAACAATTTTTACAGTACGATTTGTTCAACCACTGAACGGTTTCAATTAACTCACATTCATAAACTAAGATGTCTAGTTTCTGAGTCTGAACGTTATGGAACTGGTTACCATGCACCTCGTCAAGACGTTCCGCTTCAACCATCATACATTAATCTCAGCTTCACTGTTCTAAATTCAACTCAAGAAACTGCATTGTCTCGCGGTTGTAAATACTCATACCCTCTGTCACATCCATCCATTATAAAAATTGTTGTACAAGCAGAAACTGCGATTCGTGCATTTCTGGAGAAATACCGATATTCTGCAAGACATTCTGTAGCTCATGCCGTCTCTCGAATGTACACTACTTAAACTGGAGTTCAACAAAAGAAGTTAAAGTATGAAATAACACAATTACTAGCACTTGCAAAGAATCCTTTAATTGCAATAATCTCAGCTGACAAATCACCACAAATTTTCATTTTGGATAAAACAGTATATCTCACTAAAATGCATGACGCCATTGCTCAAATACCTCATAAGGTCATTCAGTCAGATTCTACTCCAGCCACAATTTCATCTTTAAGTAAATTGCGTAATCAAAGGTTTTTACCCTCCAGCATTTCTCAGTGTATGCATCCACCCCTTGGCCCACGAGTTCCTGAACTATTTGGGAAAATCAAACTTCATAAAACAGGTCATCCTCTTCGCCCTCTGGTCTCTAGTTCCTGTAATCCTACCAGACCTTTAGAGAAAGCTTTGGCTTTATTTCTAGCTCCTCTTATTCAGTTATCTAATCTTTACGTTCGCAGTTCTACTGATGCTTTGAACAAAATTAAATCATTACGTCCTACTGGACCCTTCATTTTAGCCTCCTTCGACGTCGTATCCCTGTTCTCCAGTGTCCCCATTTCATGTGTTCATAATATCATACAGTGTAAACTTTTGCTAGTTCCAAACTTAACCCCTCTTGAATCTAAGGCTATTATGTCAGCTTTAAAGCTTGTAGCCTCACCCACTTATTTTGTGTTTGACGAAGTCATTTACCAACAAAAAGCGGGAACCCCCGTGGCTTCCCTAATCTCCACCGTTCTTGCCGAATTTTTGTTGCAGTCTTTGGAAGAGTATGTCATTTCCATTTCTCCGTTGAAACCCGCATTTTATATTTGTTATGTCGATGATATTTTATTGTTCTGGTCTTTTGCATTCCAACAACTTACAAATTTTGCAGATCTTATGTCTTCACAATATCCTACTATTAACTTTACGGTGGAACTGGAGGAACAGGGGTCGCTTCCTTTTCTTGACTTCTTACTTACCAACACATCTAGTCCTGTGGGTTAAGTTATTCAGTTTATCGGAAACCTACTTTTTGCCCCGCACTTATTCCATTTGATTCAGCACACCCTTGGTCGCATAAGCTTGCTGCTTTACGCTTCTTGGTAAGAAGCTCGTTTTCACACTCTTCCCCCAATCAACTTCGGCACAAAGAACTTAATAAAATTGTTGAGATTGCACAAATGTTCGGCTATTCAGATAAGACCGTATTCAAGCCGGTACAAGATTATAATCGTTTGACTTTCACTATTTTGCAAAGTTTTATTTCCACCCCTAAGTTTATTGGGGCTATTGATTTTCTTCCTCCTCTTGTAAACATACTTAAGAATCTACGTAGAAAGTACGTCCTTAATTTTGTTGTTCGTACAGTCAATAACTTTAAACTTGTACGCAAAGATCGTGATCGAATACCTGTGCATAAGAAATGTGGTGTGTACAACGTACCGCTTTCCTCAAATGTACCAGATCTAACAGATTCTTGTTATATCGGTTCTACCCTCCGCAGTTTAGGGGTGAGAATGGCAGAACACCAATACACTGTACGCCGAGGATTACTCTCAGCTGCTTTAAATAGGACTGTTCTTGAAGGTGAATACAACCCTAATTGGTCATATACAACAATTATTGCGACAGCTGAAAATAAATATGCCTTATTATTTGCAGAAAGCTTATGCATCTACAAATTTCCATCAATCTGCTGTAATGATGAGCCCCCTGTGCTCGTCCCCCAACCCTGGCTGAACTTAATGAACGAGTTCGACCACATCACTAATGTTGTATAAAACGCTAAAGTTTCACATTGTTCAATTATTATTTTTTATACATGATTACAGATTATCCGTTGGCAACACATTACTACCTTCCTGGCAGGGCATGATAGTTTGCTTTCAACTTGTATATAAATGCTCATGTGCGCGTCTCATTCTGTGTCACTCGACCTGAAGATGGGTGCTTTAGAAGCCCCGAAAGATCTTATCTCTGATTTACACTTTTTGTGTGCGTGTACATCTTTTAAATTGTAAATGAATGTCATCTTTAAATAACCGACACCTTGGGGTTCCTGATCGTGATATTCATCGGGATTTGACAGCCTGTTTTCTCATTTTTGTTATCATCCAGCACGAATATTTGGTTTCTACTATATCTGTGAGCTGCAACTTCAAAGTATTTACGTGATGCAATTTAGTGCCTGGGCATTTCTTTTTTTTTTTTTGACTTATTAGTGCAAGAAATGGAACGCGCTTCGAACATGTTCTACAAACTACGCCGGAAATTGGCTATTCGCTAGATTCATCTTGCATTCCTACTTAACTGCAAGGCGTTACATGACATTCCAAAATATCTTAGAATTCGATGTATATCTCTGTCAAGAAAAGATAAGGATATTCCTTTTACTGCCGAAGTAAAGCGTCTTACTGCCGAGATTCAAGAAAAACGTGGCTACCTGGACTATCTAAATAGGAAATCATACCTAGCAAACTGCTATTTTCCCCGCAGAGCTGAACCTCTTCTATTTGATAAGCTATTAACATTTCTTACAGTACGATTTGTTCAAACACTGAACGGTTTCAATTAACTCACATTCCGAAACTAAGATGTCTGCTTTCTGAGTCTGAACGTTATGGAACAGGTTACCATACACCTCGTCAAGACGTTCCTCTTCAGCCAACATACATTAATCTCAGTTCCACTGTTCTAAACGCAACAGAAAATAGGTCCACATTATCCACCCTTTATTTTGTTTTATCCTGTACGTTGTTGACAGGAAAAACCGGAAAAAAACCTCTTAGACTTGCAAAAGCTACCAGTTAATAAGGTAGGAATTGACCTGCGAACAAAGTATTGACAGGAGAACCAAAAGTGCACTGGCACAGCAAACCCGCTACGAATGGAAGCCGTTCAAAGCAGAACCGAAAGTTATACTTCCCCAGTTTTTTGTGCAACATAGAATGGCATACCTTTACTTTCTATTTGGAATCAGGGAATCATGTACGAAAGAACGAAACATATCTCAACATCTGCTTAAAAAGAATGACAAAACATGAATGAACTATATTGTGTAGCGTATGGGTATTCGCCTTCCTGGCAAGAACGTACGTGGCTACACTTGTAGTCATCCGCGCGTGAATTATACAAACAGCAAATATTCCTTTCAAGGGCCTAAAGCTTGGCATCGTCGTGGTAACGATGCGTTATGCCTACCGCAGCGTCTCTTCACAGCATCGCTTTTACAGGTAAATAGTACAAACAAAATATTAAAAAAACATTTACAATATGAAAATTTTGCACCATTTGGTATTAATTTCCATACCCTAAAATCTGTGCGTCACACTTTTTCCAGGTATGAACATTTTTCCGAAGAAATAGTTTAGGACGCTAATCTACACACACATTTACCTGGTGTTATAACCATTTTATATTTCTTTCTAAGTAAAACAAAAACATTTTGTGTTTCTCTCTAGGAGGGATGATACACTTTCCTGATGTTTAAAAATAACACTCCACGGGAAATTCTCTTCCGATATATTGATTAACGTGTCATTCTGTGTTTAGAGATAAAAACTCAGCCTTCATTGCGGGACTACATATTTATCGTGAACCACGCCAATGTGCTATGATCTGGTGATTTAAACAACAAACATCCATTACCATGCAGTGCTTTCTTCTTTTGGTAATATTGCGATATTTTTTATGTCATTCAGAGGGTTCTGCAAAAAAAAAAATGGAAATTTAACCAAATCAATTACACTGCGAAAAATGTCAGCTATATAATTTTATCTTAAGACAAGTGAAGAAAGCTTGGAATCTCATTACATTTAGTAAACTTCCATGCTGTTCTGCAGTTCCGCTCCACTCTTTCTCTTTGTTGTTATTGAACAGAAGTTCACGCCAAATAATTGAAGCACAGCTCCCTTCCAGAGGGGAAAAAGAAAAACACTACTTATGGAAGCAGCAGTAACCATTGCAAGACATATGGAAACACCTGACACCTTTCTACTCCTAACAAGCTGCGAAACTGGCTTCTGCTTCTAGGATAACCCAGAGCATCAACACAAAGGAGGGTGCAGAAGATCAGCATTACAATACAATACCCATAATTTACTCAAGCGTAATGTACCACTGCAGAAAAAATTCGAAACTGCTGAGAAAGACTTCGAGAAAAGGTCTCTTGCAAGTGAATCCTCATGTTTCCTCAAAAAACGGTGATGGGCATACACGATAAACAGGCGTACCCAGAAGAAGGGTTACCGAAACACTTTCTCATATCAGTTATTTAGTTATCTGAATTTTTCATGTAGGAAACTTTAGAAAAAATATAATTATGATTGCTTTTAAGACTATCAAACGATTCGCATTCATAAATTTCATAATGCAGTTTCATAGGAAGAGAAATAACACGTTGTTCTACTACGTTGGTCAGAGAAAATGAACGTAGTCAGAAGTTCATGGAATCACTAGAATATTTACCTGGTGTTACAAATTTGTTGTCACATGTGTGTTTCAAATATAAATTAAAACTAGGCACTAGGTGTAACAATTTTTTTGCATAACTCAGACGAGACCGAGATAAACCCGATAATTTGCAAAGTTGGGGTGTTTACAACATTCCACTTTTAGACCCAATTACAAAACAGCAAATTAGTAATTATGTAGGTTCTACAAGGAGGAATTTGGAGCTACGAGTGAATGAACACAAGTATAGCATTAAAACGCACCTTTATAATACAGGACTTGCACTTAATATAAATAATGGCACATTTATTCCTGATTGGTGCAATGTCAGTATACTCAAGACTCCTTCCTCTGTTCATGCCCTATTGATAGCAGAAAGTGTTTTTATCACGGCATTCGATACGAAATGTTGTAACGACTATTACCCTGTCGATCTACCTGAAGTTTGGAAGCACTTTGTGAAATCATCAAATTATAACATATGTATATAGCTTTTCGCTATTTTTTGTGGCCACAGATGTATGTGATATAACACCGTGTAAATCATGAATTACAATTAGTTAAACTACGTAATGCCCCACGTGACTGTATATATATAGCTGCATAATACAGCAACATGGATCATCTGAGAATGTAGTGAACGGCACTACAAAAGTGCTAATGGTTTTTAATTGTAAATATATGTTCGTTTTTTAAATAAATCGTGTTAAGACGGAGCTCATTTATTGTATTTTAATTGCACGCCTTACTCTTCATATTTGAAGGAATTCGTTTGTTCTTATTCTCTTGTCTTTTTCTTTTATTTTTATTTCAATTTTGCTTCGTGAAATACATTATGACAACGGATCGTAAAAGTTTCTTCTACGTTCTCTTAAACGCACAACTCACCTGCAGAGGCAGAAATAAAACTGCTGCGCAAGGTGTTAATAGTTGTCGCTATTACACTTAAGCATACGCCAGTTAGGTTTCTGACGAGTGTTCGAATCCCCGCTCCTGCCGGCCATCTACTCTGCGGTTTTTCCGGGGTTTTCTGCAGACGTTCCGGGTTGGGACACCTGAATGTCTAGATGGTTCCCTCTGAAGTCGGTCCCGGACGCACTTTATCCTTGGACCCCCTTTTTCTAGGATAACTTGGTTTGTCAGATGAGTGTCGATGAGCTGGCAGTAAAATATTGAAAGACGTATGAAATCTGACACCGCATGGCCTAGACACCTGCGGGACTCTTTCCCATGGTTGTTCACGATACGCGAGTTGTTTTGGGCCCAAGAAAAGTAAACACTGCTGAATGTGGGAGCAACGTCCTGCTACACCAAATTTCCTGTGGTTTTTTATAGACAACTAACAGGAATGAATTCTAAAAGGTTATAAGTTCGGAAATGATATCCAAGTAAGAAGTTATAGTTGAGAACACGACCCCGGAGTATTGCGATGGCCGCAAAACACTGAAACTTTCGTCCAACCGGTTAAAGAGTAAGGTTCGGTTTTCGGAAGCGCGGGGGGGGAGCTTCCGACTACTGTGAGAGTAACTCAACGGGCTATAAAAAGTCTTCCAGCCTTGATTCGAATCCACTGTTTTAAGGGAAGTGAGACTTTCAGTGCCGCGTAAGACACACGTATTATTTTATTCCCAAGAAATAAAAACATGCCTTACTCAAGATACATTTTCCATGGCCTACTCGGAATTCAACCCCGGATCCATCTTGAACGAATTATTAGAAACCACGGACTTATACCGCTGGGTCACCTGATTGCACAGTGATGTTACGTCATCGGAAATGTAGGAACCAAAGCTCAAAGTTAACGGGTTTCGCGTTATAATTTCATACATGCCTTTTACGAGGAATTCGCAGGAAACTCATATGCCGTGTAATAGGTGACAGAAAAATATGCGCAGCGCTCTGAAAAGTGCATCACACCGAATGAAATGGATAACATGACGTAATTTATCTTAAAACAAAACGTACATTATATTACAGCCTTGGTAGCATCTAAGGAGAAGCTAGAGTTACACAGACTTATTAATCCTATAAGATTTAACTCATCAATATTCAGTCTGAAGAGCTCTTAGCCAATTTGCAAATAAACGTAACCACAATTTTCCTATGTGGAAGAACGCTGGCCGTGCATAAATAAATGGAAACTTATTTTAAAGAAATTTGAACTGGATGTTCGAGGAAACCATACCTTGAGTCTAGGTGACGTTTCATTGACTTCATCTACGTGGTTCGACAAACTTAAAAATCTGGGACTTTATCTTGAACAATCATCTAACTGCTTTTCTACGTATCTCTCTTTTTTTAAATACATATGGATATACACTGCTGGCCACCCAAATTGCAACACCAAGAAGGACACGAGATAGCAAAGCCTGATTTACTGGACACATAACAACAGATACAAAGATGAAACGAGTGAGCTTACATGCCCGGGCGACTTGCGGAACACGCAGACATCAATAGTTCATCTGGCCCTCATGGCTGGCAATAACGGCCGCTACACGCCGCGGCATCGAACGAAAGAGGCTTTGGATGTAGGCTTGGGGTATGTCGGTCCAGGCTGCTTCCACACGTTGCCAGCGTTCATCAGGCGTAGCCGCGAGCCCGGCCACTCGGTTGCCGATCAGTGACCAGACGTGTTTGATATGCAACATATCGTTAGAACAGGTGGGCCACGGCAGCAGTGACACCTGGTGGGCTGTGAAGAATTGTCACACAATGTGTACCACGTGCGGGCGCGCATTGTCCTGCTGAAACGTGGCCGCTGGCAGGTCTTGCAGGTAAGGGAGGACTACAGATTCCAAAACGTCGGAGATGTAGCAGTATCTGTTGAGTGTACCAGCGATGCGTACCAGAGGGGTGCGGGTATCATATCCAATTGCGACCCAAACCATAACTCCAGGCGACGGACCGGTATGGCGATGCATAATGCAAGCGTCATATAGTCTCTCGCCGCGGTACCACCACCCACACGTGGATCCGACCATCGTGGTGTTGCAGGCAGAAGCGGGATTCGTCGGATAAGACAATGTCGTGCCATTCCGTAGTCCAGGTGCGGCGTTCAACGGCCCACTGACGTCGCACTCACCGGTGGTGTAACGTCAATAGTAATCGGAGCAATGGGCGTCGTGCGAAGAGTTCCCGCTCCTGCAGACGACGTCGGAACGGTACGTGCTGACACAGGCTGGTGCGCAACCCACCCTAATTCCTGCAATAACGTACGTGATTTGGCGGTGCGTGCCGTCAATACCCGCAGCACAACATGCCGGTCCTCTCGTTCGGTGATGTGTCGTGGTTGCGTCAATCACTCACGTCGGTCCGGCCGTCCCTCCTGCACCCACGGAATCCATACTCGCCTCACTGTGGCTGGATGTTGTCCCACATGGGTGCCGATGTCTCGGTACGATTAACCGCTGTCGCGATAAGCCACTATTCGTCCTCTTTCGAACTCCGAAACGTGCTGGAATGACTGCCGTGTTCTGCGACAAGGCATCAGAAAGCGTCCCACGCACAGGCCCGGCAGCAGAACACACTTCCACTACCTACACCCCGCCTTCTGTACACCCTTCTTATAGTGCCTCTCGGTGGCGTGCCGGGCGCACATGATTTGCATATGCCCTGCAATGCTAATCGTGTGCATGTGCTCCCGCGGGCGACGCATGCTGCGAATTTCAGGCCAATCGGATGCTTCCTACTTGGTGTTGCATTTTGGGTGGCCAGCAGTGTATTTTGTCGCGTTTAAATTCAGCTTACATTAAAGTGACCAGATTTTTTAGAATGAAACTGAGGATCAAACGACGCGCTGTCCTCATTTTCAAGGAAAATCTGAGGACAATTTCTAATCAAATTGTGGACGTTACCGAGGACAGAACTTGGCAGTTTCAGGATTGAAAAATCACACTAGTATTGGAAATAGCTTGAAATTTTTATGATTTGACATATAGAAGGAAATATAGCTTGCCTGATCAAGTTTCTCACAAAGTTCATCTTCTGCAAAGCGAGCGAGAACACTCTCAGTTATTGCTTGCGTTTAAGTTCGACCACATGAAAACTGGAGATCATGAATGCTTTTCATGATTCTTGATATGCAGTCCATTGATCGAAAACTAAAACTATGTTTTACAGAGTGAAACCCAAACGCACCTTCAGCAGGTGCTAATTCAGCTTCTTTTTTACTTACGTCAGAAAAACCATGAAAACATTTTATAATTGTGTTTGAGGCAAAAGACTGCACGGCCTTTTTATGCTTTACTGTTCGAATATGTGCTGCTATATGGGATTTTCCACCAATTGCTATGGAAAATGCAGCATAGCACATATTACAAAACGCATCACTACCACTGTCATTCTTTGTTTTTTAATGAAGGGAAGGTCCCTCGACAAAGCATAATCAATTTTACATTTCCGTTTGCCCGAAATTATTAACTTCTAAAAATTGCAACTTACATTCAGCGAGACAGTTTTGTAGACCAACATAAACTTCGGCAGCTTGGTAGTAAGTAAATACGATGATATATCTGGACAAAAATATAACAACTTAGAACAGGAAAATGTAGAGTTCAAAGCGCAGGTAAAATCTTTTCAAAAACGAGATTGCGCAAACTCAAACATGAGAGCCGCACACGATTACGGTAAAGAGTGAACTGCAAGTCATGGCACTGCTGTTGATAATGATATCTTGTGACTTTTCCGGGTAAATACCCATAAAAATTCCAAATTTTAGTTAAAACGTGAATCAATTTCAAAATTTTGGGGAATTCTCAAAAACTGAGGAAATCTGAGGCCCTCATTCAGTTTTTACAAAACTGAGGACGAATCATTGAAAACCATTGAAACTGAGGACTGTCCTCAGAAAATGAGAACGATTCGTCACCTTAGCTTGCATATTAGATCCCTTTAACTTTCCAGGTGGCATGTACATGTTCTCAGGGAATCTAGATTTCTCGCCTCGGCACCTGATTGGTCGGAATGAGTTGACTAATGCTTGACCCTTTTGACCACTCGCTGGATTTCCGATAGCGAATGAACATCCAACAATGTGGTCTTCTGTCTAACAGGTGCATTTTAATGTAGTTTCGTAACAAAGAAATTTTTTCAAGATCTGATATACTGGAAAAGACTATTTTATGATTCTTCTAACAGAAGTGTGAACATCCTATGGAACTCTGTCTTTGCTCAAAATGATCATCCAAGACCGCACCCAAAGGAGATTTTGTGGCAATAAGCCAAAATGTTAGATTTCAGGATGCACACCTGTAGTATTTTTAAGCACCAAATAAAAACTGAATGAACAAAATATTTCCCTTCAGCACAGAAAGCGCATTTGAAGCATGTATACTTAGAAATTTCCATAAACTCGCATCGTTTAGCGAGTTACTAATGCAATTTCCCCTTGAATTACTATTGTTGATAAATTTTATGTCAATTCAAAACATTTTTATTCATACAGGAATATATTTCAATGGTCATTATCAACTGTCAATAATTCTTTTAAAAAAGAAATATATGTATATTTATTGAGTTCCTACAGAGAAGATGAATGCAGAATTTTTGAATCCATCGAACTCAAGTATAATAGCGTCTCGATATAGAGACGGAAGCAACTCAGGAACTCCTATTTCGTTATCTCATTGGCCAGGAGCGAAAACTGAACCCAGCAGTTGGCGTGCCTTACGTATGATGATGAAACACATCAGAGAACTAGCACGTGTTTGAGGGGGACAATGGCTACTGCAAAGAGGTAAGTTGTAATGCTATATTTTGATAGATATTTGGCGGGGACTATGGATACTGCGAACGGGTTCAGTTGTTCCATTCGTGCTTCTTCATTCAGGCAGAAAAATAATTTAAATAAGCATGCTAAAAAATTTTATCCGGATATTTCCGTTAAACATGAACCCCGTATTGCAAAGAGACTGACATGAAACCACTGTGAGGTGATCTCCAAGTGAGACCCTTTATCAGCTTCAGAAAAATGTGATCCACAATGTTTGTTCGTTCAAAAGGCTTAGTCCTCCACTGTTCGGATGGAAAGGCAAAAAAACTCGAGACAGCGTTTTTTTTTTTTTTTTTTGCGATGTTAACAGTTGTCTGACACAAGCAAAGATTAGTAAATAATTTACTTGGCATTCATTCCGTTGATGTGTGTAAAACTTTACGCAAGTATTTCAAACGTGCATATGAAGTGAATATTTGCACGCATGAGAAAAGTTACTAGCACTAACAGCACTAAAAATGAATATGGTTGGTTGGTGAAGTTTTATGGCGCAAGAGCCATGTGTGGCCAAAGAGCGCCAGACACAAGACTATCAAACAAACAGTGTTAAAATTGAGGTATAATGCTTAAAATCTGGCCGATTCGGTAAAAGTGAAAGATGAGAATGAGGCAAAGTGTAAAAACTAGATAGGACTAAAAAAGCCAATCTGTTTAAAAAATTAAAAGACAGCGAAAGTATCGCAGTGGTCGTCTAGGAACCGTTGCAACGTAGCTACATCGTCGTTCAACAAATGAGAACGAAAAAAGTGAAAACGCACATCACGAAAACGAGCACAACTACAGACAAGATGAGTAACAATGAGTCGGCAATTGCACGCCTCACACATCGGCGCAGTGTCGCCACACAGCAAGAAGCGGTGAGTGAAACGACAATGCCTAAATGCCGAGACGTGATTTTTTTTTTGATTGGAGGTTTAACGACCACCGTGAGCAACTCAATGGGCTATAAGCAGTCGCCCGTCCCTAATTTAGGGTCACTGGTTCCAGGGAAGGGAGAGAGCCAGTGCCGTAAGACAGACACAACATACATGCCTCACCGGGATTCGAACCCGGACCCCGTTCGGACGAATGATCAGAGGCCATCGCTTAAACCACTGCGCCACCGGGGCGGCTGCCGAGACGTGCGAGCACAACTTCCTCACGACGACTGACACGAAGACTGACACGAAGACTGGAATTCCATAATCCGATTTCTGGCTGGTTTGAAAAGTTTGTTCGCTGGCTCGTTGTTCCAGCGATTTTTCCATTGTTGCCGGATGTAGCGAACAATGGCGGGCTTGAAGTCACGATGATGTAGAGGAAGATGACAGACAGGAAGAGATGGAGCAGACTTGGCGGAAATATCTGCCGACTCGTTTTGTGCCAACTTTAGCAAGTACAAGAATCCATGGCGGGTGGTCAATCGTCCGCAGCTCACCAATTAGGGAGTCATCTATTCCAGCATCACGGGCTTCAGTCTGCACATGGATTCCAAATGTCAGTACACACGACGGCCGGAGTTCAAACAGGCGAACAAACTGCGGCTCAAAGATGGACTCTCTCAAAGGATGGGTAGAGAGAGCTCCCCGTTTCGCATACAGCTGGAGCGACAACTGTGGTCGACGCAGGCTGAGGGGAGGCTCATTAGCCTCAACATACAAATTCTCGACGGGGGAAGTTCGAAATGTTCTTTTGCTGAGTCGCAGAGCTTGAGAGTGCGCGGGATCCAGGAGTTGAAGAATGGACTTTTGACCAAACCATACACTACACAGATATAGTTCAGATTAGATCGAATGACCGCTTGTTAGGTGTCAAGCATTGTGCTTCTGTCTGCACCCCATGATGTGCCAGAAAGCATCTTCAGGATACGCAATGATTTAGTACAGTTTACCCTTAACCGTTGCACGTGCGGTCGAAATGTTAGCGCTCGGTCAAAGAGCGCTCCCTGGAACATGGTCTCAGGAAGAATAGGAAAATCTGCAGAACCTAAACGCAGAATAGGGTCTGAGTGAAGACCACGTTTGCGGCAAAAGTGCCAGCAAACGGTCTTGTCCTGTGAGATCACAAATCTATTCCTGTTCACCCAAGAGCCGATTCTATTGACACCACACTGTAATTGACGTTCAAGCATGCGCTTACTGGAAGAAGCACAAGAGATTTGCAAGTCGTCTACATACATAGATCCAGAGATTGACAGAGGAAGATCACGAAAGGCCTGATTGACGCTGAAGATGAACTATTAAATGGACAGAATGGAGCCTTGAGGTACGCTTTGTTCTTGAGGGTAAGAAGCCAAAAGGGTCGCACTGAGACGCACGCGAAACACACGATTGTAGAGGAAGCAGGCAATAAGGATGAGGAGGTTTTCTCGCAAACCGCAATGGTGACGTTGAGAGACGTCAGTCACAAAGAGTAACTTAAAACGCTTCGTCACTCTGTAGGACCGACGCCAAATCTTTCGTCAAAGGAGGGTCCGAGGAAAGAGACGAACGGTCACTCTCCTTCCCCGTATGTTCACCCACAATGTTGGTTTAGGGCGGGGACGTCGGTGAGTCACATAACTTGGCAATGCCCATCAGTTTGGCTTCGGCAGTTGGATGGACAGTGCAAGCTTTTTTCGATTGATGGCCGGCTCATCCACACATGCAGGCTTTCCTCGGGGAACTGAAAGAGTTGGTCGTTTGCGGAAATGAAAGCTCAAAGTCAGCCGGCCGTATGAGCTGGAGCTCAGAGAAATCCACTTGTGTCACTTGATCAGCTGTCGAACTTTTAGCAAGTCCGGCGAGAGCTAAAGAGCGGGGTACAATGGTCTGCACGCTTTGTGATGGAGACTGGACCACTGCGGCAAACGTACGCTGCCGGTTGTTCGGAATACCCAACTTAGCCTTAGGAGCAAGGTACGAGAAGCCTACCAGAGTCTTAACGTGCTGGACCGCCGCCTCGTCCTTCCATTTTATGCAGTTTCGAGATTAAGCAGCATGAACTTCACCACAATTTACACAACAGGCTGTAAAGGTACAACCTGCCGCATCGTATTCGCAGGATCCACAATTAGCGCACTCGTAGCACTGTTGCATGTTCGCTGTGAATGCCTGTATCTGACACTTCAAACAGCGTAGAGGGGTGGGAATGTACGGGCGAACTCCACAGACCAAGTAACCAGTCTTGATTTCGCTCGGACCCTTGGGCAAGTCAAAGGTCAGGATGACATTCTTTCACTTGATCAATGCACGATCGCGTCTGAACATCATACAATGTGCAGCAATAACCCTGATCTGCCAGTTCACGCACCAATTCTTCTTCACTGCATTCTAAGAGGTCTAACTCAGAAATAACACCCCGAGAGGAAATAAGAAATGGGTGAGGTGTTACCTTGATAGAAATAACATGAAGATTAGTCAGGTGCAGGAAAGTCTTGCTCTGAGAACCACCTTAAGTTTGAACGAGCAGGTCCCTGGAGAGGAACTTCTTCACAGACTTCAGGGAGCCAACTGCAGCGTCCAATGCTTTCGATATAAAGAAAGGAGACTTGGTGGACAGTCTCTCCGTTATTCCAGTAGATTCAATGAGCATAAATGAAGCCGAAAAATTCTGATCATTCAATGGTAGACGGCGTTTCAAAGTGACAGGTTCAGTTGACGCATTCGAAGGTCCTGTACGGTGGTCAAAGTCACGGTCTAAGGTCCTTTTCAGGGTATGCGACTGGGCCGGGGTCGAAGACAAAGGTACGTTCTGGTCAACGTGCATCTTCTCAGGCGATTTGAAGGGTTTTGGTTTACCCAAAAACAAATATGCAGTGGGATTCGACTGCGGACTGCTCCACCCACCACGGAGTCCAATGAAGAAGAACCGGAGGTCAGCAAGCCACGAGAATGACGCTGGACACAGATTTCGAGTTTAAACGCTGCAGATATAGTCAGTTGGTTGTGTTCACATGCACTCGGCGGACACTTCAACCTCACGAGAACCGTCATGCCAACGCCTTTGTCATGATCCCCCAGCCCCTGGGCTCACTCTGCCGTGCTAAACGACAATTGAGCCGCTAAAACACTGTACATAACATGGTACAGGACTTCTGACTAGAGGTGGGTTAGGATGTTGAAGACGCACTAGCCTCCCGTTTACAGCGTAGCCGGGGTTGAAGAGAAGTGTTGGTACACAGCAGGCATCTCTTCGACCTCCTGCGACCTCAGCCGCCACACATCCGAATTCCGCCTCACGGGTTTCCGCAATCGGCAAACATGCAGGTAGGTCCAGCACCAAAACCAGGAAACGGAGAGAAACAGGAATCCAAAGAAGGACTAAATCCTGGAGTGGGGCCAAACGGGATCTCAGCGAATATAAGCAGGTAGTAGTGGAGGGTAACAAAAGCACAAAACCGGGATGTTAGTAAAAGGCGTGTTAGCGAATTGGGAGAATGTATAACACGGGCAAGTGGCAAGTGCGGGAAATAAAAGAGAACGAAAAAGAAAGTCACAAGACCAGCTCGGGATCCCCAACAGCTGGATAAACAGCCGTCCCTGCAAACTCCACCGGCACCGAAAAACAAAATCAAGCAGTAGCATTACACCAGAAATTGTCCAGTCAAAAGGTTAGCTCGGGCCGTGGGGGCGCCTCTCCCCAAATAACTGCGAAATCAGTTATCCACGTGCGAAAAAAAACAAATGAACATGTATTAAACTCATAGTACCTTGTACTTCAGCACAAACATTTTTATATCATCATCATCATCATCATCATCATTGTCAACCATTATCAATCCACTGCTGGACGAAGGTCTCCCCAAGTTTCCTCCACAACGGTCTGTCTTGTGCCAGTCTCCTCCATGTCACCCCTGCATACTTTCGAATTTCATCCACCCATCTCCCATGTGGTCTTCTTCTGGGTCTTTTCCTGTCCCTTGGAATCCAATCTAAAATTTCAGCTGTCCATCGATGATCTGTCCTTCTGGCAGTATGTCCAGCCCATTGCCATTTCAGGGATTTAACTCTGATCATGATGTCTTCCACTCTTGTCATTTTTCGGACCCACGAGTTTCTCTTCTTATCTCTCCTGGTTACACCAAGTATGCACCTCTCCATGCTTCTTTGAGTTGTCTGCAGTCTTGGTATATCTCTTTTAGTTAAGGTCCACGTCTCTGCACCATACGTAAGCACTGGAAGGATGCATTGATCAAACACTTTTCTTTTAAGACATAATGGCATATTGCTCTTGAAAATTATGCTGTTTCTTCCAAAAGCTCTCCAGGCAAGTTTTGTACGCCGATTAATTTCTTCATCAATGTGACCCTCACTTGATATCTGCTGTCCAAGATAAACGTACGTGTCTGTTATCTCCAGCTTTTCTCCATCAATCGATAAATCTTCATTTCTTGTAAAAGCATTGAACATCACTTTTGTCTTCTGAAAGTTCATTTTTAATCCCACTTCTTTACTCTTGTCCGCAAGTTCCTGGATCATACTCTGCAGCTCTGATGGGGTAGTTGCAAAAATGACTACGTCATCAGCAAAACGAAGGTGGGTTAGATAATCTCCATTAAACTTTATCCCTTTGTTTTCCCAGCTCAGCGACTGAAAAACACCCTCCAATGTGGCATTAAAGAGCTTCAGAGATATGGTGTCACCTTGTCTCACTCCCTTTCCAATTTTTATGTGTGTTGTATTTTCAAACAGCCGAATCTTTGCACTTGCATTTTCATAGATGTTATTAATAATATTAATGTATGCATCTTCAATACCGCAGGTTTTCAGAGCCATTGTAACTGCTGATGGTTTCACCGAATCAAAGGCTTTTTCATAATCGATAAAAGCCATGCACAATGGAAGTTCATATTCCCTCGCTCTTTCAATTAGTTCTCTCAGTACGTGGATATGATCTATTGTGCTGTAGCCACTCCTGAATCCAGCTTGTTCTCTCGGTTGAGCCATGTCCAGTGTTACCTTCAAGCGTTGTGAAAGAACTTTAGTGAAGATTTTATAAACTACTGATAGGAGGCTGATAGGTCTGTAGTTTCCGAGATCCTCAATGTCACCTTTCTTATGTAGCAGGATCATTGTAGCGGTGTTCCAATCCTCAGGAATCTTTCCTTCATTAAGGCATCGAGTGAAAATTTGGGCGAGTACTGTTTCAATTTCTCCACTTGCTTCTTGTATGATGTCTACAGTAATTCCATCTTCTCCTGGAGCTTTTCCCCGCTTCATGTTCTTGATTGCATGTGCAACTTCTGCTGGAAGGACTGGAGGAACTCTGGTACTGGTATCTTTCATGATGTCTGGAGTGCATGTATCATCCCTTTCATATAATTTGGAGTAGAAATCTTTCACTCTTGTCAAAATTTCGCCTCTATTTCTTGTTACAGAACCATCTTCTTTTCTCAGTGCCATAATCTGTTTTCTTCCCTTACTGAGATGTCCCTTTGCTATCTTTAGGCTTTGGTTGTTTTCAATTGCTTTCCTCACTAGTTCACATTTGAATTTTCTTACGTCTTCAGTGATACTTTTTCTTACTGTCTTGCATAGCTCTATATATTCCACTTTGGAAGTCACATCTTCTTTAGTTGTCCTCATCTCTCTTCTTTTTTGCATCAACATTTTCGTTTTTCCTGATAATTTGTTTACATGCAACTTGTTCTTAGACCCAGCTAATTTTGTTGCTGTTTCCATAAGAGCTTTGGTTACTTTTCTGTTAACTTCAGAGATGTCCACTTTTTCCGATGTTAGGCCTTCTAAAGCAGAGAACCTGTTCTTCAGTTCCAACTTGAAGGTATTATGGTGTTTTTTAAGGTTGGTTATGTCAATAGATTTTGTTTGTCTTATGAGCTTGCCACGTTCAAGTTTGGTGTTGAGGTGCATCTTACATCTCACCAATCTATGGTCATTACCTGTGTTGAACTTGTTTAGCACACTGCAGTCTTCTATGACGAATTTTTTGTTACACATAATAAAATCAATTTCACTTGTCGTCCCATTTGGATGTCTCCATGTCCATTTCCTGTGTGGCTTTTTCTTGAAGAAGGAGTTCAAGATGAAAAACCCTTCTGCCTCTGCAAACTCAACGAGAGTATTTCCACGCTGGTTTCTGTTGCCGTGACCGAATTTACCTACTGAAGTTTCATTCTGTTGCCGTTGCCCTATTTTTGCATTGAAATCTCCCATAATTATTTTCAAGTGCTGCTTACCTTTATTATTTAGATGACAAATTTCCTCATAAAATTCTTCAATTTCTTCTTCAGGATGACTTGTGGTGGGTGCATAAATTTTAATAATCTGAGCCTGGTATCTTTTCGAGAGTTGGATAACAAGTCGTGCAGCTCTGTCAGAAGAACTTTCAACTTCAACAACTTTATCCTTCAGTTTCTTGTTTATTATAAATCCAACACCACTAGTTCTGCCAGTATCTGTCCCACGATAGTAGAAGAGATGTCCACTTTTCAGTTCGATGAGATCTTCTCCTTTTCTCCTTACCTCACTTAGCCCCACGATGTCCCACTTGATCCTTTGTAGTTCCTCTTCCAATTCAAGAAGCCTTGAATCAGAAGATAGGGGGCGTCCGTTGTACGTAGCCAAGGTCAGCATCAGATGGCAGCCTAGTCCGGTCCTCCGGGGATTCTTAGCATCCTCTGCCTTCATGTCGCACTGGCCGCTGCCTTGGCCAGGTACATTCCAGCTGCCGGAGACTGAGGGCCAGGATTTAAGTTGTGAAATCATTTTGGAGGGGTTTGGCCATAACTCACCACGCTGGCCAAGCGGGTTGGTGAGTGTGGGATAGAATTTCCTCTAATCCCGATGGTATAGTTATACCGCTATTGGCGGTCGTCAGAGCCCCTTTAGTGGGAACAGGATGCACCACGAGAAGGCGGGGTTGACATTTGTCAAGGAGAGGCTGTGATATTACGCATCACCTGACCTTACATCCCATTTTTATATATACCATCGAAAGTACACATTGCACACAAAAGAAGTTTCTAGGACTAACAGTACTAAGAATTAACATGCATTAAACTATAGTACCTCCTAAATACACACCTTTTATACACTGAGTGACCACTTTATTATGACCACCCACTCAGTACTTCGTTGGGCCACCTTTTGCCTTTAATACTGGATCGATTCTTCGTAGCATAGACTCCACGAGATGTTGATATGTGGTTTGTGGAATCTGAGATCATATTTAATTAATAGCACTTTCCAGGAGTGTGAGATTGCAGGGTTATGGATCCAGCTGTTTGATGGCTCGTTCAACTTCATCCCACAAATTCTCAATGGGGTTGAGATCTGGAGATTGTGGGCGCCACCTAAGCAAAGTAAACTCACCGGCATGTTCCTGAAACCAACCCTGTACAATACGAGCACTATGGAAGGACGCATTATCCTCTTGGAAGTAGCCATTGCCATTGGGATAAACCATCCACATGACAGGATGCACTTATTCCGCAACGATGTTTAGATATGATGTGCCAGTCAGACGTTAATCAACACGAAATAAAGCGTTTCCAAAGCATGGCAGGAAAGCATTTGCCTCCACCAGCATGGAAGGGCTGTAGCAATGCATTTGGGGTCCATGCCTTCGGGCTGTTTCCGCCAAATTCTCACTCGGCCATCGGCATGGTGCAACTGATAACGTGATTCATCGGACCACATAATTTGTTTCCAATTATCGACTGTCCAATCCTTGTGCGAAGTGGAGACGTTTTCTCTTGGTACCTGCAGACAGCAAAGGTGTTCTAACAGGCCTTCGGGTGCCATATCCCATCCGATGCACTGTACGGCGAACAGTGCGTGCAGTGATCATTTGAGGGGATCCTTGATTAAGATTTTCTGTAATTTACTGCACTGTTGCCCTTCTGTTGTCTGTTACCAGTCTGGACACTTTGCAATCCGCCCGAGCAGTCACTAGTCGATGACGACCACACGTTGCACGTAGAGACCCAGTTTTTTGGCTGATAGTCCAGTCTTTAAACACTTTAACAACAGCTGCTCTGGAACATTTCACGAATGCAGCGGTGTCGGTGATACTCGCTCCATAGCTCCGAGATCCTACAATCATCCCACGTTGAAAGTCCGTCAAATCGCATTTTTTACCCATCTCGTTCTGAGTTGCATCCATCTCCACCTCCAGACGCTAATACCGAAGAATGATAGCATGTTCTTGACATTTCCGTGCGGTTTACGGATAAAATTTATTTCTAAATTGCCTGGGAAAAAGTTTTCCTTATGTTTTTAAATACGTTCGTTTCCTAACATTTGCGCATTTTATTGCATTTTTACACTTCTTAATAATATAATATCTATACAGGCACATGAACCTAAGTGATGAGTATCTGCAAAAATGTGCATAAATAAATGTTATTTTTGTAAAATGTCTCAGTAGAACCTCAAAAGTTTTGTTTCCGATCCTCATTGATAACTCACACCGAACGTTCATAGTAACAATTATATATCCACTAATAGATCAAATACTATTACGTACCTCTAATCCTTAGTTTATATGATGCACGTTGTTAGTGTGTCATTTTTCTTTGTTTGTGGATTCATTGACGATTCTCAACACATGTTGACCCGATATTCCAATGATAAAATCTTTGGAGATGAAAATCTTTAGTTTTAATCTTTTCTTTTATGTACACTATTGCACTCTGGTTCCAGCTCTTTAAATGTTAAAATCACTATATACATGTTGATAAAATTTACTGGTGCAATAAGCACAGTGAACATCGGTGGAATAGGATATTTTATCAACATGTATATAGTGATTTTAACATTTGAAGAGCTGGAACTAGAGTGCAATAATGTGTGTGCTATAGTGTACATAAAAAAAGAGATTAAAACTAAAGATTTTCATCTCCAAGGAATTATCATTGGAATATCAGGACACATGTTGAAAACCGTCAACGAATCCACAAACAAAGAAAAATGACACACCAACAATGTGCCTCATATAAACTAAGGATTAGAGTACGTAATAGTATCGAAATATAGCGCAAAATTAAATTTGCGCTATATTTCGATTAGACTAATTTTCTAGTGTCTAAACAAAATCTTTGCTTATTTAATCTGAGTACCTCAAGTAATTTAAACAATATACTGTACGTCTCGTGCTAAAATCCAATGGTAAGCCAAAAACCGTCTAAGCACGATATACACTGAAGAGCAATTGAATTAGAGATACCTGTCCAGTAACGTGTAGCACCACCTTTCGCCCTGATGACGGCGGCGATTCGTCTCGGCATGGACTGGACAAGACACCGGAAGCGTTGGGAAGCCATACGGATCCATGACCCCTGAACAAGCTCCCACAGTTCACGAAGATTTGGTGGAGGGGGTCAGAGCCTCGAACAAATATCTCGATGGCATCCCAGATGTGCTCGATGGGATTGAGGTCAGGTGACCTAGCTGGCCAAGGAAGCGACATCACGTCGGTGGAGTGTTCATCCAACCATTCAGATACAATTCGGGAGCGATGGCACGGTGCATTGTCTTGTTGCAGAATGAAGTCCCCAGGAGGATGTTGAAGACGCACAAACGGGAGCAAATGGTCGTCCAGGATATCCCGGGAACTTTGGCCTGTGAGGGACGATGTCACACGTACCACAGGTCCCATTTCAGTCCATGTAAACAGTCGCCAGACGATAATGCCACCTTTACCAGCTTATAGAGTACAATGCTGGCAAGAAGAATCCATCGCTTCATGTGGTTTGCGCCATACTCGTATCCTGCCATCCGCATGTACCAACGTGAATCTCGACTCATCAGTCCAGGCAACATTTCCCCCATGTCTAGCGTTCAGTGGCGATGTTCCCGCGCCCATGCTAATCTTTGCATCCTGTGATGTGCGGTCAGCAGGTACCCTCGTCGGACGATAGCTTCTGTACCCCATAGCGAGAAGATGGTTCTGGATGGTGTGGCTGCTTACAGGTTTTTGTGCACCAGCGTTAAATTGCCAAGTTATTTCTTGACTGTGGCCCGTCTATCCGCTGTTACAATGCGAGCTAGCCAACGATGATCCCTCTCATCTACACGCTGTTGTCCACGGCAGTTGTCCCTTTGAGGGATGGTTTTACCGGATTATATGTACTCACGGTGCACCCGTGACACAGAGGCTCGTGAAAATCCCATTGCCTGCACGATTTCCGAGATGGAGTGATCCATTCGTCGGGCCGCGACACTTTGCCCACGATCAAATGCGCATAGATCCTTCGTCTTACCCATACTGCGTCCGACTCTTACTGATTCCCGTCGCATCACTCTTTATATTGCCTGATCGCTGCATACGGCATGTTGTTTCCGTTCACAGGGCCGCCCACATCGCCACATTGGCATAAACCCAGCTGTCTTTAATTCAATTGCTCTTCAGTTTATGAGATGATAAATTAGAATACTTTATTACAATTTAAATACAAGTGAGATCTTTCAGACGCCGCCTGCAGGGTCCATCTTCAGACTAAGAGACAAATGGAACAAGGTCGCGAAAGACGCAGTTTTTTAAGTATACGGTGACGGAACGGATCATTATTTGGGCATGTCCGCAATGAAATCTAACGTTGTCATAGTGATTTGAGATACACTTAAAAGTTGTAACATATGATAATATCAGCATCTATGCTCACTTTTTAGATTTGACTGTGTGATTCGTTTTTGTTAGGAACGGTTCATTCGTACTGGTAATCTCAACACTGAGCGTTCCGCAGCAGTTGAAGCATAGACTTCATAGAGCTATAACACGATACATTCAACTTCCAGTGAAAATTTTCACACCTCATAAGGGAAACCACTGATGGAGTTCTACCATAAAATGGCCGCAAATAACTGGCAGCATTTCAATGAAATTTCACCGTAACCTCTAGCAAGTGCGAGGTTACATCCAAATGGATATATCACAGCGGGTTTGAAACTAGTCCCGAAGGCGATTTATTATGTAATGTATGCTATTTTATTGAGAGAAAAATGTCATCTCTGAAAAATCTGAAAACGAATTTGCACTTTTACGCTTAATAGGAGCAGATGTATGCATCAGAAAGTATTTATAAGTGCGCAAAATGTTTTCTAAGTGAAAACCGTTTGTCGAAAAAAATCACAAAACAATGTTCGCGAGTCACATTTAATAACAATTGGCTTGTGGTTTAACATGTAATTAGAGTGCAGATGACTTTTGGACGACAAAGCCCCTTTGCGTGAGCACTTCTACATGGATTTGAGATTCATTACAAGTTCTGGTATACGGAAAAAAGAAAGCATACTGCAAGAAAGCACGTGCCAGGGGTAAACAATCCTCTATAAAATGTGCAAACTAAGCACGCGTCTGGAGTTGCATATCTCATTGGCAGAAAAGAAAACTCCCAAATTCGAAGAATCACGCACGCACGTACACAAACGTTTAACAAGAATTTCCGTTTTGTGTACAAACGATCCCCATGTATACTTAAGGAAACTAAAGTTCTGGTTGACAGGTCGTTTGTTTCAGTGCATTTTACCGAACGTCAAATGGGAGTACATGTTTTTATGCAGAAGCTACCCAAGACTTTGGAGAATAGACTAGAAAACGTAATGCTAGCGGTTCTGAAACGACGGAGACTAACTGAACGTGCAGCGCTATCTTTGAATGGGGGAGTGTGTGCAGGGAAAAGGTGTTTATTGGAAAGCAAGAATGTTTGATTCTATTAATAGTGTACTGCAGAAAATTACGTGGAAAGAATGTTCGCGTACGATCCGAGAATTTTCTAGATCAAATTGTAATTAGCAAGTGCTCATATCCAAGAAAAAGCAGACAAGACTAGTAAGCAGGAAAATACGGGGTTCTATCGCGGCCGGCCATATGCACAGAGCAGAAAAACAAAAAATAGATAAAGAAAATTAATAAACAGGAGAATTTCGCCCCACATGCAATTTATTCTTAAAGATATATCAAACTCTTAAAGATTTAGAACTGAAATACTCGCGCAAACACGTCAACACACTAGTTACTCCCTACTACGGCAGCTTTCTACTTTCTACGTGTGTGGGAGGTAGCATGCCCTTTGCCAGTTTATTCTCCTCTATTATCTTTGGGAGCTACACAGAAAGGATTCGTTTCATGCCTGTTACTTCGATTTCAGTTTATGGGTTTCGGTGCCCTAGCAAGAAATTTAAAAGCTCTATTGAAAACAGATGTTTCGAAGGAAGTCACATGCTGTACGTGGTTGAAATACCTGATACAAAGTGATTCAGTATCTTTGTAGAATTACTATTACGCACGTCGAAACGTGGATTTGTGATTATGGTGGTGTCGAAAGTTATCACTTTTATTATTTTAAAAAATAAAAACAAGGTAAGAGCAATTACTTACATATATGCATCCGAGGTCGCCATCATTCCTCTACTCGTATATATCGCAAGTTGTTTAGTCCCAGATGCTCAGCGGCTATGCATTGCAAACAGTCCGATAGTGACCATTATAAAACGATTAGCAACTCAAACGTAGTAGTCGGACTCGAAATCCATGCCATATGTTGCATCGTAAGCTCAAACATAATACAACAGAGACAGAAAACCATATTGGTATACGAAAACGCTGACCGTGGTATACGTAGTAATATGGTTTTTTGTTTCTGTTGTACCGATTTTGAGCTTCGATGCAATATATGACATGGATTTCGAGGCTGACTACTACATTTGCGTTGCTAATCGTTTTATAATGGTCACCATCGGACTGTTTGCAATGCAAAGCCGCTGAACATCTGGGACTGAACAACTTGCGGTATATACGAGTGGAGGAATAATGGCGATCTCGGGATGTATATACAGTCATGGCCAAAAGTCCTGCACCAGTATACTGAAAGTCAATTTTTGATGTTTGAAGTCAACTGATACAGCGTAATGGTACAGTCAAGAATACATATCTTACATCACTTTAAAGGAAATTTTATGCTGAATTCAAATGTTTTTACAGAATGTTATTACCGGTAATAGAAGTGAAGTTACAAGCAAAGGTACAGCGTCTAGTCATAAAAAGCAAAAATTAGTGGAATTTGTGAAATTAGTGTACAACGCATTTAACGCAAAATTACCGTAGAGTACATTATTGAAATTTGCAGGACACTTGAAATAACTTACCGACAAGCAAAATACCCTTTAAATATTAAATTGGATAACCACGGTTCATTAGTATTAAAGTGCACCTTCTTGGCATGGAACTAATGAGCTTCTCTCGTTGTCCATTGGTGATAACACTGTGCCATACGGCCCTTACAGACTTTATTAATGGTGTCTTAGATGTGGCCCATTGTTGATGGATCTTTTCTTCAATCTCACCCGTACATTCTCCATGGGATTTATATACGGTGACTGTAATGGCCACTGAAGTTTTCTTATAACTTTTCGATAAAACCACTCGTCAACCAACTTAGACTGATGATATGGCGCGTTATTGTCCTGAAAAATCAAAATTCCACAAACCTTTCTCTTGTGCGGATGGTAGCAGTTTCAAAATATCCACATATTTTGATCCATTGAATGTGCCATCAGCAATGTGCAGACGGCCAACACCACCGAATGAAATACAGGACCATAACATAACCGAATGTGGGAGCTTGATTTTTGGCTGGGTGCAGCATGCCTTATATCTTTCACCAGCCCGACGACTTACATAAATATTTCAATTATTAGCGGAAATAGTAACGGTTGTTTCATCCCTTAAAATAACATTTTTCCATTCATCATCAGTCCAATTCTTGGATGCTTTGGCCCAAGCAATTTTTTGAGCCCTTGTTGTTCAGTAAGAAAAGGTTTTCGTGTAGCTTTTCCTGCAGTCAGTACATTTGCTTGTAGCCTACGACGAACTGTACGTGCAGATGCAATAATGCCTACATCCTTCTCTCACTTATTTATTAAATCTGTGGCGGTTTTGAACCTTGATTTTAAGGAACGTCGATTAAACGTGCGATCATAACGTGCAGTACACAGCCTTGGTTGACCTGTCCTTTTTTTCTGTTTCCAA